>CM063107.1:69888563-70483563 GCA_031841125.1 Acanthococcus lagerstroemiae
CACAAGCAAGCGCTCCAGCTTCAATCAATCGATCACGGTACCTGCTGGTGTTCACTTTTCATTCGACAACATGGCGACCGAAGACTGGATACATCTGTCGAGTCGCTTTTTCACTTCTTGACAAACAAAGATAACACTACACAACAAACTGAGATTTTTTGGAAACCGCATGAAGGAAAATAGATGATTCTTAATGTATTTTTCACGCTGAATTCAAATATGATATTAAAAATGCTGAGTTAGCTAATCATTTTTTACGTTTGCTGAGAAATTTAATAGTGTATTATGAGAAATTGTTCTATTTTATGTGGCGACACTGATGTTGTATTAAAATGATATTACCGATAAGCTTCGTCTTCGACGGTACTGAATAGAAAACTTCTGTATTGTTCTCTGTCCCTCTGTGTTCCGTAAGTATTATTCCAATTCAACAACGAGCGTTGTGATTATCGTGAATACTTGGGCATTGAACACATACCTATTCATCAAATTTATCGTCGGAACACATTTATCTAGTTCACTTACATTTCGTAAAAGAAACAATAAACTGTAAATACCGGAATGAAAAGGCGTTAATTTTTCACTGAAGAGATCGCCTTCCTCAAAATTGTTGTTCCATCACTTCATCGTTAATGATAAAATCTTAGAATCAGTTGAAACTGTTTAGATCGTTTCGATATCAAAACGTCAAAACACGTTCACACGCGTCACTGTGTTGGCGAGTTTGTTTTGTGATACATGCAGTGTGGCCACATTCACTAATATTTCTAACACGAGAGGGAAATTACGGGAAATAATTCAGAATGAATTTACGAGAAAAGGAGAGCTAATTAAGAAAAACAAAAAGCGGCATTGAATTCAGCGTGAAAAATACTTCTAGAATCGGCTACTCTCGTTCTTGCGGTTTTTTTGCTGTTGGGTAGTGTAATTCATTTATATTTTGGAATAAATTGCAGAAGTCGAAGAGTCAGAATCATCTGTACATCAATTAGATACGAAGATTAGCCAAAAAGCATTAAAAAGAAAGTTCTTCAACTTCGCCGGCCACTGATCAAAGAATAGGCTGTTTTATACTGCCACTAAGTGGCAGATATAGAGGGTCCGGGACCCCCCCCCCAAAAAAAAAAGTAATAATAATAAATTATCTGTCTATAGTGATCTACAGTTATTATGGTTCGTCTATAACATTTTTCATATTCGGACCCCCACTGAAATTTATGGTTTGCCACGAAGATTAGTTTTTTCAAAACTGCTCAAAGGAATTTTCCATGAGAAAAAATCTTACATTTAGGCGGCCAGTAACTACAGAACAGTAAGATGTTATGCTGTTGCTTCCGGTTTGCTAAACCTAACTTGCACACACGTAACCCTGAAATGACAATAGAAAATACCAGATCATTTCCCAGTTATGGGGCAAGAAGCCCATGAAACTTTCTTAATGCATTTAAGCTAATGGGGTACAACAATCTTTAACGCTGGATTTACATCAAAGTTATAAGCATGCTATTAACAAGTATGCTGCATTTAAAATGTATGTAGCATATTTGTTAATAGCATGTTAATAACTTTGGTGTAAATCCAGCATATGTGATCATTTGTTTTTGACTCTCATAAGAGACGTTGGTTATTCGCTAGAGAATACATCGTGACATCAGCAACAGCTCTTTATTCAGAAGTCAAAACCCGAGGAAATTAATGACAATGTATGTATTAGAATTTTGCAGAAATTATTTTCCGTTGCGAATTTTCCCATATTTGTAAGCAATTTTACAAACATTTAAATTTGAAACTCCGAGTTCATTTTTTTACTTCCTTTTTAATATTTTTCAAATTACTAAAAAATGACAGTAAATTACCCATTGTTGTCCAGGAATTTGATCTATTACCAAAGTTCCAAGGTAATTTTACAAGCGGAAGCAAGCTGAAATTCAGCTTCATTTTGAGACCACAATATCCTCAGGAATTTCTTATTTTCCTCCCTATATCCAAGTCATAGGTCATCACCTGCACTCAATTAAAGAAAAAGTATACATGCGAAAAATAGTTCTTAACAAATTTCGATGGATCACAAAAAAGAAAGATCAAAATTATTCTGAACATTATGCAGGGACGCTCAAAAGTATTAGGTACGTCTGACTACGAAATTAAGGACTAAAAATAATTCTTAAAAAAACGCCGACGGTAATTAATTTCAACAGGGATTATAATGTATCAACTTTTTCGAAAGTTTTAAATTCATTGGTTAATTTTAAATTCTTTGATACGTTAAGAATTTTTTGTTGTGGTAAATTTACAACTTTCTAAAGAATTAAAAAGTTTCTTGTATATTAACAACTACTAAATTAAATTTAAACTTTTTACAAGAATTAGAAATTTTCCTATAAATTAAACATTTTTTTTTAAATAAAAATCTTTCCGTAAATTTAAAACCCTCTTACAAATTAAACATTTCCTCTTTAATGAAAGAAAAAAATTTCTCCAAGTTCAAACTTTCTTAAAGATATGGAATTTTTCGTGAAATTAGCATTTTCATGTACATCAACAATTTTTTGAGTAGAAAAATTTTTCTTGCAAACTCAAAATTTTTAATAAATCAAAAATTTGCATATAAATTAGATTGTCTTATACCTACATTAAGAATTTTTACGAAAATTCAAAATTTTTTCATTCATTAAAAAGTTATCCATTAATAATAAGAAATATCTTTGCAAGTTCGAAATTTTATATAATATAAAAATGCAAATTTTAACCTGTTTATGAATTTAATGTTTATGAATATGAAATTGTTCACATCCAAATTTCCAATGTAGTTATCATTGATTCTGTTTTCCAGATTTCTGCAATTCGCAACATTATAATTTAAACTTTCCGATTTGTCTGCAACACTGATGCAAAAAATTTGGAGTTGGTATAGCATGCGGTCTACCTTGAAATTTCGACTTTTCCAACAAGAATAAAACCGGAGAAATTTCTACTTTTTTGTAAAACTGAACTTTTGTTTGAAGTTAATACAATTTAGAGTCAATTTGAAATTACCTACTTGAAAGACTCCTTTAAATTATAAAAATTGGTATGTAATTGTTTACGCTTTTTCAGCATAAATATTGTCAATTTGAATTTGATTAACTCATTTTTTCAATTTTCCAGAACTCAAATATTCAGCGGTTTTGACACTCTAGATTAAAGTGACTACAAGTATTCGAAGTTGGAAGAAGTGAACTTTCATTGCAAGCCTAATTACTAATTTCAAATCAGATTTTGTTTTTCATAAATCATTAATGCATAAAACATTTGACACGGTAATAACGCAGAGGCGAAACTATAGGGGGTGTGGGGGGTTTAAATATCCCCGACAATTTGGCAGTCGGCAAATTTTGAAACTGTTCATTTGAATTCCTCATGAATGTTTGTTCGTTTATTTTTTTTTGTTTTCAATTAAAAAATATTTCGATTAAAAAATCAGCAAAATTTCAATTCTTTTAAAATTTTGTCAACGAATTTTTAGTTTTTAAAACATATTTGTCGGAAAATTTTTCATCTCCACCTCACCAAATTGAAAGTCAAATTTCGTTTCTAAAAATGGAGTACCAAGGACTCCTGTCAGAGACTAGTCAGTCAAAAACCGAAAGTTTCAAGCTGAGTATCGAACTTTATCTGAAAGGTTGAAACAAAGCTGAAATGAGGAAGACAATTCGAAAATCTGAAACTCGGGAGCAAACGTTGAATTTCGAATTTCAAAGACTATTCTGTTTTTAATAGATTCTCTGTTTGACCTAAAGACTGAAATTTGAGAAAGTTGAACATTTTATTAAAATCTAAAAGTTGATAGCAAAAGACTGATTTTCCAATGTCACAAGCTGAATCAGATAGCAAATGTTCTATTATTTAATTTACTGGTTTTGGTCCTGGTGAATATAGGAGAGAAATTTAGTTTGGAACAAAAGTCAAAAGTCCATGTGTTTTTCCCATTAGAACGAAAGGGAGCTTGTGGCACGGATTCATCTAATCCGATCAACCTGAAACTTGTAGGTTTTTTTGTTCTTTTTTAGATTTCATTGGAACTAATTTAGGAGACGAATTAAAGGCTAAAGGAAATTTAAAAAAAACAAACAAAAACAAAAAAAAACAAAAAAAAAACACAAACCACCAAGAATAAATAAGGATCACCTTAACGTGTAAAGGAAGTTGTGTGTTCCTCTCAAGTATTCCTCGCAAATGTGAGTACCTCGGGGATAAGGTTCCAATCTGCATTTGCAGAGACGAAACTATGAGGGAGGATGAGGGTGAAACACCCCAATAATTTGGCAGTCGGCAAATTTTGAAACTATTCATTTGAATTTTTCATTTTCTAAGAACGTTGGTTTGTTTGTTTATTTTTTTCTTTTCAATTAAAAAATATTTTGATGAAAAAATCGACAAATTAAATTTAAAAAAAAATTTGTCGGTGAATTTTTAGTTAAAAAAAATATTTGTCGGCAAATTTTCCGCCCCCCCCCACTGAAAATCAAGTTTCACCTCTATGACAACGATTTACCGAATTGAATTGCCTTCCTTGATATTGAAGAGGCTGTACCAGTAAATGTTCATAAAATTTGAGCATGATTTTGGAAGTGCACAACTTTCAATTTTTTCAGTGTACTTCTACTCTTCAAAATACATCGCAAAGAAGTTATCACGGACAAATTTCAATTCCAAATTTACATGTTGGTTTCGACTGAAATGAAAACTAGACCCTCATAAAAATTCTCAAATATTAGCCAAGACACCACTCTTTCAGTTAAATGGTCGACTTCAAATAAAAATGCTTGACCAACAGACACCTTGTGCGAGTATCTCTGGTGGAATGTTTCACCGAGTTGTACATTTCTCCACGTCGTTCCCGAAAATTTCATCAAGAAGAGTGAAGCGTCTACTTTCTTTTTATGAATTTGTGGATAAATAAACACTTACAATAAATGTTACATTTTCCGGAGAAAAGAAATGGATGGGTAGGAAGGTTCATAATTGGTACTTCAAAGAGCCAAAAATTAGGATCTTTCAACACTGAGATATTTTTGAAAACGACTCCAAGGATTTCTTAGTAACTAACACATTGGTTAGATTTTCACGTTTTCAAAAATGAAGACGGAGGAGGGGATAGTGGTGATAGTCTACAACTGGTACTTTATGAGCCAAAAGGTTGATGTACAGAAAAATGATTCGGCTCATTTCGGAGATTGGCTCGAAGGTTCTAAGTAAATATCCAACACACCTGTTCATTACTGATTTCCAAGTTTTCATCAGCAGGAGGGGGGGGGGGAGGTAATAGTTCACAACTAGTGCATTACGGGCCAAAAATGGAGGTTCTATCGTTGTTAAAAAATAACTCGCCCCGTTTAGGAAAACAGTTCTGTTACAACCACATGAAATCCATTTTATAAAGGCGCAACTTCATCCACGTGTGTCAATGACGTTCCCGATCAATTTATCTGATTTCCGAAGTTATCACTCGAACGTGTAGATTTACATTTATGCACGCGTTACACAGGAACATGACCTATTAAATGAGCATCGCGTACCTAAGGTACCGAATCTAGACCGATCCACATTTAGTAGTTTCGTGTGCCATGTTCTTGAAAGGCGAGCGTTATTTTTACGCAGAGGTCGATCAGAAAGCACTGCTTTAGACTTGCTGAAATTGTACACGCGCTGATCGTCCCAGTAGGGCATGGGGAAAAGTCAATAAAAACATTATCTAATGCAAATAGGAGCAGGTTTTTCTCTATTGAACGTCAGCTCTGAATACACACAGAATGCATTCATTCACCATGCTGCCTCCAACTCGATAGAATGGCTTTCAAAAACTGATCCATTAGTGGTAGGTGACCATACGCGAAGACTGTTTCAAAATGTACATACCTGAACAGCTCTTGTTTGCATTCCCCAAACAATAGCTCTGGTCGAGTTGCTGAACAACGGAAGGTTACTACCTAAAGCTAAAGTTTCCCCTTTAACAGGAAATTTTGTTTCCGGCGACACGCTGCCCGATTTTCCCACGCCATTCATTTCTGTTTTCGAGCCTTTAGAAGTGGAGTTTTGCTACAAAATCATACGTTAATTAGATACATCTCTACTGACACTTCATCTTATCCAATAGCATTCCGTTTCCGAAAGATATTCTCAACACTGCCCACAGCAATGTTGTAAGTGTAGATAAAATCACAAAAAAAGTTTACCTGTCCACCAGGAAGCAAGAAGTTAGCCGTAGCGAATTCCTGTTCTGTTTCTTTTGGTATGGGCCGTTTACCCAAAGCCATGCCGACGATAGCGGTCATATGGGTTTCAGGACCGAAAACGAAAATGGGAATTCGTAAAGACTGACCGACATCACGAATAATCCTGCAACGACATTCCAACTGATACAGTAAATGTACTACCATTTCCGTTTCCCACCTCAAGTTTAAAGGAAAAAAGAATGGTCTGGTTTTACGTAAGTATATGCGAAAATTACGCACCTTAAACCTTCCTGGTAGTTAGGTCCGGCTCTTCGAACGTAAATAGTGATATTTTGATCAATGATTTTACCTTGGAATTCAGTCAGAGCGGTGACGATACCCTTGAAGGTAGCCGCAACGTTGGTAAAGTTGGCAATACCGCCTCCTATGATCAAAACCTGCAATACATTTCCGTGCACGTGAAATGAACATGAAACCGGATATCGTTAAGAGCGCGACCGCTGAGAAGCAAAGCTCTTCTCTCTCACCTTTCCTTCCGGATGCTTTTCTTGCGTCATCAGCGAAAGTATCGTTTTAGCGTATTCGTAAGTCTGCTGTTCCGAGGGAGCACCGCTGTACTCTCCGTAATTGGCTAGCTCGTTAGTGCCGCCTAAATCACAGATAGTATCACTGTAGATGACGGAAGCGCCACCTCCGGCGACCATCGTCCAAATTCTGCCTTTTTTATTCAAAATAGTCAGCTACAACAGAAAAAAAAAGCGCAGAACGTTAGCCTAGGGACTTCATTTGTACGACGGTCAGGGTTGGATATTGAACACTCCAAGACAAGTTGACGCTGAAGTCCGGTCGGCAGTGCTCGTATTACCGCAGTACTAAAGATCTCAGTCTCCTAGCAGCGCCTTGGTCAGACACCAGTGGCGACCTCAACCCTTTTACTGACTCCGATGCATGTCAGCTGCCAATCAAAACATTGTCACTACTGATTAGGAGCTCCATCCATTGTTATCAATCTCGCCTACAACCAGCCTCCGACGATTTACGTCTCACCATATGTCTGTTTGCTTGTCGGTCAGCTGGTTGACCTTTCACAGACTACCTAGTTCACTGGTTCTCTTAGAGTCATCAGCCCCTATCATTTTTCACAATCATTCGGTTCTTTTCGGTAGACAACCGAACCGACAGTTTTTCGCTCTTCGAAAAAGGGCGAAGGGATGGAGTCAGGTTTTTAGCATCGAGATACCATTGCCACTTTGCTACTTCTGTCTATACGCCTGTCTTCTGTCCACTCGATTATTCGCCATTTTAAGGGGATTGAAGGGAAGGTTTTATAATAGCCAGGGTGGTAAGTCTTGACGAATCTTAACAAGTCTCAACAGAGTCAACAAGTCTTAAGGAGAGAAGGAGGCCGAAAGAAATAAAGAACACAGACAGTAGAGGCAGGATGGTTGGAAGACAGATGGCCAGAGAATACAAAAAGGCAGATAGACTAAGGCAGCTCTTGGATCCCACCCTGTGGTTTTGAACTCTGTCTAGGTAGTACCGATACACAGCCATACAAGATATAGGATACAGTCACTGACCATGTTATAACCATTGAATTTTACCTCTCGGCTGAAATCTGTTCCCTGTAATCCGTTCCCGAGGAAAACGCATTTCCGGCGGACAGAGGAATTTTAGACCACTATTGAATAGTGCTAGTGTTAGATAGTCAACCGGAGGCCTAGAAATCGTCAACAGCATCATTTCATTCTCACCTTCAGAGAAGCACCACTTTTCGAATCTAGATCAGCGATATAGGCTTCTTCGGGGAAGGCGTCTCTTCCGAACGGTGGCGGGTAGAACACGTCACCCCACATTTTGCGACAAATGAAATCGGCCGTAGCGTCCAACTTGGCGGCCAAGTCCAGAATGTAGATGGTGTTATCAGTGACGACTAGCGGATTGATTTCCAGGTAGGTGAAATAGAGATCGACGTACAATTTATACAGAGCGTGTACAAATGTAGCTACCATGCTGAAAAGAAAAAGAATAAGCGAAATACAGCGCAAAATAACAGGAAATCGACGATTTTACAGGTATGCAGATTTTCTTTTGTGTTTTATTGTTTCATGTTAGGAAGAGAAGAGCCGAAAATTGTTTTCCATCGATTACACAGACATTATTCGTAGTTCCCTGTCTCAGAAAGACCTCATTCTGAGAAAAATCATCAAAATATTTCCGTATGACTGCCTACTGAATATGTATGTCTCTTATCATGTTGAATACTGATACGAAATTAAGGTAATAATATTACGACTGTTTTGAAAGATATCAGACCGGTTGTAGCTGGGTCAACCTTCTCCAATTGGTTCACAAAGGTACTTCATAATACACGTGATATTGATGCAGTATCAGGAGATTGAATCTATGCACTCAGGCACGGCTTAGTTAATCTCACACAGGAAGACTGATAATTACAATATCTAATTGACAACTCTTGAATACACGTTCGAGTGAAGGCCAGCTAAACTTCAGTGATGCCAAATATCATAAGAATCGTACATGTTGTCATAAAAGAAAGAAATTCGGTATGTTGATGCTGAAGGACATAAACCTTTTTGACGATATCTACTGTGAACCACGGCAGACAGGATCGTTTCCTATTACAAGTGCTTTGAGGAGCTGTGGCATCAACAATATACTGTAGAACAGCATTACTCAAAGTATGCTCCGCGGAACCCCGGTGCTCCGCAATGGCTCTGGTAGGGGTCCGCCGCACCAGGGCATCCAAAATTCTGGCCGTGTGTTGTATAGCAAGTAAAAAGTAAAAGGTTTTTTTATTAATTTAGCGAAGGGTTCCATATCATACATTGCTGTTGAAAAGGGGTCCGTCACCAAAAAAGTTTGAGAATCGCTGCTGTAGAATGTTGTTCAACCGTTCGGCACATTCACTATTATTAATCGAACTGTCTTGGTGCATTAGTTGCGACCTCCCGAGAACAACTTCAGGAAACAATCACGTGCTTCAATGATGCCTACATTGCACTCGGGATGAAAGTAAATGCTAGCAAGATCATGATCCTGATGCTATCAGAAACAGAGTTACAATTTGCAGTTGGCCAAGACACAGTGGAAAGTGTATCATTCTCTTGGAAAATGCTGTAATAAATCAGCTAGACATCTTAAGGCGCCATATCCGATGCCCGACGTTGGCGGTCACAGTTTCTGATGCGCAACTCTCAAATGAAGCAGCTAAAGAAGACTCACCAGTTCAAACTCAGAAGGATATTGATACGGAACATTTTCATTTTGAACATAACAGTTCTGAGATGTGTCAACTTCAGCCAACTGAAGTTATCATAGAGAGAAATAAGCTCAGATGCTTTGGACATGTCCGCCGTATGGATAATACAGAGCTCCCTAAGGCTGCTCTCTCTAGAGAACTAGCTCATGAAAACAGGAGCCCAGGTAGGCAAAAGAAAAGGTACAACGATCACATGAAAGTGTTGCTTAAAAAAGCAAATCCAACATCTAGCTGGCACATGCATAACCAATAATCGGAAAGCCTGGAAAAACTGAGAGAAGAGGTGCGCCTTGTGTAATATTTACTGATCAGCAATTGGTCAGAACAAAATCCAAGGTCCTCTGATTTAAAATTCAGAATTTTGTCAACCGATCTAAGATCTGAACAGGTAACAAATTTACGAAGATCCTTGGAAATTATGGATCGGGTTAAGTGAACATCGTGACCCGAGTCTGGTGGTTTATTAGCTCAATGCCAGAGAGTTGTATATTACATTAGGTATCGATAGGCGGGTGAATCCACACCGCCACACACTCAGCACTCAGATAGCCCATTTTCGGATATAAGCCTGGCTCAGTTCAGACCATTTTTTCCTGTTTTTGGATACAGAGAACCAGTCTGAGCCGGCTACCTGACCAATCTCGTTTGCCCATCGCGTCATTGGTCTCCCCCGTTTACGTTTCCTTTTATTCCATTTCGAGTCAGATTCTCTGGCAAGATGGTCCGCATACTACCCACAAATTTTGCCTTAGAACTGCAAAAAAATGTCCACAATGCGAACGTGGTCTTTTTTTGACGTTTAGAATCCTTCGTTCCGCTTCCAAGTATTTCAAAAGGGAGTGTCGAGTGTTGAGTGCGACATCAAGGATGACTGCCGAACGTGTAGCATGGGCTGCATGGCTGGAAAGACGAAGTGGCGCATAGTAGGTTCTCCACCTATACACTCTATCGTTTACTTCTCAAACTATGAACGCATTTTTCTCGACATTACCCTTTCAACAGTTCCAACTTCAGAAATTCGCAGAAAATCGGGAGTATGAGCTACGGATTCGTTCTTGGGTTCATTTGTTTGCAAATTTTATCTAGTATCACGCCGCGCTCTTAATACCGACAAAATGGCCCCTTTTTATATAGACGTACACAAATGTCTTCTCTAATTTTCTTTTCAATTAGTTTCTTGATTTCTACTAATTCAATTTGCTAATTTCTTGAGAGGATAATTTTTGGTCTGAGCAGTGTGCGTTTGTAATCAAATCTTTAGTACTTCGGCTTAGCTTGTCGTCCGTCCTAGCTTCGTAAAAACATAATACTGATTCTATTTCCACACTGCAGTTCGGGGGTCCTCAAACGAATTTCAGGCTTTTAATTGCACGATTTTTCTCCATCAGCTGTATTACGCCCAACGCACTGAACGAAATCTTTGATCAAGATTATTCTCATCAGGTGGTGGACTTACAACCATTGGGAAAATATCTCCACAGCCTTCGACTACACCGTGAAGTTTTCTGTTTTGATTTAGTTCCCGGGCTCGAACGGCCCAGCAAGCCAATGATACGATCAGACCGTTTCTTTCATTCGATTTCATTATCTCACCAACTTAGGTCACCTGTCGCACTATCCAGGTTTTTAATCCGACGTGTGTCACACAGCGAAACTCATTCGTCGGTTCATTTTTAGCTCGTTCAGTACATAACTGCTTGCGACACAAGCTGACAAGAACTCTTAACTACTCAGACTTGAGACACGAACTCAGGTTCCCGCATTATCCTCGGCTGTTGACCTTTTCAGACATCGGAAAATGCGGCTCGTTACGTCAGTACGGAAATTTCTATACACATATACGTAGACTTCGAAAGAGAAACGACCTCCACGTTACACCAACACTGCTGGGTGCTTCCAATAATACACGTAATCGATTTCCAACACGTTCGGCTCGTACATTCAACCGGTTATTCTGGCATCGACAGGGGGTAGCGGACTGCGGTGCGGCGCCGCACTTTTCCGTCGATATACGATATCGAGATCGAGACCTAGCCGAACTGCACTGCCTGTAATTAGACGCGATAATTACCGCCAATTTACCTTTTCTTGGCGGCCGAAACATTCACGAGTAGCTTCGATTTGATGTCTTCTACGGTGATCGATTCTCCGACAGGAACGTCCAACTTCAGAGCTTTGGCGTCGACGTCGCCGATATCCACGCCGCCTTCGTGGTGGAATAAAATTGTATCCGCGTGTCGAGACGAATAAATGCAAACGTACGCTTCTTCATCCTGCAAAATTCGCACCAATTAAAAAACTCATCATAAAACAGCAATCGTAATCAGGCCATCTGTGGAAAGAGCGCCGGAAGTCATGTTGTTATTTCTGTACCTCTAAGTGCTCGTATGTGAATTCCGAATACATGGTACTGCTTTCGCAGTCCGCTAACTGATAATAGGTATTTTTGAAAATTTTGTCACGGTTACGTAATTTTTCATTTCTTTACCGAACAAATTGAAAGGATGGTGATGGAAACGTGTCAACTCACAATTCTGTGATCTGAGAAACCCTTATTTCAAGTTTCGTACACAAGTTTTCGATAGGAAGTGTTCCCAGCTACTTCCAGAACATTTTGTCACTGAAAAATACATCTTTCAGCTTCCAGATCCTGTGCTTACTTTGTTCTAAAACTCTCCTATTCTACTTTTATAATCAGTTAGAGCTCTTTATACTTCGTGTAAGGACGATCGTCCGCCATTTTGACTTCAACCGTGCCCGTGGATCCCGAATCCGACTATGCGGAGCCTATCGCGTAGTCAATTCGGCATCGACGGACGCGGTTGGATTCAAAATGGCGGACGATTGTACTCTCTTGTCCAGAGCGTTAAATCAGTTCGAAATGGGAAGGACTTCGCACGTTTTCTTTGCCAGTGTTTTTTCTCCCAAATGAAGTCCATGGACTGCGTTATAAATCAGAAAAAACTAATAATTAAAAATGATAACGCAGTACTTTATTAGACATTTCAAGATATGCTTCCATTCTTAATTCATTGACAAAATAATATGGACGCTGTTACGCGAGACAGAACAAGCGACCATTTGCTGACAAAATGAGTTCCTAATTAGTATTGTTGGAAAGAATGTAAAAAGTAAAATTTTTCAAAATTGGGCTTCCGATTCAAAAATGTGCACTCACGTTGAAAAAAACTTATCAGTAAACGCTATATCATATAGTTTCTACATGGCTCTTGAATTTTTCGAATCACGTGTTCTCAAATAACAGATTTTGTCGCTTGGTTCTGTCTCGCTTAACAGCGTCCATATGAACCTTACACTTGGTAGCAACGAAAGTACAAGCTGATGAAGGTGGCAATAGCTCTGAAGACCTATGATGAAACTTTTATCACGATACCACAGATCGTTACAGTGGTAACTTGACATGGTTTATTGTAAAAGTTACCACTGTAACGATTTGTGGTATCGTGATAGACGTTTCATAGGATACTATAGAATTCACACAGTCATACTAGACCGCCATTTTGATTCCCAAGTTAGTTGGAGCCTTTGACTATATACACGTAATGGACTGGTAATAGTCGAGAAAAGTTGAATGTAAACAAAAGCAATTTGCCTTGTTGGCAAAACAACACTTGCGCCATCGTTGTCCTGCCTGTAGTAATTTTTCAACAAAAAAAAAAACATGATGACAGAAAAGTGTACTCATGGGATTGAAAGTTTATATAATTTTTCTCTAATGTATATGTGCTAAAATTCAGAATTTTTCACGCATTCTAAATTCTGTTATCTTTCATAAGAATCACTCAGAATAAATTATGCAACCTAAAAGTGACCATGTATAAAAAAATAAGAAAAAAGGGAAAAAAAAAGAAATAACGGGTAACTAAGCGATTCAGTTGTGTGTGTACAGTAGGGTTGGCAAGCTGAAACTGAATCCGAATCTGAATCTCAAAGTTTATGAAATTGTGCTGTCTCTGAAGCTGAATCCGAAGCTAAGTGTAATCATTTTGCGTGGGAAAAGCCGAAACTGAAGTTCATAATACAACTTTACTGAAGATGAAACGAAGCCGTAATATATTAGATTTTAATGGCTTCGGTTTCGGCTTCATGTCATACTGCTGTGACAGGATTTTGACCATTTACATGGCTGTTATCACATCCATGTGCTGCTTTGCTAACAGGGCAAATTGCCTTTGTTTACATTCAACGCCACTCCATTTAAACCCATGTAATTCTTATCACTATTACCAGTCCATTATGTGTATAGTCAAAGGTTCGAGCATTCTCGGATGCGCTCACGCCGTCACACCCGTTCGCGAACAGGTGATCGGGCTAGTTGGGAATCAAAATGGCGGTCCATTATACAAATAAATTCCCACAAAATAATAGAGGTAAATAGAATTCAAGAAGACAAGCCAAACTGAATGTACACATGGAATATATTGAAGTAACATTCGGTGAACATGTTCATGTGATCGACCGAGATAATAGTGATATAAACGTGTATATGAAATATCGAGTATACATGAATATCCATTAGGGTGACACTGACTACCATCATTTCTGATTTACGCTCCCACAAGAAAAAGTAGAGTATTTTGGTGTCAAAATCAGGTCAGGTAAAGTGCCATTTTTACTAATCAAGTGTCAAATTAATGGTCAAAATTTTGAAGCTATAAATTTGGTCCGCTAGAGGGTGTAAGTTATCAGTGTCTGGCAGACACACAGTACTTCAGTATGATCTGTATTCGCACTGAAGAGAAGATCTGTGGAAAGATTTGCCTATTTTCGGCGTGATACCACTCTCGCATTTTCGAAATTCATCATCAAAATCGAAAAAATTTCACGCTATTAATTTCGGACCTTTTGTAATTCAAAGAGCATACTAAGGAACTTTTACAAATAATCAACAGACGATTGAGTAACAACTTATCCAGCGCGGGCTATTTGAGAGTTGCAGAACACAAGGCAATGATGAAATTCAATACATGGGCAAAAAAATTCGACCAATATTTGGCTCAAATTCTTTTTGACCAATGATTAGCTAATGTTTTCTTTCTGCCAAATGAAATTACGAGAAGATTTTTTAGCATTTCCATGATTTTTGTACTTTACTTTGATTACAATAAATAAATTGAATTTCACTTTCTTCTTTTCATTTTGTCAATTTCAGATAATTTTTTTCAGATTGTGTCAAACACTGGTTGACCAATGACTGGCAAATTTCAACATAATTTTAGGAATTTGCAGAAAATAGCATTTGAGCTTGACATCGGCACGTGTAAGTGAAACGCATTCCTGATGGCATACACTACCGTATTATGCTATGATCAGGAATGGAAAATTCTGCAGATGAATAATTGGCAACAGTTGCTAGATTTTGGTTTTCGGATCTTTCGTAGGATGTCTGTGGATTAATCGAGGAGAGGGGGGGGGGTGATAGCAGCACCATGTTGTTATGTGTTGTCGAGGAAGGACAAAAGTATCCATCGATTCCAAAATCAACTGCCCATGTAATTAGAGCCCGAGATGTGACCGTCCAAAAAAAAAACCGGACCAATAAATGGCACTTTACCTTACTTAGCTGAAGTAAAAAAAAAATTTTTAGTTCGTGCAAGCGGATTGAAATTCAACTCAACATTCGTTAAAAGAAAAATTGCTATTTCTCTCGAGGCAGCTTACGAATTTTCAAAACAAAAAAAAAAACAAAAAAAAATAAATAAATAAAAAGCCAACTCAAAAGAATTTGTCTTTAACGTAGCAAGAGACTCGATAGGAAAATTTTGAAAGAAAATTCATACAGGGGAAAAACTGCTTCTATAAAACAGGACTCTTGGGATCTACTGATGAAATATGTTTTTCACTCAGTGTTAATCAAACGTAAAATAAACGCCACTGAACTCATTTTCGAGGTTTTGTAAGACACAACCCGACTCCCAAAGAATCTACAGGGAATAAAAGCATAAAAATTTTAATTAGTCGCTGTTTTACAAAGTAAATTAAATATCACTAAACTCACTTTTGAAGTTGTGTTGGAAACATCCGCATCCCCCCTCCTCCTAAAAATCCACAAAAGATATACGCATAAAAATTTGGGTTATTCACTCTCTGTTGATCAAATATAGGGTTTCTTGAGTTGCCCAGTTCATGTTGGCTGGAACCCCCAATGCTCCACAGAATTATTTGAAGTTAGGGGAGAGGGTCTCAATATCAAACGTGACGTTTCGTGAGTCACTGAGTACATTCTTGAGAGTCATTTCTGCTTGACCTCTTCACAGAATGCTCCACAGGGAACTATAATCTGAGCTTACACATTCAACTATCATTATTTCAGGTAGCAGCCCCCTGCGGTACCTTCTGGATAGGGGTTATAGCTGAACTAGCCTCAGAAATGAACTCGACAAATTAAGAAACCCTCAAAGCGATAATATACTGGAAGCTTCTAACCCAAATTTCTATGCGTTAACACCAACGGATTCTGTGAGGGTATAGGTATGTCTGAAAATGCCTCAAAAATTGATTCAGAGGATTCGAAAACAATCTCACTTCGTGGAGCGTATAACGATGCACGCATGCCAAAAAGGCTCCCCAGACACCGTACCCTTAGCCCCAGAAACTACCCTTTCGAGTATCGCATCAGTAACCAGCGGGTTGAGGCTCGCCCGAGCCACCCTTTCGCCTCTCCGCTTCGAATTCGCTCACTGATTAACCAACCCCGAAATATCATCTATTTTTCAATTCCGCGATACGGTGTGATTTGGAAAGGAATAAAAATGCGTACTTGAAGGATAACCCTCCAATGTACGTGTTCAACTCTATCTGTCCATTTACTTGCCAGTTTCGCTAGTTTCCTGGCTGCCCATAGCTAAACCTTAAAGGAATAGTTGCGCTCTCGCTGTTTTTTGAATTTCTCAGCTAGGCAACTAATTTTTCGTGTTCCCCGGAAGAGGCAGCAGAGGCTACATTTCCAGTATCAATTTTACGTCTGGTTCATGGTTCAGTTTTGGATAACCAAGATAGTTGTGGCTCAAACAGAACCCGGCCTGGCTGGATTTTAAGGCAACAGACTCGTTCCCATTTTTTAAATTTCTCAGATAGGCAACTCATCTGCCGTCTTTCCTGGAGGATAGAAGAGACCACGTTCTTATTTTCACAACGGCTAGTTCACAGTTTAATTTTGGATCACCGAGATAAGATGGCCCAACCAAAATCAGTCCAAAGTTCCAGTCACCAGGCTCGGATTATCACCAACTGATAATGGGCATTTCGCATCCGAGGGGGAAAATAAGCAAGTATACTTGAGACGATATTTACACCGCCGGCTCTATACGCAGTAGCCAATGATACACAATGGTACCTACGTCAAGTCCACTAATTAAACACTGTGAGAATTTGTAAATTACCTGTTTGTGCGGTACAAATGGTTCGATAATGAAGTTCTTGAGTTTCCCGGTGGCTTTTCCAATCTGCGTGCATAAAAAATCGAACGTGTTTTGAATGAAAACATCAGAAAAACAGGAAGGAAAAACTAAATGAGGTACACGAAAGAAAGAACAGTATTAACATTGACCTAACCTTTTGGTCTTTGCCTAATCTTTCTTGGATCCACGAGGAAGCGCCGGCGAAATCAGTTTTCACTTTGATCAATCCTAATTTTCCTCGACGTTTGATCAGCTGATCTGGCTTGGCCACTAATGACTGAAACATATTCAAGGACTCACTTGAGAAACACTGAACAACCGAAACACGGCGGAGTCTCCGACTCCAAGGGGCCGTTCAAGTTCGACTCACCTCGGTCTTCAGCCAGGGATTCTCGGCGACCAAATCCGCCCATTTCGTATCCTCGTTTACGGACGCGTACCTACATTTGGCGGCCGCTGTACTCGTCGACAAATTCCGATTTATGATATCCTTTCCAGTTGCTTCACTGATCGCTTTCGCGGACATATTTTTTGGTACAAAATTGAAGAACTACCTGAAACAAAAATGGGGAAAAAAAATCGTTTTGATAAGCTCTTCTAGTAACCGAATACATATTTGTATAGTCTGCATCTGCATTTAATCTTGGCAGTAGTAGTGAATTGTAACCCCCCCCCCCCCGAGGGGGTGAAAGGCAACGCATTTTCAATCTTCGGCTTACACTCAAAATAAGTTCTTATCGCAAAAATCTCTAACGAGGCTACTTAATTCTAATTTTTTACACTCAATACGGCGCGAATCTTATATCCAGTAGTAATTTCCAGGAAGGGAAGAGGTAGTGGCTCGAGCTCCCCCTCCCCCCTCAGGGTGGCCGAAAGTACTCCAATTTTGGAATTATAAATGCAACGGTGTCGAACACTATCTAAGTAGACTTTTGGGTCACTAACTTCGAATATTTCACCAGATATTTGATCCTGTCGGATTAGAGCCTCGAATTCAACATTTTACGAGTATCCTTCAAAGGACCGAAATAAACTTGGCTACAAAATATCGAAATAAAGGTTTTCTCGATCGTTGATCCCGAGAATGGCATCCGAGTTTCATTTAGCTCCGATTTGGGCTACAAAATTCAAAATTGTATCCTTCGAATGGGCAAAACTGACTTGTTTCGAGAAAATTAACGTAGCATCGACGTTTCAAAATAGGGGTTTTCTAGATAACTGATATCGAATATTTCGTTAAATATTGATCTGGATCCGATTTGGACTTTAATTATTGACTCATCTTAAAAATTTTAACAAAATCTCGAAATTAGGTTTTTAAAGTCGCAGTTTCCGAGCATTTACTCAGATTCTTGTTTGGGTACCAAATTGGACATTTCGCTTTTCAACGGGGCGACACTGATTCCAGCTTTGAAAATTGAATAATGTTCAAAAACGGCATCAGATATTTAATTTTGTTCTAATTTGGCTCCCAAATGAATTTGATTTGGACAATATCAAAATAACCAAGTTTTTGTGGGAGAGAGGAGAGGGGAGCCACTGAGTTCACATATCTTATTACAGTCAACATCGGGTCCAACCCTGTCCCCCTCCTCTTAATTGAAAGGTAATTTTCGGCACATCACTTGCAAATTCATGTCAAATGTAATTATATATTAGTAAAAGAAAATCGAGATAACTCCTTCTCCACCACACAATGAGACAAAAAGTTGACTTCATTAAAAAATAAATCGTAATAAGTACGGGTTTTTGGTTCGCCGATTTTGATATTGGTATTAAATTTGTGAACCTGCCCTGATTTTTGCTGCCAACATTCAAATTCAGTGGTCATTTTTTCTTAATCATGCGATAAGATTACTTTTATGATGTTGCGAAATGTACCTAATTTTTCACTAATCAATTTTCCTTCAAATACCTCAGGGTGTCTACCATACACAAATTTGTGAAATTCATTACTTCTTCGTGCCCTTTCCATGACTTTTTTCATGGACTCACAATGCTCATGTTAAGGTTCTAAATTGCAAAAACAGGAACTAATTTTGACGTGTTCGATTTCCTTCTTTGCTAATATTTTGGAGTACACATTTAAAAAGATGATTTTAAAATTTTTTTCTTTTTTCCAGAAGAATTTAAAGAGAACTTATGATTTTTGGGGAAAAGCAAATTAAATATACAATTGAATTCATGACCTTCATGACTAGCATGAACCTTCTTTAGAAATTGTTTAAAATATGTTTTTAGTTCTGTACAAACTGTAACTGAAATGGAATTTTTAATTGTACCTATCTATTACTATCTATTACAGTCCATTGAATTATTCAATGTTTACTCAAACTGCATCAATTTTATTGTAATTGGAAGAAACCGATTTTTATATTTTTGGTGTCTGTGCCGACAGTCTCCATCAGCGTTGATTTCCAGTCAATGTATTGGAACTGACAGCTCGAAAATTTTTCAACAAGTTTTGAAATATAATACTGATTCAGGATGTATTTGCCATTTTTTTCTAATTCTTCTGTTAGAGATAAAATTAAAGGTGAAATCTGGCAGCTTTAATTTTGAGCCCTTTTCCTCCGATACCGGTGTAAGCCACATTTTTGTCAATTCGACTGAAGCCGTTTGAGACTATCAATTCTCGATTTCAAACTGCACAAATATTAAGTAAATTTTCAATTTTTTCGTATAGGATTCAACTTTATTGCAGAATCAACTTCATTATTCTGTATGTTTTTTCCATGTCACTGTATGATTTTCTCAAATGATATTCCTGAATGAGAGAACAGTACTAGTGCGACAAAACTCTCCTCCCATTACACAATAATTTTATAAATGAAAAGAGCAAAAAAAAAAAAATGAATTCGGAGCCTTTACAATGTTGAAGACGAATAGAGAAATGAAGAACATTTTCAACCAAAAAAGCCCTCTTTCTCTCGGGAAAACACTTTCCACAGAAAACATTGTTCTTCGAAAAACATATTATTCGCAAAAACAATTCACTCAACCACCATAAGAAAATTCCTTTAAAAATATATCATTTCTCTTTCATTCCCTCTCAATAGGAGCATCCCAAAGAAAAACATTTTGTTTTCCGTTAAAATTTTATTCCTTCGAAACAAAAATACATTTCTCATTGGAACAGCAAGGCGTATTTTTGAGCAGGCTCAAAAATTTCCCACACGATTCGATATTTTGTCCTCAGTTTTTGGAAGTATTCGTAATAACGTGATTTCTCATGTCCGTTTGGTAACTGAAAAATTGTTTTTTTGCCCATGAATTGAAAAAGAAAATCCTAAACCTGGTCACTCGAGGATCCTTTTTTCTCTCGCGTCAATTAATCCAAGTTAGCAATAACGAAAATAAAATAAATAACAAAAAAAAAAAAAAAAACAGACACATTTGTGAAACAACTTGTAAGAAAAATAATTATTATTTTCATGGAACCTTCCAGGCTGATCAGGAATCAAGGGCGAAGGTGACTCGGATGGCAAAGTCATGTTAGACTGAAAAGTTTATTAAGGTCACAATGATCAAGAATGTTATAATGCAGGATCATCAAAAGATTTAAAAGTTCACTAAAATCCGACAAAATCGTGATGTAAAGACCAACAAATCACAAGATTATGGTCTTTTTCATCAGGGACCCAGAGCCGACCATTTTTCAGAGAAACTGGATCCTGCAAAAAATCACTTGCTGGATCCAATTCCAGGCTCCAGCTTCAATTTCGGTTCCTGCATTTCAACCTTTCCTCTTCTTACGACTTCGATTTACCCCTGCACGCCTTCACACTTATAACCGGAACCTGAGAAGAATCACATTTTTGGTGGAACCGGAGCCGGATGTGAAATCATCAGAAGTTTGATTGCCGAAGTTGGAGCCGATTTCAGTGAATTTCAGTTGAAGCCAGAACTAAAATTAGAATGGCTTCGGAGTTAGAGCCAGGTCAGAGCGGCTCCGAATCCATCAATAACTTTTTGTTTTTCAAAATGATCTATCGATTTGAATCCGTGATCTTTCATCAGGTTTTTAAAGAATCGGCACGTAATGATTTTAGATCACTGGATTCGTGCAATCTTGCCCATTGCTAGGAGGAGGGGGGGGGGGGGTTACGTCCTCTCAACTACGCCAATAATTATATCGTACCGAACGATTAGTCATTCGGATTAAGCAAAGCTATCAACCATCTGAATGTCACTTCTTTCTTTAGAAAATGAATGATCTCAGTTAGTTAATTAACTGAAACTCCTTCGTTTCGCGCACCTTGGGGGTCGTGATTCCCACTTTGAGATAGATTCATCACACAGTGGGCGCCACAAAATGCCCCTATGGTATTTTTCAGAGCGCGAAATCGGATCGGTGAAAGACAAAAGACAAGTCTAATGTTTTAATGTCGTGCATAACTGTAACCGAAAAAATCTCCCCTCCTCAAAAGGGAACTCGGGGGGGGGGGGCACCAGCTCTGAAATTTCATGTGGGCAGGTATCGAACAGACCATCGAAATAGGGGTTTCTTGGATCGATCGTATCAGACTTTCAATTACAGCCCAGTTTCGGTCTTGAAATTTGAAAAAAATCGGTAACAGCTTGGTTCTGAAAGTTCAGCAAACAATCAAAATACGATTTCGTTGGATCGCTGATTCCAAATCAGATCAGATTTTCGATAAACCCCCAATTTCATCCCGAGAATTTGCCAAAAAGATATGAGCAAAATAACCTTGGTTTCAGAATACGAGCAACACGTTGAAATACGATTTTCTTGAGTAGGCAATTCAGAATATCACGTCAGATTTTCGATCAAATCCCAATTTCAGCCCCAAAGATTTATAAAAAATGGGGAAAATTGACTTGATTTTAGAAGCTAAGCTCACAATGAAACTGAGGGATGTTTGTCTAAAATACAGCCAGAGAGTCGACTGATCCGCAATGTAGATAAGTGGACTAAGAAACAGACGCAGTCAGTCAGTCAAAGTTGAATGAAGAGCGACTCCGGGAAAATACCACACAATTCTACAACATATATTTACTCTTTTCAATAATTAAATGCAAACCAGTACTGCGTGCAGTCACCAGGTTTTATGACGTCGGCTAGAAGTTTCTTTCCCCATCGAGGTTTTTTCGCCGGGAAATTTCGGCGTACAACCGCAACCGGTTCGAGTGTGGCAGAACAAGACGAGAATTTGCGACCAACCTTCGTTCGCTTGTACAAGAACGAGGAAGCGAATACGCAAAATTAAACAAACAGTAAAATCGATTTCCAAGTCGTAGATAGAAGTACGTAAGTCGAGCTAGACTATACGAGGAAAGGAATTTCCACAGCCGAAAGGAAGAAAAAACCCAACAGCAATTCGAACGAATGAAATAAGGTACCATCCCACAGTGATTTTTTTTTTTTCACGAACAGGTTCACGAGAGGGGAGTGCAGCCAAAAAGAGAGATTATGAATGACTGGAAAAACACGGAATATGTCAAGAGTTTCTTCATCTTCTTGGGGAATGCCACAGCTCAAATGGATGGAGAGAACTCCTCAGCAGGGCAAACGATTTTACCATAGCGCACCATTAACTTTCATCGGAGGGAATATCTGAAAAAAAGATGTAGGATTTCTAGTTTTGGTATAGTAGTAAATAGAAAGCTTCGAGGGGGAAACTTTTACAATAGGGTGAAAGATATGGGGTCAGGAGCGTCGACCAACCGCGACTGACAGACGCTTCCACACTAAAATATTACTATACCGCGAACTAAATCTATATAATACAGATTTTATGAGCAGTGAAAACCAAACTAACTAGTTACGTGAAATTATAGCCGACATGAACTTAAAATGATAAAAATTCTGTATGCTATTCGTGACCTTCAACATTATGTTCGACGCTCAAATTATTCGCTTCATTGTTGATCATATTACAAGATATTTCTAAATAAAAGTGCAAGAGCTACTCCTCGAAACATTTAATCAGTTAGCTAATCTGAACGACTGCCCCTTCCTCCTCTCGCACGCTGGTCGGCCCGAAAAGTGAGAAACCGAGGACTCGATCTTTCTCTTTCCTTTCCCACCGCGGAATTTTTTACGGTCTGGAAAATCAAAATTTTTTACTCGACGGACGTTCGATTTCCCACCCAAACACATACCAACAGCGACACATTTTGAAAAACCGTATCCTTGCAGAGCATCATCCTCCAAATGAGTTCATGGCTCAAATGTTACTAGACCGGGACACATGATACTGTGGAGCATAAGAAAATCTCACTCATGTGTTTCTGTATCACGTTTTCACACTGAATCCGAATCTGAACCAGGAATGCTCCATCATCAAATACGCTTTTCTTATGAAAGGTCTTCGAAATAGCCGAAAAAACGATTTTAGGTGATTTTCAGGCTCGTTTTTGAACTATTCACAAATGGGTAGAATATTGCAAGAGACTCGTTTCTAGGCCAGTTTTCCCTGCAGATTCCGAATCTGCCTTTCAAGTTTGCTTGCAGACCATGTTTCTCGCTAAAACGATTTCTGAGCACAAAGGCCCATGTTTAGGGTCGCGAGCTTATTGCAATCGCTTGTTCATTTCTTTTTCAGTATGATCTGAGTCACAGTTCAGTTCAGTGGCGCGTCATTTCGGATCTGTAAAGCTAATCAGCTTTCAGTAGTGTCCATTGATCTGTTACAGTTCAGTTGCGCTTCATTTTTGATGTGTGAAAAGGGAGATTCTCTGAGGTGAGTGTCTGCAGAAATGACTCTTGAATTTGAATGAAATGGTTTCGTGGAGCTAGAAAACATTCTTCTACATTATTTAATTCAACTAATTCTGGTGGCATCTCAGGAAATTGTAATTTTTCGTGCGCTAAAGACAAAGGAGAAATTTTATTTCGATTCGAATAAAATTTACAATTTAAACAGGCATGACCAAGATTATCACCAATACTGTCAAAACCTGTTAACGGACATGCAGTTTTGAGAACATTGGATGTTCCTCATAACTTAGTAAATCATCATTGACATGGAATGCCCGAAAAATAATCTACCGCAACTAATACATACAATTTTCTAGGTTCTTTATTAATATCATCGCGATAAATCAACAGCAGGCTCAAAAATTTGATTTCGATTAGATTGTTGCTTGATATATTTGAAGTCTGTGTCGTAGTATTTCTCTTCGATGCTTCTTGTAATGTACAAGATTCTACTATTGGCGTTTTGATCTACATTTACAAACTCTCAGTGCGTCATGTGGTAAGGCTGTATCCTGTGTGCTTGTTCACTAGCTACCTGTTCATTTGCCGCATCACACATCCTCATCATCTCCATCTTTTTGAAGACATCCCTCCCTGGTATGATACTGTAGGGGAGGAGGTATGACAATATGAAGCTTGATAGGTATGAATGGTTTTTCACAGTCACGAGCTTTGCTCTCCTATTTTCCGTCCTAGATCATGTATTATTATTCGTTTCGTGGAGGGGAATTCGTACTGCTGATGGCGGAGAAGGAGGAGAGGGACTGCCACTCTGAAAAGCAACCAGTCTTCCTGAAATGGTTCACTACAAAGAAATCAAAGGAACAATACCAAGGTAATGCTGGTATCTGCGGACACTGACAAATGTGGCAGTTTCTATAAAAAGGGGTAGCTTTATCGATCCGACGAATTTTGAGTTACAGATAGTACATAATAGAGGAATGAATGCCCTTTCCAAGGAGCTATCGGCGAGATCTGTAGCGTTTTCCTTTGCGGAGATACAAGCGGTCAAAGATGCGTGTAACAAGAACGCACGAAAACACATTTTTGAGAAAAACGCGTCTAAAGTTAGACACGCCTTTCTCTCCCACTCCTTCAAGCGGCCGTAGCTCGCCGCGGAGTCGCGTTACCAGCCTCGACAAGGGCTTGTTGGAAAGGTAATTTTTCGCTCTTCTATGTGGTAATAATTGAGAACATCGGATTTATTCGTGAGCTCCGAAAACCCGCGAAGAAGCGACGCAGGCATTCGCATTCTTTTCTCATTCTCTTTCATAATTCTTGTTCTGTCTCTCCCTCTTCTCTCTCACAACCGTAAATTTTATTTCTTTATTCTTGCGATGTTTTTTCTATAGAAATTGACCAAAATCTCAAAATTGATTTTTTTGACCAAAATATTTTGTTTTTATTTTTTCACGTTTTCTGAGACTTTGATTGTTCGACAAAGTTACCCCTTTTTATAGAAAATGCTACAAATACTCCCTATTCAGGAATCACTGAAATGAATTAAAATTTGGTTAGAACTGATGGAGAGATGAATTTAATTGGTTGAAACCCTTTTAAGACTGAGCAAGACACGTCAAAACCTTGTGAAGGCTTTTTTAAGTTTATAGCTCGTTACGATTTTGTATAAGGTCATGAAACTAGTTAAGATTCATTAAGATTCTGTTAAGATTCTGTAAGACAAATTAATATAAGTTACGTCAGGACTCACGAGGACTTGGCTAAGACTAATTAAGACGGATTAAAACTCGGCTACGAATCAGAAAGACTCGTTCAGCAGAGGATCTACCAAAGTCCGAACTAAAAATAGCGGACTACTGAGGACAAGGAAGGATTCATTTTCGGATTCTAAAGGACTTTTTTCAGTTTTTCACGGTCGATTTTGAACGACTTTTGCGAGAAAAATTATCAATTGAATCGGTTAGAATTAAAAGGGGTTAAGTCCACTTTTGTCGTTTTCGCTTTTTTTCACGGATTATGGGGTACTAAAGTATCGCGGATCTCCTGGTGTGGTCGAAATTTCGTGAGACAGCTGGAAAAGTGCTTTTTGGCAACGTCGCTTTCTATGAATTTTATAAAATTTTTGCAAAAAATGGATTTTTTCCAGAAATTGTTTGAAAATGTTGTATTTTAGTGTAAAAAAAAAAATAAATAAAAAATTCCGGCCTACCTCCCTCTTTTGGCATTTTTATACCTAAAAAGTGATATTTTCAAGAATGAAATCGCAATTTTCCAATACAGCTTCAGAACTTTTCTTCTTACAAGCAGGGATTTTGCTCGATTGGAATGGGACCAAGACTAAAGTGACCTCTTTACGTTTGGCTACAAAAGAGGGGCAATTTTGAGCCGTAAAACTGCAAAAAAATCGCTCAGAACTAAAAGGGGTCAAGTCCAAAAACTTTGAGCCCCCAGCTCCGGTCCATCAAAATTAAATTCGATGGGACCGAGCTTAAAAGTTGTCTCTTGTGACCCTTTAACACCACCCTGACGGACGTATTCCACGATTTTTAAATTTTCGAATAAAACAGTTTTTTCGTTTCCTGAAAAGTGCGATCTTTGGACTTGACCCCTTTTAGTTCTAACCCATTCAATTTTACTTGCACTCACGAAAAATCTTTCTATTCCAATTTTCGGAAAATTTTCTGTCAAAATAGCAGACTTTCCCGGGCTTTTTTCAGAATGGAAACTGAGGTACTCGGAGGTTCCTGAGACACCGGTGGCCAACTTATTCAGACTCCTTTAAAACTGAAAAACGCGTGCTAAGACTCGTTATAATTCGGTTAAGACTCGTCGAGATTCACTCACGTTAATAAGACCCATTAAAATTTTACCGAACGTAATCAACCCGCGTTAGTACGCTGCTAGGGTCATTGCAATTCGTTATGACTTTACAAAGAAAAATTAAAATTCGTTCTGACCCCGTTAAGATTTTGCCAGAGATCCCTGAAAACCCAATCAACTTTTTTTCAGACTGAGTCTTGGAGACTTGGTAAATCTAGTCAGGGCATTATTAGGATTCATCAGACTCGTTCAGTGGCATACCCAGAAACTTTTGATGGGAGATCAACATACTAGAAAGTCCGAGAAACAAGGTATTCGGCGAGCAAAGCGAGAAAAAAATGTTAGAACAATGTAAAAAAGCAACGGGGTGAAGTTTTTCTTTTAATCTTAGAAAGAACTTAGAAAGCTAAACAAATTTCAGCTGCTATCTTGAATTCATTTCAGTAGAGTAATGGGAGAGAAATATAAGTTGTTAGAACCTTCATCAGGGCTCACCAGTACTTTCTTGCACCAAGACTGTTAAATCAGAAAGAACTCAGAAAGCCAGAGCGATTTTGGCTTCAATCTTAAATGCATTTCGGAAGAGTGAAAGCGAAAGCGAGAGAGAAGTATAGGTTGTTATAAAATTCAAGACTCTTATATGCTGTTTAGAATCCTTTTCTCAGGAGCGAACTGTAAAAATAAAAGGATCGATTTAGTCCTTTCCTTCTGGAGCAAGAAATGAGGACCAAATTTCGTTATTTTTGCAAAATTTTGCAGAACAAAAGATCAAAGAGAGACACATTCTTGGAACAATGTCAAAAAACACCAAAAACGGATCATAAATTATCAAACATCCACAAAATCTAAAAAAGGCTTAAAAAATATAGGACAGATCACGAAGTAAAAAAATTGGCCCTTTTGGACTGCATCTAGGTAACACTGGTGAGATAATATACTGCAATAAAATGAAAAACCGCTTTAGCGTGCTTACACGAAATGACCTTGAGATGTTTCAGATATAGATAGTCTCTAACTTGCCATGAAACTTCTAAATTTACCAAGCGCGTGCTGCATTTTGGATACAGCAGCCAAAGTGCCTGAAGTAAAAAAATTGGCCAGTGCATTGCGTTGATATGAAACCACGATAGTGGTTTTGTACTTCGAAGTTACCTCCCTTTTTTCCAAGGAACTCTAACCGAACTACAATCTAAATATAATTAAAAACAAATTTCAAGACATTAGGGGAACCTGATAATACACATTTACGAACATTGCACTTCTGGAAATTTCCATTTCGTAATCGTCTCTGTAGGAATTTCAAAAATCCATTATTCAGAGAGAATGTCACAAACGATTTTGTAAAACCAAAACGTGATATTTACGTTGTAATATTCGACTTCATCAATTACAATTCTCCCTCCCCTTCCCACCTTCAAGAAACCTCAATGTTTAATTTCCAGTCAGAATATGACTGAAAACGAATTTACAAGCATTGAAATTTCAATGATGGATTCACATGATTGCATTTTTCAATTCGGAACCCTTCTCGAAATTGCCTTTGGAATTAACCCGGAGGCAAGTGGATGTAGGGTGGCCACTTTTCTTCAATTATGAATTTCCCACACTTTTCCAGATCCACTTGTCAATTTTTTCATAACGAGTAAGCCTATACTGATTGGAAGTTCATTAATGAGTGTTGTCACCCAATTTTTTTCTTCCAGTTTCTGTTTTCTACAAGGCAGTTACAAGAATCTTATATAGAACTGAACATAGGTACCAACCAACCATGATACTTCTAAACTACGCAATTTTATTAAGCATTTATTTTTTGAAAATTCTCTGACCTTTCCAGGATTTCTAGTTTTTCCTGGGAAGTAGCCACCCTGTGGATGTTACAAACGAATTCACAGACCTTCAAACAGCAAAATGAAAATATCCATATTATAAGATTCGAGTTCCTCAATTTCAATTCTTTCACCCCTTCCATTACCAAAATGTCTCGATTTCTAATATGCAGGCAGAGTATGATTGAACATGAATTTGTAGATATCAAAACCTCAATAATGAATAAACGTGATTACATTTTTGGACATTCTTCAATTCGAAGCTCTCTTCCCAGATGCCTTCAGAATCAACAGTCACTTTTTTAGAAATCTTGGCTCCAGCCGCGTGACTGTCAAATCACAGACAGGAGAATGTTACAAATGAATTCACAGACCCAACATCAGAATTTCCCTTATTTTGCAACTTTTCTTAGATCCTTTTGGACCGCGCGAAAATAGGTGCTATAAATTTGAAAAGCTTCCTCAAAAGTTTCAGCTCGATCGGATAAGAGAAACATAATGCGTCACGAGTCCCTCCTTTTCTTATAGGCAAGTAGAGTTATGACTTTTTCAGCCAAATTTTTCTTATATAACTCTAAAAATACTTGGACACAAGTTCCGGATAGAGGTTTGCATGTTCTTTAAATAATATAAAATTATTCACACCCACGATCTGGGTTGAAGGCTCTTAGGGAGAAGCTCTAAAATAAAGAAAAGGAGGGCTAAAATCTGAAATTCGAGAACTAGTGTTGATTTCTAGGTGTTCAAGGTCACTGATTCCGATTTCGAGGTTAATTTTTTGATCCCATCCTTTTAGGGGCCACCAAAGCGAGATTGAGGTCAAATACTAGTAATTTTTCGATATTGTACTTGATTCATATATTTTCAAGGTCACTGAATTCTGAGCTTAATTTTCACATACAACCCCTCCTGATACCAACAAAAGGGTTGAGATCAAATATTTATCGTTTTTCGGGATGGCATTCCATGTATGGGTTTCCTAGGTCAATGAACTCGATTCCGTAAGTGATTTCGGGACCCCATTTGGCGGGTGCCACCAGATGGAGTCAATTCTTAGTGATAATACATTTTTCACTGTATTAAATTTATACAGAAATGCAGTGCGGTCTCGAAAAATGACTATTATTGGGTCTTAACCCCCCCCCCCTCCATTGGTTGCACCCAAGAGGGTCGAATAAAAAATTTACCTAAAATCCGAATCAGCAACTTAGAAAACCTGTAATCAACACCAGTCTCGAATTTCATTTTCTCAACCCTCCCTTCTATTTTGAAAATCTTCTCAACCCAGATCGAGGTGTCAAAAAACTGTATACTTCAGATGTATTCAGACACCTATTCAACACTTGTGTGTCCGAATCGTTTTACCGTTATCACAGGCTAAACTAGTTGAAGAAAATAAAATAAAAACTCCAAGTTCTTTTCCATAAGTGGGGAAGCGGACTCGCGAAACGCCATCCCCTAATCAGATCGAGCTAAAACTTTCATGGTGGGGCGTTTGCGGATTTTCAGGATGGTCACTCAAACGATTCCTCAAAAAAAAATTGAAAAAATTAACAAAAACACAGAAAAATTACCTAAAAATGACCAAAATTTCTAGAGTTTTAGCCCCTTGTGACAAATTTTTGTGGAGCTGCGTACACTGTCGGAACAAAATTCTAGTTATTATTCTTTTCCATGAAGCACACTCAACTCAAAATTCAAATATTCGAAATGAAAAATAATATATATTATGCACAAATTTGAAAAATAATGTATAGATTAGCATAATTTTCAAACCCCAATCCATATTTCAAAGAAATACTTTGGTCCAAAATCTTCAAAAAAGTTTTCACTTTTTAGTAGCACACTGCACACATTCATCATACAACATTGTATTATATACTTCACCGACATTCAGTAAATTTGAAATCTCTTCAACATTTTGAGCACTTAACGTGTTTTGGTCTTAGGAACCTCATAAATCTCAGAGCTGAAATTTCTGACTGACTTAAGCATTTCAACTATAAATATTCTGCCATAGCTAAATAGCTTTTTTGACGAAACACGACAAAAAAGCCAACTTCTCTCTAGTAGAAAGTTCAGTTTTCACCTTTTAGGTACAACTACTTCTCTAACAGGTAAGAGTTCCAGTTTGGAATGGTCAAACTTCAAATGTTAAGATGGTTTTGTAACACGATTAAGAAGTTGTATTACTCGTACATACAGTGACCGCATTTCTAAATACAAAATATGGATTAATATTTCATTGGATGATTGAAATCTTTCAGTCATATTGGTGAATAATTGGAAAACTGCAAATAGGAATTCCGATTCAGATTTGTGAGTTTACTCCAATAAAAAAGAATGAATGAAATTATTGAATCTGCTGTCCAATAGTTCTGGGTTCTTTCATTTTGGCAAGAAAGCCCAAAAAATATTCTTTAATTGCAAAACTGTTCAATAATTAATTTTAGGATTTTCTGAAAATCAACCAAGGAATTGAAATGTGTTTTGGTATTTAGGTGGCAATTTCAACTGTTCTTGAATGATGCGAAAATCTGCTTCTCGGTTAGGCTATTTATGAATAAAATAACGCAGAGTTACAATAAATTTTACAGTTTCATTGAGACCTTTAGAAAAGGCATTTTTGTGTATATTGCAAGTTCCTGTGTTCAATAAACTTTTAGAACGTATCTTCTGCTTTCTCATTGAATAAACTCCTGTCAATGGGACCCTCGGGAACCTGTGGGGGGGGGGACTCAAATACAAATTAAATAAACTGAACACTGATTGGTTATCAGATCACTGCGACCATCTGAACCCAACATTAACAAATTCTTCAGCGGCAAGTGAGCCTTATCCATAGCCGACCAAATAGATTGAAAAATGACTTGAGCTTCAGCAGAGCCTAAGAAAATTGTTTCAGAATGAGTAACCATCACCTTGTTTTTACCTTTATACCAAAATTTAATAAAAATTTGCAACTCTGTTAGTGACGTTTCATTATACAGAAGAGAATAATAGACATTATAGGCATCACTTTAGTGACATCCTCAATTAAAATCCTATAAAAATATGGAACACAAGCTTCTGTTATTAGGCATCGAGCTTTTGTTTTATTTGAAGTCATAATTTCTACTTCTTGAGTAGACTAAAATTACTTGCAACTACTTTCAGCACCCACAGGATGTCAGCTCTGTTGTAGCATCATTACGACAGAAGAGCTGGATATCAGGAGTAACTACAACACTTTTTGAAGGAAACAAAGCATCTGATACTTTTCACGTTGATACACTTGGAAGAGCTGATGTAAATGGAACCTAAATTTCCAGTTGAGAATTTGAAAGTTTAGCCATAATATTAGTTTGATGTTTTGCAGGAGGCAAATGAAAAATATAATTTAAGCACCATATTAAAAAAAAAAAAAAAAGATCGAACATGACTAAAGATTGAAAAACTGATTGAGCGGCCACTGGATTTTTGGAAATCTATTTTCATGCAGTTCCGAAGGAGCTGAAAAAGTCGCAAAATAAAAGACAGCCCAATACAAATATCAATGGTCGACATTCTCACTTTGAACCCCCGCTCCCACATGTCAGCTCCAACTTGCAAAAATTATAATTATTAGCGAATTTCGAGATGTCCCAAGCCTGTATTATAGTTTTCGAAATTTTTATTTCGACTCCCCCTCCCCCAACGCTTAAGTAATGAATTTACGAATCAAAATAATATCACGAATGAATACGAAGACCTTCGGGACTTAATGTGATTCCCATATCGCATTTCTCGACTCCCTCAATGTCACCCCCTCTCCCAAGTCGCTCCATTTTTCAACTCATTAAATTAATTACCAGTAATTTTGGTTACGTTCGGAGATGAAAAATACATCGATGATCATTAATTTTCGACATAAATCGATGCCGTTTCTTTGAAGGTCGGCTATCTATAGACCGATATCTCTGGATAATTATCGATATCATTTTCAATCAAACTAATAATAAAATAATAAAATTTCAAAATATTCGTTACAATGCTCACGAACTTCTCAATTTCGTACCACCCCCAGGGTTTGGATCGATACTAACCGATTATTTTGGCGCACTGTGCTCTGTCTAAAAACTGTGAATATGTTCCAAAAATTTGATGTGACTTTTTATCGACAAAAATAATCAATTATTATCGAATCGAGCCCTAACCCAGGTATGCCTGTAACCGTGAGTCGAAAGAAGGTCCTAAATGAATTCGGAGACTTAAAGATATAAGAACATGACATACATTATTGTATCCTAATTTGAGCTCCCTCTACACATCCGTTAGTTCGAGACTGTGACCAAAAAAAACTAAGAAAAACGAACTCAACGACCTCCGGAATTTTTCGATTGCTCTTCATCCCCCACACTTTCTACATTGTACACACTTTTTACTTCTAATCCCCTACCGCATTTGAAACTCATAACGAATAAAACGAATAAAAATGACAAATATCGAGGTTCGCGAACAATGAGACACAATTTGCCGATGATCAAATGCTTATACTTGTCCTACAACTACAATACGCCAGGAAATAAGGTCAGCCGTGCCCAGAAAGGTTAAAGATGTAACACGGTCAAAGACTGCGTACCATTAGACCACATGCCACACTCGATGTAAGTGCACGTAGAGCACTAAAAAAAAACTTTTAACCGAAGAAAATTACTTACTCGAACACTCGCAAAAACAATCGGAAATTCGACAGAAAGCTGAAATCTCAGGAAGATCTGGAACCTGAAAACGCAAAACTGCGGCACGAATCCGAAATACACAGTTTTTGACCGAAAAGGAAGAAGTGGCTATACTATTCGCACGCACTAGGTACACGTTATAAAGGACCTACGTACATGAAAATCGAAACTTGACCGTATTATTGAAATGCCCTTGCTCGGATAAGAGAAACCTGTTTATCAGCGCCAGCACGTTACGCAGTCACAAGGAGTAATCGAACTGCAAATTCGGGGTTCACTTAATAACTGAGATAACCTTTAAGTTTTCACTTTCGTTGAAAACATAATTCACCTTCAAACCGAAAATATTAATCTGTTTAGTGTCGAGTCATTAAAAGAGGCAACCGAATCCGAAAAGCGAATGGCTAGCATTCGGAGAGGACAAAACTACTGTTAACACAACTGAAAGGGGCAACCCGTTGAAAATGCGCGGAAAAATCATTTTCAATACAGTCAGGCTCCACTGAGAGACGATCATTCAATTTCATCCCCTTACCACTTATCCTTGAGAATGGACTGCGGAAAAGGTAAGTAAGTTCGTTGCTGTGAAAAACATCAAGCGAGATCGCTTCTCACTATACAAATATGAAAAATTTGTATGTGCTTCTCAACCAGAATTGATTTTGTGGACACCCTGTTGACCCAATTGTGATAAATTTCATTTTCAGTAGTTTTTGTAACTGCCTTCTATTACTATTAAAACGTTCTACCAGTCTGTTAGCAATGCTGTGACCAAAAAAAATCTGTTAATACTACTTTCTTCAAATCCGCATGTTTGTCCCTTCAAATGTAGGAGCAGGCAGATGTATCTACACTAAGGTGATCCCAAAAGGCTATTTTTGAAATGTGTGCTCCCTGAGACTAAGCTTGTTCCTTTTGGTCCAGTGTTGCCAACTTAGCATAATTGATGCTAGATTTGGCATAATTCAATTTTACAGCATTCCAAAATGTTTAATCTGGAATCTAGCATCTTTCTTCGGCATAGTTACATCTGAATTAAGCATATTTTAGAATTTTAGCATAATTCTTTTTTTAAGCAAAAAAATGTCAGAGAACTGCAGCAGAAAAGCAGAATACACAATTTATGGATAACAGCGCACTCTATTCATGAATAGATTCATGATTATGAAGGTACTGCGCTAGAATTCCAAAATTATACCAAATTAAATCTAATTTAGCATATTCTTCGAAGTTTAGCATCTTACTTTTGGCGGACTTTTCATGTTTTTTCTGGTTTCAAGTAGCAAAAAATAGATATTCCATTTGGCATCCATTTTTAGCATTTTTTGGGAGGCGATTTAGCACCCATTTAGCGCATTTGAAAGGCAGTCTAGCTCTGTATGGGAAAAAAAGTTGGCAACACTGTTTTGGTCTAAAACCTTACCAGCCAACACTGTTCTAAAATTGAAAAATCTCGGGTAGTCACTTCAGGGGAGTTCAGTTTAACATCCCCACAAGAAAATCTGCAGTTATGCTTTGCAAGATTCCAAAACATTGGGATGTTAACCTGAGTTTCCAAAGATGGTATCCCTGCCAGTAATAACGAGGTGATGTAAGGTATATAAGGGGAATGATTTCACGAAATCATCCCCCTTCCAATTCTTATCAGTTGTTTTCGCCATTGTCACCATACCACGATACTAGCACTACCTAGGTGAGGTTAACATCCCAATTGAGTTTGGTCAAAAAAATTGGACTGGCCATACAAAATCGTTCTCATTTATATAAAAACGAAATAACTACCGAGAACTTTCAGAAAAAGTTACTTCAAAGGTCAATGGTCTTCGTTGAATTTGTGGTGCAAAGTACAGGATGTGCCAAAATAGTTGACCTGTTTTTGAACGCTGACCAAGCGGCAACACTGATGCGTAGGCAATATTTTTCCATGAAAATATTCGGCTATGTATGCCATTCAGTAAGCATCAAGCATGGCTCTGTGGTCGGGAGAACATCGCGGTTACAGTGTAGAAACGTTTATTCTAAAAAACAGTGTTGTGGCAACTCAGCGCGCATTTCCAAAACAGTTAAAACCGAAGAGACACGCTCTCGTTCCCGCTCCAAAAGCAGTCAAACGGTGGACGGAGACTGTTCGACTCAAGGGCATCGCCAGTAACGTTCAGAGAGGGGCGAACAAGCGCGGCAGGATTGCCTCTGGAGGGGGAACAAGATCGTGTCTTTTCAGTTTTAACTGTTTTCGAAATGCGCGCTGAGTTGCCACAACACTGTTTTTTAGAATGAACGTTTCTACAAAGAAACCGCAATGTTCTCCAGACTACAGAGCCATGCTTATTAAATGGCATACATAGCCGAATATTTTCCTGTAAAAAATTGCCTACTCATCAGTCATCAGTGTTGCCACATGGTAAGCGTTTAAAAACAGTTCAATTATTTTGACACATCCTGTACACTTATTCAAACTTCGAACATTACAAACCATAGAAACTGAACACGTGCATGAAAAACAATTACCTACTCGGATTTCAAAGACGCTGTATCTATGAAATTTTTTTGGTCCAAACCCCCATTTTCAAGGTTCCACCGATGGACAGAGCCTAAACATTACAGACAATACCATCAAGTAAATCGAAAATGGGATTTTTGGAGTCGCTGAATTCGTTTTCGATGTTATTTTGATTGTACAACGTGTCTACAAGAATGGAAAAATATGACTTTTTCCAAACTTTTTTTTCTCTTCTTTAAGCCTTTACAGTATAGACATACCACTAGCCGCTATGGTTAAAATGAACTAAAAATTTGAAGTTGATTTTCGGGTGAAAGCATTAGGAAGGTGTTCACAGATATACATATAGAGTGGTGAAGTAAAATTAAACGACGAAAAAAATTTTCCGTGAGTTCATTCTTTGTTTTTTTTTTCAAACTTCTTAAAAATATTGTTAAATTTCCTGACTATTCACAAACTTCCTGACCTACTTTTCAAATTCCTGACTTTTTCCAAACTTTCCAAATTTCCCATACCTGTAGACACCTTATTGTACCACCTACCAATAATGGTCCACAAAAGGTAGGGATGGAAAACTTCAAAATCATTCAACATTGGTTCAATTAAGTACATCGATAATTTTTTGGAGTCGTTAAATCCGTTCTTGAGGTTATTTTCGAGCAAATAATGAATGAAATAGGTAGTCTCTACTTTCTTATATTTTGCCAACTACTGCCCTGAATTTCGAACTATTTTGCCAACCTATTGAAGTTTTTTGGAGAGCCATCTTCTCCTGAGTCCCCATGATCTTATCCCTGTATGTATGAATTTAGCCGCTTTGGAAACCCAATAGATGACACAGACATTTCATATTTGGAATATACAAAAAATCTAAAAAGTTTCAGCGTATCACAGTTCTACTAATAATCATCCATAGGGTGCAAGGACACGAAAATTTCGAAATTATTCGCCATGTAGTTCCAAGTATATCGACAACAGAGTTTCTGTAGTCGTTAAATTGATTTCCAACGTTCCTTCTCCAGAAACACCCACCAACAGTAGTCTACGACAAGTACGACATGAGAAATAACTTTGAAAATAGATTCAGCGACTACAGAAACACTATTATCAATATACTTGAAGCTGTATGTTGAATAATTTCAAAGTTTTCACGTCTTTGCCTTCTGCGGACCAATATTGGTAAGAATTCTAGTTAAAATGGATGTCAAATGTAAGGAGTATTACAAAATGAAAGAACTGGCATAAGATAGGGAGCAATAGAGAGCTACATCAAACCGGTCGTAAGACTGATAGCGTTTCTAAAATCGGAGCAAACAATCGATTTCATACTTTTATTCGGATTCTGCAGTCTGGTAATGTCCAAAGTTGAAAAACGTGTACCTTTACCCCAAATTCAACCAAGGCCATTGACTTTAGAATGAACTTTTTCTCACAATTATGTCTTATATATTCTCTTCACTATATATATACTGAAAATCTAACCTTCCCCTCCTTCCCGACATAAGTGTCACTCTGACGCTTCAAGAATTCTTCAGGACATTCGCTAGCTTATGTAAAGTATTTTCAAAACGTCTTCAAGATTCTCTATGCTCTTCTGAGATTAGTTTCAAAACCTCTTCAGCAACTGTAACGAACTTACATAATTCTTCTCACAAACTCTTGCATACCAATTCGAGATTCAACGCAAGTCCCCCTGGTTTAATGAAAACTATGGAATTTTCAAGCTTTGCTAAGTCTCTTAGGTGCCAGGAGTTCGAAGCAGAACGAAGCACGAAGCAATGAAGCATTGAAGAGAGCATTTTTCGACCCTTTGGACCGGATCCAAAAGTTTAGAGGCCGGAGCGAAGCAATAAATTTTTCAGAGCAGGAACGGAGCACCAAATCGAAGCAAGCAAAACTCGGCTCGCGGAGCAAGGGTGTTGGACACTTTGAAGCGGAGTATGGGAGTGGAGCAATTTCGCACCGATTACAAGTGTTTCCCAACTCTCTTCATATTTTCACAAATGATTGTAAAAATTCTATAGATTCACTGGAGATAGTTTCAGACGCTCGAAGGTTTTTCAAGATTTAGTATGAATTTTCGAGACTCACTAAAGACTTGTCCATTTTTTCGAACACTTCCAAGCATACTTAAGATTACTAAAAATTTTTCCACATCATTTTTAGACGCTTACAAAACCCAAAGTTCACCCTACTTATTACAAATTCTTTCAGAATTCATTCCGACTATTTTAAAACATGACTGAAGACTTTTGTACAACTTAGTACACTCTTTGAGATTCTTCAATACGCTCTCGAACACGTTCATGATTTTTCAATACCTTTTTAGGTTTCTGTAAAATGCCCTACGACTTGTCCGAACTTGTCTAAGACTTTCCAAGACTTTCCCAGACTTTTTCAAAACTTTTTAGAATTTTTTTCCGACCCTTGTAAGGGGGGTCTGGTTGGCCGAGTGGATAGCTCGCTGGTCTCGCAATCCCGGGTTCGAGCCCACGGAGCAACTCGCTACATTTTGACCTAGGTCGGTTCATTGGCGAGACGAGAAGAGGGCTAAGACAGCCCTAACAGCCTTCTCGACGTATCTGAGGTAGTGCTTGAAAGAGCGGATTCCAGGGCTCGGGTTGAGAGTAAAATCAGAAAAGAGAGAGAAAACCCATGTAAGATTTGAAAATTTTCCAGACACTCAATCAAAATTCTTCCAAGATTAATTCGGATTGGTTCCATATTCTTGAAGACTTCTTCAGAATTTGGTAAGACTCTTCAAGCCTCCCAAATACTCTTCAAAACACGTTAACGACGGTCGCTTCAATGTCTTCCGAGATTTTCGTAAAACACATTAAAACTCGTCCAAAATTGTTTAAGATTCGTTTAAAGGCCTTCAAGATTTTTCTCGACTTGCTTAGAAATTGTAAGCGTTTTACTACTTCCTGGTGAGAGGAAGGACGTGGGAGAGCCTCTTCCCACAAACATTTTCCAGAATTAGAAAATTCAGCAAAATTCACCCTCAGTAGTTTTTGTTTTTGTTTTGCTATATTCCTTAATCTCTCGATCAGTAGGCTGCGTCTCTCCACCTTTTTCTCTCCTGTGCTAATCTTTTCATCTCTGAGAAGGATTTACACTTTATATCTCTATTATCTGCTCTTTACTGCACATGCTTTGCCTTCCTTTCCAGTTCTTTCCCTCAACCATATCCCTCGATGTCTTATATTATGACCTATCATTTTAACTTTTCCCTTTACCATTATATTTCAAATTTATCTTTTCCCTCCTACTCGCCTCAATACTTCCTCATTCTTGATCTTTTCTGTCCATTTAATTATCAACATTCACCGATAACAGCACACTCCAAAAGCTTCTATTATTTTTCTTTCTTGTGTTCCTACTGTCCAGGTCTCACATCCATACAATGCTGTACCTACTCCAAATATACGTTTGAAGAAATTTCAGCCTTACTTTCAACATCAGTAGGCAAAATGAAATCGGAAATTGGCAGTTGGTTGAATTTTATTCGTAGAAGGGTTGACTCTGATTTCACAAATGTTAGATTGACTTATCTGTTGGTAAAATTAGCCCCCCCCCCAAAAAAAAAAAAAAAACCTTCGTAGAAACTCTTTAGGATGCTTTCAGATGTATGTAAATCTCCCCAACGCCCTCCAACACCGCATTAAGACTTAAAAACTTTTTCAACAAGTCTGAAATTCTTCAAAATTACAAGCTTGTTCAAGACCCTTCAAGACTCTTTCAGACTTGTACGAAATTCATGGAACTCAATTCATTATTCAAGTTATATAATTTTCATCAGTTATATTGAAGAGTTTTCAATTTCTTTAATAATTACCAACAATAATAATTGAAAGGTAAAGAACCAAAACTCAAATTTGCCATTTTACTTCAAGGGCGCCAATAGGCAACATACTGTACACGGGTGCAGGAATATCTTTGCTGCCCATGTGAATGTGCGATATGTATAACATACTCCACGTTCACAGGCGCGGCAAAGATATTCCTGCACCCGTGTACAGTATTTTGCCTATTTGCGCCCTTGATGTAAAATGGCAAATGTGAGTTTTGGTTCTTTACCTTTCAATTTATTGTTCATTCGCAAATCTCTTCGTTAGATCCTTTAACACCCTTTTAAAAAACGGCTCATGACTTTTCTAGACTTGTTTGAATACCTCCTCAGACTCTTCAAGATGTTCTTGAGACTCACCAGGACTCTTCAACATTATCTGTTTAAAACTCTTCCAAAACTTTTAAAAATAGCTCAAAACATGGTAAGAATCTCCAAGATCAGTATTGGATTCAGGGTTCACCTTTATTTTTTTCTTTCATATTCATTTGTTTCGTTTCCTCTTACTGTCATAATTATTTCGGTAATTAATGTTCTAAGGTATATCTCTTCAGTTCAGGTTTCAGCGCCGAGGTAAACGCTATCTTCATTTCTAAATATGTTTAAGCCTCTAGAAGACGCGTCCACTTTTAGGACTTCTACTGACTCTTTTAAACGAGTTTGAAACTCTAGAACTCTTTCAGGTTTGTTCAAAACTCTCCAAGACTTCTTTACACTTGTTCAAAACTCTTTGGAATATGCTTAGACCGTTATAAGGCTCGAAAATAGAATGTTTCCATGATTCATCCAAATGTGTTGAAGACTCCTCAAGGCGTCTTTGGAGCTCAATAAAATTCTTCAAGACCTCTTACTTAGCTTCCTGACTCAAGCAGGACCCTTCAATATTCTTTTAGAATCTTTCAAGATGCCTCAAGACTCGTCCAAATCTGTCCAAGTCTCGTTACATAATCTCCAAAATCTTTGTAGGTTTGTTCAAAACCCTTGGGAAGGTAAAGACATTTTTAAAACTCACTATTGGACTCTTGAAAATTCGTTTAAGACTCGTCTAAAGCTTTTAAAAATTGTCCAAGACAGTTACGACTCTCTAAGATGAGTCTTGAATTCAGGGTTCTTCTTTATTCTCTTCGTCTACGATTCAGTTTTTTCATTCCTTTAACTTCCATAATTATTTTGGTATCTCACGTTTTCATGCGCATCTCTATTCAGCTGAGCCTTGAACGCACCGCAGACTTTACTTAAAAATATTTTCACAAATAATGAGAATTCCAAAATCGGCCGCTACAAGCAACATGAAGGGATTACCAGGAATATGGGCGTGGATCTCCGCCTTTAACGATCGACCATCAATCGGTGAGAAGTAAAAGAGCTTTATGCACCATAGACCGCGTCGTAAATATTAATGCAGTGATTCAATTTTTCCGCAAATTTCAACCTCATGTTAATTTCGCTCATATTTTCCCACGCAATTACGACGTTCCTCGAGTATGCAATTACTAAATAATTATGCACGATGAAACTGCAATCGATAAATACAGCCATAAACTACCAAAAAATTCGTACATAGTTTTCACTATCCACAAACAACCTAGTTTTTGATTACACTCTGCAGATTCAACGCAGCTATTTGCGACGAATAAACGAATATCAACCTTGAATAGCGAACGTTTCGCGTATTATGCCTTTATGCCTTTCCGACAATCGCAAAACTAGGACAAACGGACAAAAATGCCCCAGATTATAACTATGTACATCTGCATAAATACATGCACGAAAACTCGACCAACTGATATCGAATAACAATAATGATAATAATAATAATAATAGTAACGTCACTAGATGTATGCGCTTTACAGAAAGTGATAACGCGGAGAAAGTACGCAGCGCAGTTACACCGAAATGCTTTTGACAAATAATCGATAAAGTGCCCTACAGTTTGGCTAAATGACGACTGAATACACGCACACACAAGAATACAACCAACTGCCGTGTAAGATGTTACTTTCACAAAATTTTTCGATGCTCGACTCAAAAAATCTCTTGTAATGGCCAAAGGGGAAGAGCGAGAGAAAGGCAGAGAGACAGAGTAAGAGCAAACACAAACCTGATAGCACTTCAGCTAATGAATGTCATACAATGAATTGGGTATATGAATTTCGGCACTAGTGGAAAGATGAAGTGGGCTACTGTATTTACCATGAAACAACATATCAAGTTTCATAATACCATACATACGTGCCACACACATAATGTATACATATGTTACACAACTAACCTGAGGATAAAAATAAACCGAACAACTGTTCGAGTATTCTTTAATTTTAGGATAATTAAGAAGAAAGATCATCATCAAGGTCACCGTGTCACTTTCATTATAAAAAGTTCAAAAACAAAACGTGCAATATCGTAAAGCTATCTATACATAATAGTTATCTAGTTTTGACGCAAGTAATTTCACAGCGATATCATAAAGTCCTTTTTTCTTGGCCGAGAGTTTGGAATTAACCATGGCATGCCGGACACACCATACGAAAAGCAATTTTAGACAGAGGAAAAATTGTGACAAAACCACTAAGCATTTTCAGGATGGTCTTGTCTAATTACATAATCCAAGGACGTACCGATAGGGGGAGGGGGAGGAAACTCCTCCCCCTCCTCTATAGGAATTTTTCGCTTAGTAGTTGGGAAAATTTACCATTTCAGTCAGGGACGAAAGGGGGGCATGGAAGCCTCCACCGGAGTTGGAAAATTCTGTAGATGGATCAAACGTTGGAAGAAACCGATAAATCAAAAGTTTATTTTTTCAATACAAAAGAATTTTTGATACTTGGGAATCTTGAGTTGAATCAGTTGGGACTTCAACAATTCCCCTCTCCCCACACAGAAAAAACTCTTCGGTACGTCCCTGACAGGATCCCCATAAGCGATACAATCTTCTTGGAAACTGGTACTCAAATGACACTAGTGAGCATATAGGACACATGATCACAAACATCCAGTTCAGTAAAGCAAAGTACTCGTGTATGGAGAGTGTCCTGTTGTCGTTCCAAATTTCAGTAACTAAGTATAAGAGAGATTTTCACTTCGATGATCCTTGCCCTTAATTTCAAAAATAAAATTTCCTGGAGGCGTAATGATGATTTTTTTATGGTGGTATCTTTGCCTAGGAGGGCTCAAGATACTTTCAGAGTCCCCCCCCCCATGGCTATGGGGATACACATGGATAAATAATTTTCGCTTTTACTGCATGCATCGACGTTGTCATTTCCCCGGAGCACCTTATAGTACATCTACTGTATAAAAGTGTAAGTTTGTTTGTTCGAGGTTGACGGGTGAGAACCATAAGAGCTGGAGGTTTGGAACTTTCTGGGTGTTCGTAGGAACCTGGAATAGGTAATTTCGGTACCCTAATTAGGAAGGGGGCCACAAAATTTTGTCACTCTGATCCCCTTAATTTTGTTTTCAACTAGAACTTATTAGAATTGTTTTACATCGAACTTCTTCACACTCGGTTAAAATTTGGTGGCTGTAACTGTGTCCCTTCAGAAATTATTAGGGGCTTTAAAATCTGAAAATTCCAAAACGAGCTCATGCCGGCAGTGCGGGAAGGGTGGAGGGAGGGAAACTGCAAGAGTTTTCAGGCAGGAAAAGATCACGGATGTGGATTCCAACGAATCGTCGGAAGGACGAGGAGGGAAGATGGGAAAGCGGTTTCCTGTGAAGGGAAGAGGAGGGGACTAACTTAGTTAACCAAAACACTTTAGCCAGCTTATCTTAGCCAACTCACTTTAGCCCACAGTCTAGATGAGCCGCGAAGCGGGTCAGCTAGTTATACGTAAGTATAATAGGCCTATATGAATACTATATGAGGTATTGATGATTTTGGGATATTTCTTGGTCGATATCTCGATCAGTCTTGATCCTAGGACAAAAGTGAAAGAGACCTTTTTTGTAGAGAATTTTATGCTCTTTAATTTAGGTAAGAAGTATTTTCGCATATCAATCAATATTTGTAAAGCTACGGTCCAAAAACTGTTTTTTGGTACGGTTTTTCACCTCTAGGGGGTCACGATCACCCCTGCGGGGCGGGGGATTTTACTATGTTTATTAGAGAGTTGTCCTTGAGAATCATGTCAAGTTTCAACTCTGAAGCAATTTTTCTCTTTATATGCTATTTTTAGGTCTAATATTCCTGGACTACTGATAAAAATTACAACCCTTTATGCTGAAATCCATGGTCATCATAGCCCCCACCCCCTGAAAAAAACAACAACAACAACAACGGTCCCAGGTACACTAGCTTCCCATACAGAATCATCCACCAGTTCTCTCGGAGTCGGCTACGTGTGTGAGAGAATTAATAAAGTTATAGTAGTAGTATTTCAATAAAAATTACAGTAACTGTTTAGAAAACTACAGTAATTCTTCCAATAAAAATTACATTACTTATTGAAAAATTCAATGTTAATTACAGTAATATTCCAATGAAAATTACAGTAATTCTTCAGTAAAATTACGGTAGTACTTTAATAAAATCACAGTAACTTCTTAGTAAAACTACAGTAATTCTTCATTATTTTATCTTCTTTTACAGTCCTTATTCGAACGTAAATTGACCCCGACTATTTGGGGGCCGTCATGCCATCGAATGCACTTGGTTTCGGGCATGGGCGTCCAGCGTCCTCTTCCACCTTCCCCTATCCCTTCTCACCCTACCCCATAATATCACAGATTCTCTTACTAACTCGTCCCTCCACCTTGTCGGCGACCACCTCCTCTTCTTTTCCACTTTCTTGACGACCATTCTTCGGCTACCTTCCCCCACCATGTGTTTCGCGAAGCTTAACTTAAGATTTTTGAATCTCCATCTTGTGACCCTATATTTTATTCTTACCTTCATTACCCTGCTTAGCATCCTGCAATGAGTTATCCTCAAATTGTCGGCTGGGTATCATACACTAATCTGAATAATTTTGCCCTCATCGGTAGATGGCCTTTCAGCATCTCCCTGTATGCCCAGAAGTTACTCCAAGCTTTCACTATCCTCGCCCTCAATTCTAGTTTCCTCCTCCTTTCGAATGCAATCAACTGGCCAAAGTAACTATATTTTTTCACAATTTCGATTTCCTTCCCCCACTGAAAATCTTTCCGCATGTATGTTAGTTATTACCCTGGTCTTATTTATTGACAATCCGATCTTCATGCTTTTGATATTGAATTTCTTGGTCATACCCTGTAATTCCTTCAGGTCGTCGCTCAGTAATACTATGTCATCAGCAAACCGTAAATTATTCAATAATTATTGAACACTGATGTTGAATACTTCAGTGAACAGTAATTTTTCAGTGAAATAATAGTAACTTTTCACTATAGGTCCAGTATTTTTCCAATTTTTTAAATAAAAACACAGTAATTTTTCAATAAAATTACACTAATTTTTTTTTAATTTGGGCTTTTTTGATAAAACCATAATATAGGACCTTTTATGGCCTACTTGGGTCTTGTTAGAAACCTTTAATACCTCTGGTCTTTTTTAAAGCCGGGCTCTGATTAACATACTACAACAAAAAACGCTCGACAGAAAGACGTATAAAGCTATAATACAATTTTTCCATTGGTTTGGCTGCGAAGTGGCCACGGAGTAGAGCCCTTTATGTTCCTTCTATTCTTTCCTTTTTTCTATTTTTCAAAGAAAAACATAACATCGTCTTCAAATTATATTGTAACGGAGACGATATTACTTAAACCTGAACCGATATTCTTAGCAAAAGAATGTTGAGGTTCAACATTGGTAACCCATAAATGTTAAACAACTGAAGCATAATTTTGGAAGTAGAACACTATGGTACTTTTGCTGCAAAAGCACGTAACGCTTGGGCAATTAGAAGCGATTTTGGTTTCTTAACTCCCGCGTCCCCTCTTCGGGTGTCACAAGAACCTTTCACTTTTGGCATAAGACCTAAGTTTGGAGGACCTTTCTTACACTACTAGATGAGTTCGGTAAGATTTATTCAAATATCTTTTCAAGTTAATTTCCTGGTGCTATATCAACTCTTTTAGTGGCGAGAATGTTCCATCCAGGGGAATGTTTATTTTCCTTGATTATAATAACGACTACTATTCTAACAGACATGATGCATAAATTGCCTAACTAATTCCTAATTCTAGTAAGAAATCGGAAAAGGAAATTTCAAATTTCCTACTTCAGGAATCGATTGGGACATGCACTGATTGTCGTAGAACAGAGAAGATTCAAGGAAATATGAAAATTTTTTGAAGAAAAAAAAATGAAAATGGGAGAATTAAAACTTTTGATTGAAAATAAAACTCCACCGCTCGCCACACAAACAACGAACTGATTCCCCATTACGACGATCGAATTTTCATAAATTAAAATGATTGACACAAAAAGATGCTACCGCGCCAAATTTTGGCTTTTACGATTTTCTGAATACTGCAGTAGGAAAACTGTGTTTTGTATGACGACGACAGAATAACCCAATCCGAAAAATGATTTTCAAAACTATGAATTATTCCTCCTCACGACTCAGAAATTTTTGGAAAATTTTTTCATTGACATAATTTTCAGGTGCTCTACATTGGAATAATTAGAGAAATATTTTGTTAAAGCGAATTTTGTAGTAGGAAAGCCAGAACTTGATATATTTCTATTTTTAAGAACCATTATTTTAGAGCACTCCCATTTCTTCCGATAATTTACGAAATTCGGAAAATATTTCCTTATAGACATACATGACAGAAGCACTACATTAGAATTATCACAAAAGTATCCGCTCAATTTCAGTTTTGTAATAAGATTTCCAAAGGGGTGCCTATTTACATATTAATGGTGTGGTGGGACGTATGGCGATGCACGCATGCCGAAGTGGCCCCTATGACACCGCATCCTCGGTCCCGGAAACTACCCTTTCGAGTATCGTATCAGTGACCGGAGGAAGCCTATTTACATATTGGAAATCCCACTTCCTAAAACGCACTATAGAATTTTAGAAAAAATTGTGGAGATAACACACTTCCTTCTACAATGTACCTGATTCCAGAAAAATGTTTGCAAGGAACGTATACATATAATAAGACACTCAACTGTGAGATCATTATGAAAATTAATTCCTCAACTCAAGGATTCCTGCAACAATATTAGTAGTGAGGAAATAGTGTTACGTGAGTGATAAATTTATACGATCTTCAGAAAATTTTTTCAAAATGCTAGGATGCGTAGCCGGAAGTAAGAATTCTCAAAAAGTAATCTTTCAATGATATGAATGTATATGCTTCGAGGATTCCTACTTTAAGGTTCGTACTGAGGAGGTTTGAACTGATCTTAAAGCCCAAAGATAAACTCTTACGTTAATAAAAATTTTTTTTCAAAATTTGAGGGTGTGTAGTAGGAAGTAAGACTACTCCAGTAGTGTCTTTTCAAAAGATACGAGTGTAAAAGTTTCAAGGATTCCTACTATAATACTAGTAGTGAGGAAATAATATTATGCTAATCTCAAGGGTGAGTGATAAATTTGTACGATCTTCAGAAAATTTTTCCAAAATGCTAAGATAAGTAATAGGAAGCAAGAATTCTTCAAAAGTAATCTTTCAAATACATGAATGTATAATATGCTTCAAGGATTCCTACTTCAAGACTCGTGATGAGGAAATAAATTTATGCTGATCTTAAAGATGAGTGATAAACTCTTACGTCCTTGCAGAAATTTTTTTCAAAATTCGATGTGTAGTAGAAAGTAATACTTCTCCAATAGTGTCCTTTCAAAAGATACGAGTGTAACGTTTCAAGGATTCCTAATACAATACTCGAAGTGAGGAAATAATTTTTTACTAATTGGTGGGTGATAAATCTGTACGATCTTCTGAAAATGTTTCCAAAATTCTAGGATGTGTAGTAAGAAGTCAGACTTCAACTATAGCATTATTTTAAATATATGAATGTATATTCTTCAAGGTTTCCTACTACAATACTTGGGATAAGGAAAAAATTTTATGCTGATCTTACTGCTGTGTGACGACCTTGTACTTTCTTAAGAAAACTTTTCCGAAATTCCACGATATGTAATAGGAAGTAAGACTTCTCCAATAGTATTCTATCAAAAGATGTGAATGCACATGCCGCGAGGATTCCTACTACAAAACTAAAGCTGAGGAAACAATTTTCCGCTCATCTTGAAGCTGAGTGACGATCCTGTACAATCTTGAGAAATTTTTTTCAATATTCCAAAATGTGTAGAAGAAAGTAAAACTTCACCCATAAGATATGGTTGTGAATGCTGGAAGTAGTCCTACAACAGAACTCATCTTGAGGAAATAATTTTATTCAAATCCTAAAGCTGAGTGACTAGTAGGTAGCTAGGTACATCCTTAGAAAAATTTATTCGGTTCACTGTGTATTGTAATAGGAAGTTGGTTTTCTCCAACCTGATGCATTTCAAAGATGTAAATGTATATTTCCCTAAGACCACTGCTAGAAGAGTCGAGTTGAGGAAATAATTTTATGCAGATCTCATAGCTGAGTGGCAAACTTGTACGAGAAGATTTTTCTAAAATTCTATGATTAGTAGCAGGAAGTAAACGACTTCTCCAATAATATTCTTTCAGTAGATATGAGTGTATATTATTCCAGAGTTCCTACTACAAGTCTCAAGCTGAGTGTCATACAGTCCTTGCAATTATTTTTTCAGAACCAGGTACATTGTAGAAGGACGTGCGTTTTCTCCACAAACAATGTTTTCTGAAATGCTATAGTGTGTTGTAGGAAGTAGGATTTCGGTGCCAGAATGCTTTTCCAATATGTAAATAGGCACCTCTCTGGAAATCTTATTACAAAACTGAGGTTGAGCGGATACTTTCGTGAGGATTCTAATGTAGTGCTTCTGTCATGTATGTCTATAAGGAAATATTTTCCGAATTTCGTAAATTATCGGAAGAAATGGGAGTGCTCTAAAATAATGCTTCTTAAAAATAGAAATATATCAAGTTCTGGCTTTCCTACTACAAAATTCGCTTTAACAGAACACTTCTCTAATTATTTCAATGTAGGTCAATGAAAAAATTTTCCAAAAATTTCAAAGTCGTGAGGAGGAATAATTCCTAGTTTTGAAAATCATTTTTCGGATTGGGTTATTCTGTCGTCGTCATACAAAACACAGTTTTCCTACTGCAGTATTCAGAAAATCGTAAAAGCCAAGATTTGGCGCGGTGGCACTTTTTGTGTCAATCATTAATTTATGAAAATTCGATCGTCGTAACGGGGAATCAGTTCGTTGTTTGAGTGGCGAGCGGTGGAGTTTTATTTTCAATCAAAAGTTTTAATTCTTCCCTCTCCAATTTTTTTCTTCAAAAAATTTTCATATTTCCTTGAATCTTCTCTGTTCTACGATAATCAGTGCACGTCCCAATCGATTCCTGAAGTAGGAAATTTGAAATTTCCATTTCCCACTTCTTACTAGAATTAGGAATTAGTTAGGCAATTTACGCATCATGTCTGTTAAAATAGTAGTCGTTATTATAATCAATGAAAATAAACATTCCCCTATCGATGAAACATTCTCCCTACTGGAAGAGTTGTAGAGAATCCCTGGCTCTCAAATGTTAACCTCCAATGGACGTTTGACAGTCGTTCCTCTAAATACTCTGGTTATGCTACCATCTTCTTCAGTTACCCCTTTCTCCTAATCACTGAAGATGCATGTGAAATTTTAGAACTGTAATGGGACCTCCGGATCTCTCGCAAGTACCGGCACTAAATTCGCAGTACTTAACATAGAGGTTTTAAAATATCTGAATTCACTTTTAATTACTAGTCGAAGAAACAAACATTTTGAGAATCCCTTGTGAAAACAGAGCTTTCTTTGGTAAAGTTCCTTGGATTTAAAAACACGGTATATCTCGAGCAGAGCAAAACTACACGGAAGTACAAATTTCGAACAATTTTCCAACCTAATTACCCGCAGTCGATATGAATATTCAACGAGCAACTTCCATTAATGCTCGATGCTAACCGAGGAAAACTTATACAATATCATTCCCCGCGCCCCGAAACGTAACACACATCACAGAAATAAAGGAGAAAACCAGAAATCAGCTTGAAGTCACATAAAACCAGTTACGTGTACCTGTACCGAACCGCAAAATTTTCGAACACTTTATCGAGACAGAAAAATCATCATATAATATCATACCTTAAAAGCACGAAATTTTTTCTCACCGAATTTACGAGCAGTAGAAAAACCACTTAACCAGCGATATGATCAACTCCACAGCCATATTAATTTACCCCACCATTCATTGATAGTTCGCAGAAATATGTAAATGTAAAACGCTTTCCACGGGATCAAGAGGGAGAAGAGAAAGAAGTCGGGGACTAAGAAAAAAGGTAAACCACCAAATAAACGCATTCTCAACGCGGAAAGTGTCAAAAACTCCGAACTTTTTGGTCGTTCAGATGATCATAATCACCGGACGAGTGAAAGGTCCATGAACACGGTTGTTGCAATACAGAGAAAACTGATGGTATTTTTCGCCTCATACACTGACGTTTTGAGAACCGAAGAAATCACCGACCATTGTGGTCCCAAGGTCGTCTTCCACAGATTTCACACGAAACATTAGAACGCCAAATGCACACAAGAGCCATGAAGTGCCCCATCGTATAATGGGGGACAATTAGCACCGACGGGAAGATTAGCTGAAAATTGCGGAATGTGGAATTTCGGATCGAAATTAATTTCTGGCAGCTGGTTTCAAATTACCAAGTCTATTTATCAGATGACCCCGTTCAGGAGAACAAACTGAGTACACTTGAATGCAAGGTCGAAGTAATGACACAGAGAAGACTCTCAAACATCCAGGACGGTTCAAATCAAACGCATTAGTGTTTTTTTTGTTGGGGGGGGGGCAAATCGAGTGATCTTGGTCTCAAAAGTATTGGTACTCACAGGCCCTTAGCGAGTTTTACGAGAGAGCTCAACCAACCCCGAGACAATTGGTAGCTTACCCCTGGCATTTTTCACTATTTCTTCTCTTTTTCCTGCAGGCGTTTGAAAAGAAACTACGAGGAAAAACCTAGCTTAAGCAGGGTGTCCCTTTTTGTTCGGAAATGATTTTCCCTGACTTTTCCGGGTTTTCCAGGCCAATTTTTCCAGTTTTCCAGACCCTTCAAATAGAAATTACACATGCAGGGGGGAGGGGGGTCAAATTTTTTCGAACATCGTGAGCGACGAATATCGTCAATCACTCTACAAACTTTTTTCTTACTACCGTGTGCTTATGAATCTGTGGCAAAGGGGGTGTAAACATTTAATAATGGAAATGAAAACGCGCTCTGTATGGTGCAGCGTGGTGCAATGTCAATTAAAGACTTCATAGATTTTTTTTTTCGTGTAACTTAATGCCGACCATGAAGGGAGGGGCTGAAAGAATAAAATTCTAAAATTGATTTATAGGTTTTCGAAGTCGCTGTATTCGGTTTAACGGGTAATTTTTGGATCCTGTCCCTACTGGTGCGACCAATGAGGTAGCAAGCGCGTAGGACAAGCAACGGTCGACTCGGAATTCACCCTTTCTAATTAAAGCCACCGAATAGGGTAAAAATACAGTTTTATTTATTCAAAATGTTTTTAATAGAAAATAACGTCGTAAAAATTTCTCAACTGAAAAAGCACGGGAGCTTAAATTTGGTCCAGATTAAAACTCGGCAGCGATATTCGAATTCAGCGACTCAAAGCTTGGTTGGCTATCCTGTCCAAAAAATTGACTTTAGAATCTCATAAACAATTTGGAACTTGAGGAAAACTAGAATAACCGGAATTAGCCTCTCCTTCGTGGAGCCTGAATGGTTTAGGGGGAGGGAACATAGAACTATTAAAATGAGTTCTGGAACCCAGGTGAAAAGCTGCAGCATAAATTCTAACGACAAATGCTATGAAAGTAAAAAGGCGGTTATGATCTGGAAAATTGTGGCATCAGGGGAGGCGGAAGAGGCTTCAATTTAAGAGTATCGACAGATACAATAAAAGGTCATATATTTGAAAACAATGGACTCTCGTAACGCGATAATAATTACTATACGGTCTTTAGATTTTTTTCAAATTTCGTGGATTAATTGATTAATTACTCTTACCCACGGATGTAGCGTCGGGGGGGGGGGGCGTGCCCCAATATTTGTACATAGTTCTCTAATATCGGCGATTTGTAAAAAATTCCTCCGTTTTCGACTTTTTCCCCTTGAAAATCTTATTTCCCCCCCCCCCCTGGGAAAACTAGACCTGGCCACTGCTCTTCCCCCAAAATCTCGGAAGTCCCTTTCATTCACCCTTATCTACATTTGCGAAGGAGAGGGGAACTGAAGCAAAACCCGATGGCAGAACGTCCCAGAAGGTGAATTAATTGTTTTTCAAATTTTCGTTTCATTACCACTTCCTCCAAAAAGTCTTTACACTGGCGAGAGAAGCTGGACCGAATATTTTTTCATTTTCGCGTCTTTTCGCGCCGATTTTCAAATTCTCGCGAACAGGATGAGATGAAAACACGAAACAGCTGATATTGGGAGACGTGTATAGGGATTGGTACGCGTTTCGTCATATTCAGGGAAAATTATCTCATGTCCTAAGAACAGTGAAATATGCGCACATAATACTCCCCAAAAAAGGCCAAAACATGTCAAAACATTTCCTCACGTGTAAAATATGCTCAAAATATTCAGTAACACAGTATGGGTATCAAAATGCAGGACTTTCTAAGCTGACTCATGTCTATGGTCAAAAATTACAAACACAAAAACTTAGTCCATCACAGATAGAGAAATCAACACATGCCACAGATAACATAATTCAGAAGCACAACTTCACATCCGCATTCGGATTTGAACCATGAAAAAATGTGGGAGCGCTAATGTACAACCAACCAGTTTCTGTCATTTCATTTCCTATCAAATTTTCAGATGTTTTTATTGTTTTCCAGCAGAAAATTAGAAATATTCCCGAAAAGTTCTCCAAAATAGCCAAATATTTCCAAAATATGTCCAAAAACCGAGAAAAATAATACAAATATGCATTCAGCCTTAGTAGAAAGATGTAGACGCGAAATGAATACCATGAAAACGATTTCGTTACACCAACACACTCTGTATCTACTACTGCGATGGAGAGGGGGTTGAACTACCCACGCCCTTCTCCTGTGAAAGAAAAAAAGATAAGAAAATTGCCTGAGCGAAGCGAAGGAGAATTTTTTTAAATAACAAATAGGGTAAAATCTGTTTGAAATACTGAAGAATTTCGCAGTCGACTTTTCTACAAAATTCCTCGACTTTTAGGTGAAAAATGCTGAAAATTCCAAAATTCCCTGACTTTTCCAGATAGACAAAATTCCCAGACTTTTCCAGGTTTTCCAGAGAATGGACACTATGTGAAGGAATTTCATACCTGTAAATATAATCCTGGAACCTCAATTTCAGTTCTAGTTTTTCCGCTGTCTTTTGTTTCACACCATTTTGCAAAATTTTGCTCTGCCCACCCAGAAAAAGTGGTCACTCCGGGCCTGCTTATTGAACGATGGACAAAAAACCACATTCGCTCACTAGTATATGCCTTTGAAAAGGCACACTGCGAACTTCGGACAGGTGTTTAAACTGCCGTGACATGTTATCAGCGGAAAGAAAGAAAAAAACTATCACGTGGAAACGTTGCTATTAGTTAGCGAATAAAACGCTCATTAAATTCTGTTTGAATATCATTTTCCCGATTGATAGGATTTCTTTTTGTAATATCGAGTTGCGGTAATGAACTTGACCTTCATATTCAGCGGAGCGAATCCGACAGCGATGGTTATTGACACAATCGTACGATTCACCCATTTCATTTTTCTTTTAAAGAAAGCCTAATACACGATGAAAGAATAATTCATTCCACATGAAATGCCATACATCATTTTTTTTTTGTTCCTCATCTTGCGATAAAGCCATTATCAATTCGAAATTCGTTACGATTAAAAAAGAAAAAAAAATTGATAAAATTACTGTGCTACGAGAAAATCCGAATGAACTTGGGAGAGTAGGGCATAAAGATGAAAAATTTTCGGATACGGTACCTTGGAAAAGCCTAAAATGAACCGAAGCACACGAAACGCTTTTCACAACCACGAGCACCAGCGAATGAACGAAGTTTCCGGCTTGAGAACTGAAACACGACTGAATTTGACGATGCCAGATACGAATTTTCTTCGAAGGATATCCAGAATAGTGCTCGCGGGAAATGGTCAGAGAGACCGGTCCTTTTGTCCTTTTCTAGTGGAAATTCCGCCCCTCTCACTCGCTCTCCATCAATCCGTCTCACTCGACGTTCCTTTCTCCACCGTGTACGAGTGAGAGAAAACACGATCACACGTCAATGGGCTACAAGTGCTTTCTACTTCACACCATTTATGCCCTACTCTCTCTCTCTCTCTTTCTCTGTTGAAGCAGTTTTCAATTTTCCACTCATCAGCGATACCACTGACTTCGAATGAACCAAGTTCTACGTACAATCAGAGATGACACTGCGATTTTTCTCAGCAGAATCAAACGAACATCAAAAGAACAGCAGCTAGTTTTGATCGGATTGTCCATTTACAAAATCACGACTAGTTCGAGAGACACATTTCTTCGATCTATACTGCACTTGTAACACCAGAAAACTAGAATTCAAGTTGGACCAAGTAAAGGCTGCAGTGTGGCCGAGAGGCATAGGCGCAAACAGGGAGGGGGGGCTTGGCCCCCAAACTTCTAAATAGCCCCCAACACTGAAAAATTACCAAAGAAAATGAAGCAGGGGTGGTGTTGCTTCATAATAAGGAGGCTTAAGCGCCTCCAGTTCTGAGCCCTATTTGCGCTTCTGCTGAGAGGTAAAATGCCCGCTTTGTAATCCTTATCTTTCGAGTTCGAGAGTCCCACTAACGCCCGAAAGCTAAAATATTCAAATCAAGGTGTCTACAAGAATGGAAAAATATAAATGCCTAACTTTTTCCAACTTTTTTTTTATCTTCTTTAAACCCATGGGCGAAACTATAGGGAGGTGTGGGGTAGGGGGTAGAAACACCCTCCCCCAATAATTTGGCAGTCGACAAATTGAGAAACTGTTCGTTTGAATTTTTCATTTTTTATGAATTTCTGTTTGTTGGTTTCTTTTTCTTTTTCTTTTTTTTTTTTTTTGAATAAAAAATATTTCGATTAAACAATCGGCAAATTTAGAATTTTTTTTGAAAATTTTGTCAACAAATTTTTAGTTAAAAAAAAATTGTTGGCAAATTGTTCTTCTCCACCTCCCCAAACTGAAAGTCAAATTTCGTTTCTGAAAATGGAGTACCTTGGACTCCTGTCAGCAGAGCCGCATTAAGCCTTTTGGCGCCCCTAGGCTATAATTCCTACTGCCCTCCCCCCCCCCGTGATGAGAACAGAGAGTACATTTTCCGGTGGAGAAAATTGGATTGAAGGCTAGGAGATATTATAAAATTTTACCAAAGAAAAAAAAGAACTACCTATATTGTATTTTTATATTATCTAAAATAATATAAAAATACAATATATGTAGGTACCAGTAGTTCTTTTTATTTGGTAAAATTCTAAAAATTTAAAATTAAGATAAGTCAACATTTTAGGTATATAATTATAATATTGGTACAATCGATAGTCAACGATAGTTATCGATAGTTTTGCCAAATGACTATCAATATATCGATAGAGGGAAAATCGGACTATCAATATATCGATAGAGGGAAAATCTGACTATCGCGCATCACTACGTATATCGTTAACGTCAGTTTCGAAATTCAGATTGTAGGTGGCGCTGCGACCAGATTAAAAGATAGTTAATAGTTTATATGGTCATTCTGAAAGAGGATGGTGGGGCGGGTATAGTGATGGAAATGAGAATATGCTTATTTTTAAAATGCTGAGCATTTTGAGAATATTCTTAGCATATGCTCGTTGTGTAAATGTTCCAAAATTTGAGCATATGCTCAATGAGCAAATGATCAGCCAAGCATTGAAATAATGAGCATTTTCCCAAGCATTTTCTCATTTATATATGCTCAATAAGCAAATGCTCGGAAAAGCATAGAAAGAATGAGCATTTTCCAGAGCATTTTCTCATTTCCCGAGCCTTTTCTCATTTTTCCGATCATTTTTTCATTTATACAGATAAAACGAGTATGAATTTTGAAGATGCTGAGCATATGCTCGAGCATTTTGAGAATATGCTCACAAAAAGAAAATGCTCGAGCATTTTCCATTACTAGGCGGGTATATTAACAACTTTGTAAACAGGGCGGATAAAGGTTGGTATTTTTTAAAATTTCATTTCTATTTCGGTAATTTTATGAAAACGGAATATTTAAAAAAAAAAAAAGTGAAAATGTTTCTCAAAATTTGGCGCCCCCAAGGATCGTGCACCCTAGGCTTCAGCCTAGTGTGCCTAATGGGTAATACGGCACTGCCTGTCAGAGACTAGTCAGTCAGAAGCCGAAGGTAGGTTTCAAGCTAAGTATCGGACATTATCTGAACGGTTGAAACCATGCTGAAATATGGAAAACATTTCGAAAATCTGAAAGTCGGTAGCAAACGGTGAATTTCGAATTTCAATGACTATTCTGTTTTTACTAGATTCTTTGTTTGACCTAGAGCCTAAAATTTGAGAAAGTTATACATTTTATTAAATTCTAAGAAGTTGAAAGCAAAAGACTTTTATTTTCCAGTGTCACAAGCTGAATCCAATAGCAAATGTTCTATTGTTCAATTTACGGGCTTTGGTCCTGGTGAATATACGAGGGAAATTTAGTCTGAAACAAAAGTCAAAACTCCAGGTGTTTTTCCCATAAGAACAAAAGGGAGCTTGTGGCACGGATTCCTCATCCAATTAACCTGATACTTTGTAGGTTTTTTTTTTTTTTAAATTAATTTATTATTATTATTCTATTGGAACCAACTCAGGAGACGAATCAGAGGAAATTCAGAAAAAAATATCACCAAGAGTGAATGAACAACCATCGTAGTGTGTAAAAGAAGTTGTGTGTTCCTCTCAAGTATTTCTAACATCCTTCCAGCTTACCCTCCCAGATTAGGGTATGCTCATGTGAGCCGATGTAAGTGCTTGGGGGATGAAAAACTGAAAACGAATAAAGTGGGATTTATTTTACGTATATTTTTGGGGGTGGTAAAAAAAATTAGCACATAGCGGCCAGTCAGGTAAATCCGGTCTTTGTTAGTGAATAAAAACACTAACCGTTAATTTTTATACAAACTGTAAAATGATAATCCCCACACCCATTTCTATTCCAAAGTCCGATGGACGTGGGACAAACTGGGGTCTTCAAAAGGCAAATAGAGATGCTGAATTGAAGAATGCATTCACTCTCATTTTCCTCTTTTTCGCAAAGAATGAAGATAAGCCCATTCTGAATGGGAAAAGAATGAAAGTTTTTTTTCCTTAATTCGGCATCTCTGACGGCAAGGTCTCGTTTCTTTTTCGGTAAAAAAAATTCCTCCCATTAAGCAAGACTAGAGCTAAACTTGAAATTTTATGGAAAGATCACTAAAATAGGATTTTTTGGGTCGTCGATTTCGAAAATTTCACCAGAAGATTCTTCTTTGACTTTCAGAGTTCTCTATTCTTGGAAAATTGAGTAACGAATCAAAATACAAGCAGTTTTTCGCATCGCTGAATTCGAAAGCTTCTATGAGCTTTCTTATTAAACTGCAATTTGGGCCCGAAAATTCAAAATCGATTTTTAGGAAATCGAATAAAGTATTGGAATTTTCTGGGTTGCTGAATTCGAAAATTTCTTCAGATTCCTCTTGGATTCCCGATTTAGGGTTCAAAAGCCAAAACTGGACTCCAGAAGTGATTAAAATTGACTTCCGCCCGGTAACCGAATCAAATGTCGAAATGGGGAAGGGGAGAAGAGAGGTCACCTAATTTGGAAATTCCATAGTCTACTCGATTTGTAAAAACTAATTAGTGCTTGTCCATTTCAATTTATGGGGTCTTTAAAGCTTGAATCAGATTCAAAATTTAGCGCATGTTCGAATTCAACTACCCTTAAGGTCAGTAATTAACGTCGATAATCTACCCACTTTGGAATCCCATTCTGAGTCCTCGAGACCAGGGGCGTACCGAAGAGTTTTTCTTGAGAGAGGGGGGGGGGGGGGGTAAAAAGTTGTGAAAGTCCCAACTAACTCAACTCAAAATTCCGAAGTATCAATGCAAGAGAAGAAAAACCTTGTGACTTGTTGGGTTTTCCCAACCTCTCAACTCAATTCCCAAAAATCAAAGCAAAAAAAAAAACTCTTCAACTTGTTAGATTTTTTCAACTCGGTTAATTTTTCCGTTATCCCCTGCCCTCTTATCGGTGCATCCCTGCCTTCAATAATTTGGCAGTTGGCAAATTCTGAAAATGTTAATTTGAATTTTTCATTTTCTAAGAACGTTTGTTCGTTTGTTTGTTTATTATTATTATTATTTTTATTATTATTTTTTTAATTAAAAAATCGGCAAATTTGAAAAATTTTGTCGATGAATTTTTAGTTAAAAAAAAAATTTGACGGCAAATTTTCCTTCTCCACCCCCCCCCCCAAACTGAAAGTCAAGTTTCGTCTCTGTTTAAACCTTTACAGTATATATATTTATGTTTATACTACTAGACCCTCTGGTTAAAATGAACTGAAATTTGAAGTTGGTTTTTGGGTGAAAGAATTAGGAAGGTGTTCACAGATATACATAAGAGGCTGAAGTAAAATTAAACGACGAAAAAAATTTTCCGTGAGTTCATTCTTTATTCTTTTCCAAACTTCTGAAAAATACTGTTGAATTTCCTGACTATTTACAAACTTCCTGACCTACTTTCTAAATTCCTGACTTTTTCCAAACTTTCCAAATTTTCCAAACCTGTAGACACCTTGCAAATACCCTCACTAACAATCTAGCGAACATAGCGATTACAGTACCAATCGAGGCAGAAAGATAACGCGCCTTGTAACCCCCACAAGTTCGAACGAACACGGCATTACAGTCATAGGGCGTATTACCCAGATCAGAAAGATTGGTATTGTGCGTGTGCACGTTGTGAACAGCTTACTCAACGTCGTGAAACACGCGGCTAGTAACCGAACTGCGGCTGCACACTTTCCGACATAGAGAAGGAAACCTCTAACACAGGGGTCTCCAACCTTTTCTGCCCAAGGGCCACACAGAAAACTGTAGAAGGCCTGGCGATATTCCGGGAGGTTGGGAGGGGGGAGGGGGTATGGAATGTAGCTGGCTGGAAAAAAGCATCATCGTTGCCTGTCAACGGCTGATTTGGATTTGACGCTAGGTAAAGGGGGTTAGAAAACAGACGGAGCGAAAAGTAGACGAGTATTTTACCAGTAGCTGACGTTGAAATTTTTAAATTGGGAATACATTTTCAAAATGCCAAATATTTTATTACCTAACAATTCTCCCGCGGGCCGCTTAAAATCCGTTCGCGGACCATGGTTTGGAGACCCCTGCCCTGATGCAACAATTTTTTTTACAGCCTTACTAACAATGTACATAATATATAGTTACACGGACGTTAGTGCGCTTACGAGCAGGCATAGGCCTCCCCACCCTTGTCCATCTGGCCCTTGTCCCCCTCATCCATAATCTCCCTGCAATACTTTTCAGTTCGTCTTCCCATCTTTTGAGGGGTCTCCTTCTCTCCCTTGGATACCAGTTCAATATCCTACCTCCCCATTTACCCCTCCGGTCTCTAATAATGTGGCCCACGTAATTAAATTTCAATTTTTTGGCTATATATCTACCATCCTTCGCTCCGGCCTTACTTCTGACTTCCGAATTACTTTTCCTACCTTTCAGTTTTAAGCCCAATAGTGATCTTTCCATGGCTATTCGTGTTTCTGCTATTTTTAAGTTTTGTGACTCTGTTACCGCCCAGGTCTGCGTCCCGTATGTGAGTACTGATAAAAGTACAGCTCTCTAAAATTCTTACTTTTGTTGCTGTTGGCATCTTACTCTCGTACACTTGTTTAAGTGTCCAGTAACTTTTCCACGCTTATGCCCTCCTTCTACTCAGCTCCTTCTCTAAACTATTCTTGAATGAGCTTGTGAGCCCCAAGTACACCGCTCTCTCTACGACCTTAATTTTTCCTGTACTTGGCTTTATTTCCGGCTCGGGTGTCTGATTCGTGATCAGAATCGTCTTATCTGCAATGATTTCCAGTCCTACCTTCCGGCTTTCTTGTTCCAGCTTCCTGGGCCATTTGTTGGAGTCCATAAAATTTTGGCTCGGTTCTAGAGCTTCAGTCTTCGTCTCGCTACGTCAACATTGCACTCCAGAATTATTCTTTTCGTTGCTGTTTTTGATTTCCTGAAGTTTTTAATTCTTCCCCTGTTGAGTATAGCTAGTTTTAAATTTTAATTGAACGGCCCGATGATCTGATGGGAAAACAAACAAATCACACCTTCTGACATCCTTTACGATTTTCATATCGTTTGTTATACAGTAGTCAATTTCGTTCTTTACATTGCCTCCTGGGGACCTCCAAGTCCATTTGCTTGCCTTCCTTTTTACATAGGAGTTCACAATTTTCAGGGAGCTATTTTCAGTAAAATTTAGTAAGTATTCCCCGTTTCTGTTAGTATTTTCGCCTCAGCAAAATTTACCTACCCCGTTGAGGTTATTAATATCTAAATTATCCCCCAGTTTTGCATTAAAATCACCCATAACTATGTTGTAGTATTCTCTTTCTTTAATCAAAGTACTTTGCAGTACTTCGTAGAAACCCTCTATTTCGTTCTCACTAGCCTGGAGTGTGGGGGCGTAGACCTGAGTCAGCAGGAGCTCAGTTTTGGAATCTATGTTTAATTTCAGAATTCTTGTTCTTTCAGGTAGACGAGTATTCCATCTGTAGCTGTAGCTGACGTTGAAATTTCTATAGGAATATATTTTCAAAATGCCAAATATTTTATTACGTAAAAATTTTCCCGCGGGCCGGAGCTGGAGACCCCTGCTCTAACGCAACACACGGTGGGGAAAGAAACGGCAAACTACCCGACTAACTCTGCCCAGGAAAGTCGCGCGTCAGAAACCGCCAACGTCCGGCGTCCGACACGGCACCCGTAGAGAAATTAGCAATAATTTTTATCTGTTCAGACGCCCCCCCCCCCATTCACAGAACAGCAACTCCAACTTTTCCTTACAAAATAAAAAAGTGACCATAATTCACCCCCCCCCCCAAAAAAAAAAACCTAGAAATGACCAAAATTTCAACTATTTTAGCCTCTTGTGTACCAATTTTTGTGGAGCTGCATATTCAGTCGAAACAAAATTCTAGTTTTTTTTTTTTTCATGAAGCACGTTCAACTCAAAAAGACATTTTCATGGGCGACATGTTGACTCATGAGGACTGCTGCGCAGCTGCTCCAGCATTCGCAGCAATTCGCAGCCTACAAGGTCCAGCTTGTTTTGTTTACGTTCATTTTATATGTAAAGCTCCATAAGCGAACATTCGTTCTTTTTTGCGAGTCCATAAATATGAAAGAGAGCATTACATTAAACTATGATTTAAATCAAAACTAAAGGCTTTTAGATCATAAATAAGCGTCCGGAAGTATTACGAAGTGCTTTCTTTTATATTTATGAACTCGCAAAGAAGAACGCATATTCACTTATGGAGCTTTGCATGTAAAGTGAATGTAAACAAAACAAGCTGGACCCTGATGGCTGCGACTGGCTGGAGCAGCTGCCCAACAGCCCTCCTCATGACGTCACCGTGAAAAGGTCTATTCAAATATTCGATATGTATTATGCACCGATTTGAAAAACAGTGCATAATTCGATGAACTGAACAATATTTACACAGCACTAATTTTCGATCCCTTAATACAGTACAACTTGGATCAAAAACAAAACAAAATGCTTACAATGAACTAATGAACAGAAAACTTGAATCACAAATCAAAATGAAACGCTTGAAAACACAAGACGTAATTTGGCGTAATTCTTTTTTGAAATTATAGGCAGTAATAAGGATCAGAATTTACTTTAAAATGTTTAGTACCTTAATAACAAGACTAAGATGATTGCCCACACTGTGAAGATGAAGGCCCTCTCACCGTGGACACCTGTTCTCATGTCCCTCCCACACCTGCATTCATAACTCTCACCGCGTCCCCCATAATCGAATTTTGGCCCTCACCAACTCCCACAAGCACATAAACAACACCCTCATCCAAAGGTGGGCTCCACTCCGGTAGGCGCAACAACATTGGTCACGTCACTGGTGTAGGACCGCCTTTGACTTATACAATACGCTTTTCCCGATCTTTGCTCATCACTGATACCCTCAACATATTTTTATATTATTTTTGCCACGTACAACATTCAATTAGCTACCATTTAAAAAGAAAGAAAAAAAAGCCCTCTGCAACAAAAATTCAATTTTCCAATTACTTTCTTATGCAGTGAATTTCGGTGCGGGTGAGAAGGGAAGAATTGTTGCGGGTTGCCTACCCAAGTGAGCCCACCTCACCATTCAGCAGAAATTCCAAAGGGGGTCCAATTTTACAACCGATCATTACAAATTCACTGCCATATCGAGTTATCGAATGAAAACAGATTATTGCTCCCGGGAATCAGCAGGAGTTGATTTGGGTCCGGAAGCAGAAGCGGACTGACATTTCTTGGGGAGGGGGGGGGGGAGCTTCCAGAATTCTAGCGTTTCATTTCGAAATACATGGATCATCGGCACATTTATCCTGAGGGAAGGAATCTAAGAGGGAGAGGCGAGAATCTTCTCTGATGAGGGCTTCGAGAAGTTTTGGGGAAAGCTCAGGTTTTCCTAAGCCACCTTGCCCTATTCCGCCACCTCTAACGATGAACTGAGGTACACCAATTCTAAGCCCTATTTCAGATCTCGAACTCCGTATGCATTCCCTCTTGTAGAGATACATTTCTGCGAGCACGGGGAGAGGTTCGTGTCTCAGAATTCCAGTATTTTTCTTCGAAATATGTGAACCATGCACTTACTATTCCTCAAGGAAGGAATTCGATTGGGAGGGGCGAGAAATGAAATCCTCTGGTGACAGTTCTAGGAAATTTTGAGCCACACCCCTTCCATTCCGATATGTTGGTGTACACAAATTCTTTGCTCTGTTCTTGAACTACGTCTGTATTTGATTCCATTTTTTCGCATTACATCTCAGGAGAGTCTACAGGCGTTCTCAGGTAATCTACACGAATAAACATCGAATATCACAGCTATTTCAAAGTCAACCTAGCGTCATTTCTGTACTTCCACTCATAGTCACAAATGGAGAGCTTAAAATGGGCTTAGGCCTCCAAAATCCTCTGAAAGCACCCCCACCCAAAAACAGAAATAAGAATTATACAAACGAAAGAATTTTTAGCAGTATTTTAATACTTGCCAGCTCTCTTGTAAGCTTCCTACTTTAGGTCGGCTACTTGCACTTAATGCCCCAAGACACGTGTATAGTGTCCGAAAACGTACCGGCCACTTATTCTTTCGCTCGATGGTAAAAAGTCGTTTTCTTTCGAAAGTAATTCATCTACAACCAGATATGATTGAGTACTGCTTAAAGGGGCTGACCAATGCCACCGGAAAGGCTTACTTTGAGGACAGAATGAACGGTATACGTAAATTTTACAATCAAAAATGTACCTACAGCTTTCGAAATTACTAGGACCAATGATACGCGTGGTCCATGTTGAATTGTAGACAGCAGATAACAGGCATGATATATTTACCTCAGGAGGGGTGATGGAAACTTCTTCCAAAATGTAGGGCCGTGTTAAGGTGAAGACAAATTTAACCTGACTATCTGGTCGACGTTGTGGTCAATGTACCTAGTCCATGACACACAGGTTTTCACTTTCGAATTCGAGGGGAAAAGGTTACAGGAGCAACATTCAACAGTGGGCTCCAGACTGCGAACTTTTTCACAATTCAAGAATACAACAGAACAGTCACGGATCGCCAAGAAGACCTGATCGACTACCACGGCGAAATAAATCCACAGGCCTTGTTCTACAGCACCGAATATTATAATGACTACCGCCAAAGACAGTCCAGAAAGTGGTTTAACTGTCGCTATACTGGTAAATTTCTACACGTAAGCCTACAACTGTCTTGATTTTGCAATCATTAATGTCCCACTCTCATTCATAATCGGTAGGTCTAGTGACACTTCAAGTTGTATAAATTTAAATACATTCAACCGGACTCGCATTAACGATACCATAGTGACGTATTAAGTACTTGCAATGAATTCTTATCGGCTACTAAGTGCATTAACTTTTACTTTAAAGCCATTATTGATCAACCACTTAGCCGAACATTCAAAGTTCTCAGAACTGTAAGGATGTTCTACCTGTTAGTAGAGACGTTCTGATACTCACAGGGGGCTGAACGTGTGCTCACGAAGATAGGCTCCGTGTACTCGAGTAAAACCAGAAGTCGCGGGATACGAAGTTCATTGATATTCAAATGGCGATTGCGAACATGAATAAACGAGCACACGAGTAGTTACTGAATTGCACAAACTGATATTTAGAAAAATAATAAAATTCTATCAGTTCGAGCACAGTGAGCTTACAGCAAACGATACGACAGAACAATAATTTTGTAAATTTGTGCAACTTTGTCAAGTACGTTATCAAAAATAGAAGTACGTAGATTCCTCATGCTGACACCAGAGACAGAATTAAGAGCCGGGCGTCCGTACCGGGGACGACTTACATAGCCGAATTTTCAGGCTGTCTCTGCATATTAAACATAGCGGATTGTCGAAATTTTCGGCCCGTGGTCGTACAGAGTATTTCATCACCAAATAAGTGAATTCCGAGAACCTGCGGCCACAGCGGTCATACGCCCAACTTGATGGAAGACGATCGAAGGAATGCACGGCACGTGTAGAGTCATTCAAATTGTGGCAATAGTCAAACCGGAGGCCAGATAGGAGTTCGCGCACGCGGGAGATGCGAAAATGGTGATGGAAAAGGGGGCTCCTAATCGGTCATGATTCAGACGATGAGACTTGACTGACGTCGGTATGATGACTTAAACTAGGACTGAATAGTCGACTGAGATGTCGGAAGGAGCAGAAGGCTTCGCTAGGCGAGGGGAGTTAATTTCTAAATTAGAAGATCGTGATGGTTGCGGTGCGTCAGAAAAGCGGATGGGCGGCAAGGCTGATTCCTCCTTACAAGAATCCGAATTTTTCTTCACGCAGGCAACCAGCGAGCACAACAACTAATTCGCGAAAACTAGACGAATGGGTTGAATCACGAAACAAACGCATACACAGCAAATGAAACCACGTACAAAATCTTGGACAAGATTCGATGCGGATCCGAAGATGTAAACATCAGCACGGACACAGAAATGAGTTGACACGAACATGACGAATGCATCCCAAGTACTAGACTTTCATACATGAAACAAAATGAAGATACCTTTTTCGAATACTATTACTCTCGATTTGCAAGTCAAAGTAGATTCCTCTGACCTTGTTATTCAATACTGAAAAGAATGAAGCCCGAGTGCATACACGGGCACGTTTGTAACTCATCTCATAGATTACAAAAACATCATAACAACCGATCACAAAACTGAATAATATATAAGTTGCTCATATTTAATAGAAACATGGGTGATATTCCTGTTCTAACAGGATTTCTTAGTATTTTGTTCCAGTTGCTAGTTCAACGTCATTTGAAACGATTCCCGGGAAAGTATCACTGGTACCAAATTACAGTAGCTGAAAGCTTTTCCTATCATTAACCGTTACTACCTTAAACGAAGGAACAGTCAACAGAAAAATCAGAGCCATGTAATATCAGTGTAATAATTCCAAAATCAGCCTGCTATCAAAAAGAGGCTGTTCCAAAAATTGAATTCGAACCCGAGGTTAATGAACGTGCAAATCGATAAAAAAAATTTATACATCTTGGGCTAGAATAGATATTTCAAGCAGTAGCGGCAGTAAATACAGAATCCGAAGTAAAACTGACACGATTTCAAGAACAACACCATCGTGCGAGTTCAATTTCAAGTTAACAAGAAGACACAAAGGTTTATACCGAACAGTCGCTGAAAAAATTAGTTAGTCGGAGAACATTTCACGTGCTTAGGAAATTAGTCGAAAACACGAGCTTACTCGATATAATTTCAGAAATATGAAACCGGCAAAGAAAATTATCTACAACCTGTTAATTACAAAGTTGTCTACCCTGACACTAGTCTCGTTTCTCATACTGTTCCGCGTTAATAATTTAATTGTTTACAATAAAAACCGGTCAAACTGATCAAGGTCACACAGCAAAGCATCGAGTTTAGTACGAATATTCCACGAACTACTAAAATTATATTTGGATAACCACGTTGAACAGAAGAACTTTCGAACCTGTACGACCAATTTTCAATCCTGCGAGCAGACAACTAAGAGCCCATATTCTCGTAACACATAAACTGGAACTACATAACTAAAAATGTGAAACGTGATGTAAACTTACTCCATAAGAGGTAAGAAAGTACTCCGAAAATGGAGTACCTACTGAACTCCTGGGAAAACGAAAATGGAAATCATCACTTCTCATATACTATCTAATTGACATCCGACAGCAGTAGATCAAATACTAGCAAAATCGTACCAACTCATCACCTGTTTCGAAAACAATTAACGTTGAACCTGAAAGTAGGTAACCCGATAGCCGATGCATTCATCAATCCCTTCGAACCCATCACATAGTGCATATTCAGCAGGTTAATACACTACGACGCTGACACATCGTACATATGAAATCTACATTAAAACCGACTAAACATTCACTCTGAACACATCCAAGTTTTATAAAAATCGTACTGGCGAGTACAATATTGAAATTCCACTGAAATGAAAAATATAATACACCGTAATAATAACGTAAATTATAGAGTTACTGTTGATGCAATCTTTACATACCCGAATTCGAGGATAATGAAAATTTCTTCGCTGTATTTAAATATTTAAACGTAAAAATACGTGAAAGTAGACTGGATAATGCAAGTTCGTCAAAAATATAATCACGTAGATCTAGATCACCCGATCACCAACCACAACGTGTGAGCTCAAAACTGGAATGTAAACAAACACAATTTTGGTAACCTCAGTTTTCCAATTACGCTTCGGGGATTTCCATTCATGAATTGTATTGGAGGGGAGAATAATGATTAATGATGTGACCAAAATGTCGAAAATAGATTCGAAAGAGTGGCCCTTTTATACCTCAAACTTAAGACCCGTTTAATCGATCTTCTTACCTACGATTTCGGTCTTTTCGACGTGATCAGGAAAAAGGACTTTAAATTCATCCATCTTTAGGTTTCCTTCTTCGCATGTGTTTGGGTATCAAGATTAGAAGACTTCAATCTAATGCTTTTATAGGATCAAAGATGATCTCTCTTCTCTTGACGTTATTGTTATCATCGAACTGCTACAACTTCAATTTCGAAAGCTTGATGTTAACTTCTAAGTTCGACTGATTCTTGAATTTTTCAAACTTACCTATTTTCTTCAAGTACTTCAAATTAATTATGAACGAAATCTTCGTACTGTATTCCTTAATATACCTCATACTCGCATTTTGTTTCGTATACAAAACTGATTTATTCATTAGCATAGGTCTAACAGTTGAAAATTTATTCGACTCGTATTTGGGTCGCGAACAAGATAATTTTATCATGTATCATATTAAGAAAACATGCATCACATCCATACTTCACCTATCGCTGCCTTACGGTAAGTTCATCTATGTCGGAGATAAGATTTACAGACTGAAAATGATGGTAAATGTACTTACGTTCTGCCTCAGAATACGCTACTCACCTGATTGTTTCCCGTATTTTTTGCAGGGTTCTTCACCGGGCTCAGTATATTCAAAGCTCAAAAATACTTCGTAGAGTTGCTCGGCGATGTATCGTGGCAAATTATACTTCTTGGGAGTTTGTCGATACCGGTTTACACCCTGTTTAATCTCATATTCCAATATCGCCGAGCTTGGAATACTCACCCTGTCGTGAAAAAGTTGAAACTTTTTGAAAATGATCGTCACAACTCGTGGATATCAGTATGCAATGAAATAAACACGGAGTATAAGCAGTGAGTGCATTTCGTGCTGTTTGAAATTCCCTGTTATGCAATGGAGAATCTGAACACGGGCTTTCTTTGTGTTCTCCTCGTGTATTCTCTTCAACTCTCACTAAATCCAAGTGCTAGTTTTTCTGAATGTGCAGTTATTTCTCCTTCAGGTTCATCTGCTAGATCTCGCAAACGTTTGATGATTGTAAAATCATGATTTTCTTCGATACAGTTTAAGAAGCGAAATTTTGATTTGAATTCGTATGTGAATCTGCTCTACTTGTTGACTCCATGCCTGAATATTTGCTACAGATTGGATAAAACTATTCTTCTCTGCGGTAACCGAATGAAACTGGTTTTGACAAGGAACTGGATTGTCAAAGTAGGAAGCTACGATTTGGATTTCGCCAATCAAGACGACGCTAAGCTGATTGTTTATAGTGCAGACACTCATGATACCGGAAATAATGGGCACTCTAGTGTGGTGCAATTCATAAATGTAAAAGTGCTGTATCATAACGATTCACGACAGTTCTCTTTCAGGTAATGGATACACTTATCATGATTTCGAAGCTTACGTTTTTACCTTGTACAATGTCATTAGTTTCAATTCATTCATTCCAGATTGCACGCTTTCGACTTCAAGGACCTTAAGGACGGTGTACGCTGTCCTATCGAGGTGTCCAAAAACGTCACATTTTATCAAACAAAAATCGATGAATTTTTACAAATTTTCAAGGAATTTGTGGGAAATAATCCTAAATATACTTTTGATGATGAGGTAGGTAAACTGTTCAGTTCCAGAAATCTTTACTGTTGACTGATTATGTGTCGGAAGAATTGAGGTTATTTATCCACCTAAGAGCAATTTTTTGTCAACTGAACAAGAGTTGCTTCTAATTTCTATCTAGAATTAATCACTTATAGTATGTGCATTGCTCCAGTGTATGCATTAAATCGCAGAGACTCGAAGCTAGGATCCCTGAAGCTGACTGTTTTTAAGAACAGCTGGAGTCAGAGCCGAAATTCAGAGTTATTGCCAGAGCTGGAGCCGGAGCCTGAAAAAATTATTTGCTGGAGCCAGAGTCACTTTTAGAATTTTATTGGAACCGGAGCAATTTACGAGCTCCGACCCTTCAATTCTTCGGTCGTTCCATACACCTTTCAATTACCAAAAAATAACCGAAAGCCATACGAATATTTTGCCGAAGTCTGAGCTGAATTTAAATTTGCTTCAAATATCAGAGCCAGGTCAAAGTGGTTACAGTTTTGAGGTGGCTCTGGGTCCGTGTTGAACTGTTTGAATACCGAAGCCCAGGTACAAAAGTACATCCCCTCCCCCCATGTACTCACATTTCGAATTAAATAAAAATACGAAAATCTTATTACTGAGACTCGCGAGTGTTTTAATTGAGCTTTTTCTAGCTCTGGCTGAAATTCTTGAAATTGGCTCCGACAAAAGCAAATATTTTTTCCCAGCTTTGGCTGCGACTCCGGCTCTGGTATACAGTGTTTTCAAGACTTCAACGAATAATTTTTATCGAGCCTTGGCTCAACAAAAAATATGTTTTTTTTATTTGGCTCGGGTTATTTTTAAGGGCAAGAGAGTTAGTTGTAAGGCGATTTAAAGCGAGCAGAAGGAAAAGAAGGGAGGTTTAATAGCCGTAGTCGAAGTCTCTTATATAAAATTCTATAATTGGTTCCGACTCCACAAAATAGTTTCCTTTTTGAGCTTCCGCTCTAGCAAATTATTTTTCTCGGGTTTCAACCCCAACACATAGTTTTCCTCGGGTTCCAGCTTCTCTGGCTAGTGGTCGCCTTCGGATCCCTAAGAAAAGGACTGAATTGTCTTAGTTGCTGGCTCAATTGACCTTCCTCCTTTCAATTCTGCGTGCTTACGCCAATTTACTCGTATTACTAGTATTCTATTTGTCAACTTGGTGATAAAGTTCAGTCCAAAAAATGAGTTATTTTTGAACAGGTGTCAGACTGAAGGAGCTCCCTTTAATATCGTCGAATGCTAATATACTACCTTGACCCTCAAACCAGAAGAACGTTTCTGTTTTCTGCATCTAATGGTTTTTCTGAACAATCGGTGAAAATGGACTCAGTGGATTTGGTGAACTTTTCTACCATGCTGACGTATTCTTCAACTCATTTTTAATTATAATTTCTAGGAAGATGAAATGTGTATCGGATGCATGACATCTGAAGCAAACGTTAAATTAGTCAAACACTGTAGCGATGATGAAGCATCCAATGACACATTAAATGGCGTTCCCCTGCCCAAGTGCGTATCATGTAAATGTAAACCTCTATGGTGCATCGAGTGCATGGGAAGATGGTAAGTCATGTTTCGTTCTTCCGCTTTCTTCAATCCACACCTTGTTACCCAATTTTTACGTTGTTTTTCATTTGTAGGTTTGCATCCAGACAAAATCAGTCAGTGACAGAAACGTGGTTATCATCTAAATGTCCCTGCCCTGTATGTCGAAGCACATTCTGCATGCTGGACGTCTCCCCTGTTGTGAAAGTTAGCTGAACTTGCTATTTAAAATCTAACGATTGTTTTCAGTTTCCTACTTGTAATGATACTGCATTTATTTTATCTACGACGGTGCATTTGTCTTTGGTAAAAGTATCAATTACAGTTCAAGTTCGATAGCTTTAATAAGAAGCAAAATGTATATTTCATGACTGAGGGAAATCGAGTTCATTCTAACTTACAAGTCCGCCGTTATCTCATAATTTTTAATATTTTTTTAATGTTCATGTGAAGATATTAGTACGTACATACTGTCACTGTGTTCTTAGCGAAATTATGTTCAACTAGTATGTCTGCCTGTTGTTGACTTGGGCGCGTTTTCTTTAACGTCACAAACGCGTTTATCAGGCTTCTCGTGACGTCACAGAGTGAGTTACTGTTAGCAGAAATACCCATCTTGGTTCCAACGAACGTATCGACTACCGTAAGAAAAACACACAGCAAAGACCAATATGTTACTACCTGAGAATAAGAAATTTGTTAGAAACCAAAGGTACATATTTTTAATCCAGAATGATCTGAGCATTTGCTAATGAATGTCTGGTTTCTAATAAATTTCTTATTCTCAGGTAGTAACATATTGGTCTTTGCTGTGTGTTTTCCTTACGGTAGTCGATACGTTCGTTGGAACCAAGATGGGTATTTTTGCTAACAGTAACCATGCAGTAACTCACTTGTGACGTCACTGGAAAACGCGCCCATACCGTTTTACTGACTCGACTATGTTCTGCACTTTATATAGAATGTAACTTTTCTAGGTGGTACGCATAATCTTGAAATCACTAAATTACACACAACTGAACTGCTTTTAATGCCTATTAAGAAGCTGACAGAAATGGGCAAACTTATTTTGGAATGAGTTAGCTCTGCGAGATGCATGGAAGTTGTCACTCAAATCACGGTCAGCTCTTTTATAAGAAAATGTAACTGAATAAGTAGGCGCGTTACCACGCATTCAATAGGCTAGGTCAGAGAAGAGCAAGATCATTTGGAAGAAAGATCATCCAGATCATTATCTTAACATTATTGACATGTCTTAATATTATTGAGATCATCATGTGGATCTATGATCTTTTCTAATTTTCAGATTAAAAATATATCACCAGAAAACATCGCACTTAGCATACTCTGTCGTTAAATCCAATATCACTAACAGTCTATTATAAAAGCGATGATCTTTTTCATCTAAGATCGTGATCCAGATCTTTTTTTCTTCCACAAAGGTCTTCTGATCTGAAAGGTCGATCTTTAAACTTTTCCATGACCTGATCTGAATGATCTTAGATGAAGATCATCCGTAATCTGCACATCTCTGGTTTAGATCAACTACGGGCTAGTTTTACGCGGTCACCAAGAGTTGATTAAGAATCTGATTAGCCCAATTCAGACCATCAACTGATCGAAAAAACTGCGCAATTAGTTTAGTCAACTTACAAAGCTAAGGACGTTGAAATGAAAACACGTGTATTGAATTTTAAAAGTGAAAAGTTGAATTCGACTTATTCAGTTCATAAGCTTCTTTTCAGTTGTCACTCGATTATTAAATTTACATTCTTTGTGATAAGTTTGAAGATGCGATTGCGGAAATCGACTTTTATATTCTTGTTTAAGTTTGTGTTGTTTGTTGAATAAAAACTGTGTTTTGATCAGGATCCTTGTATCATTTTAGAACAGGCTGTACAGAGTTCTATGTAGAAACACAACAACTAACTAAGAAATTAAGAACTTATTCCAACTAATAACATAACCCCCACGGATTGGACGGACTGCACATATTACAGACAACCAATAGGAAGCACACATCTAATAACACTCATTGATTGGACTGACTGGATATGAAGACAACCAATAGGAGCACAAGACTAAACAGGTTTACTATACGGTACTACTCTCGACTATAACTACAGGACCACAAGAGACAAGACTCATTTAGGGTACTCCACTGATGATGGCATAACAGCCGAAAGCGCTCTGGAATACAGAAGAAAAAAAGTGAATTGGCACACCCTACACACGGAATGTTACATCAGTTTAATAGAAGGGAGTTGACTGTGGCGTTGAAATTGCTGGATGCACTTGGTTGACCATCTCATCGTTTTTTCCTTACTTATCATAGTCTCGCAATTATTAAAAGCATTCTTATGAAAAAGAAGACAATAGCAGAAGAATAATACAAAAATTATAATTACAAAAATGAGGTAATTGATTGCACTCTAACCGCATATGAACAGTATTGCTCTCCAATTGAAACATCACATATCACATAACAATAATAACAGAAAAATCAAGAGAGTTACACAGAGTAATTACTCGAAAATATGACAAATCACACAGAATAAATGCGAGAATGAACGGTTTACGCAAGACACCGGGTATGTTTTTCTTTGAGGAAATTTAAGTTTTGTCGATTGATTACTTCAGAAGCTATTTTTACGGGCAATTTCCTTACTAAATTTTATAGTCAAACATGCAATTCGCAAGAACACGCTCTACAGATGGCAGTCGGACCCTAGGATTAACAGACTCATGCTCTCCAGCCAAGGTATAGGACGACCATTCCTCGATCCCTTCCATAGAGGACTCGTTTAAATCATCAACTGGTATCAGATTACGACTGAAACGAAGAGTTCCTACATAGCATTGGAAAAAGGTCATCTTCAGTGGGCCGTTGTAGTACTGCTGTTCAGATGAAATACCTCGTCATCTGCTCATAGTATGGCTGATATACCACCATATCTGACCACCTGAACAGCTCGATACATCCATTTTGGATACCCGCAGGTTCACAGCAACCTTGCGCTCTGACTTGTGGTCCGGGGACGCGAGGATCAGTGAGACAGTCTACCAGCTGGTCGACTCACCTAAACCAGAACGCTCTCCGAAACGCATTTAGATGATACCCAACGTAAAAACCGCAACCATAATCCGAAAGTTGTGACAAAGGTGTTGAAAAAGGATAAGATTCTTTCGCTTGCTTTCTCAGAAAAATTCTATTCTATATACTTTTTTTTTGTTATGCGTGAGATGATTTGCCGAGTCACCACGAAAACATACGTATCAAAATGGATGTAGCCACCTTACTACTACGGGTTAGTCGGCCAAACGTGTCACATGAGTCAACCGATTTAACCATTGTAAATTGTAAGGCGTATGATTTGAGGAAACTCAAATTGTGATAGGGGGCGATACCTGTCGTGTTATGCGAAGACTATACGAAAACGGGCTCCGATGTTATAATCAAAAACATAATTACGTCAAATTAAAATGATTAACTTCGAATTTTGTACCTTTTCTTCTCATTTTCTTAAAATAAGAACCATGAGTGCAGTATCGTATACAGAATTTCCTTTCTTCAACACTAATGACCACGAGTGGAGGGGTCCTAATCGTAATGACGAAACAGGAAACGATGCTATCATCTCCACAGTTGCTGGGGATGAAAGCGCAAACATTTCTGTGAGCTGGGATTCTGGTGTTTTTTTTGTTTTTTTTTCATTTTTTGGCCGTCTCTGTGTACTCCTTTTAGAATTTTCGCTCTCCAGGAGGTAATAATTTCTTTTGTTTTTACCACATGATCGAATTATTGTAAGCTGCAATTTAAGTAGTGGACCTGGAACTGTAGACAGTCCCAGTAGACATGATATAAAAATAAAACTGACCGTGGTATGTTATTATACTAGTGAATTATTTTGGTTAAAATTGTTCTGTCTTGGTAGGTAACGATTTTTTCAATTTGTTTTCACGTAGGATCCAGTTATCAGTTCCCAAGATTTCAAAAGAATTATGCTATCCAAAAGATGGTACGTCGATAAAACCTTACAACTGAAAGTAATTGAGTCGCGAGAATAAGCACATATTCTTGAAACATAAACTCTTTCACCATATTGCCCTAGAACGGACCGAATAGGAGAGGGTGAGGAGTACATTCGTCTGTCACGGGCCGGGGCTACATTCAGACCAACCGAGCAAATATCGTGGCATATATTTATTATAAACAGAAAAATAATTAGCATATAATAATTTGTTTAGTCTGCGGTACTTCCTAATAAAAGGTATTGAACATGAAACTTGAACACTCTGTTTGTCTGTTTGGTTTGAATCTAAATCAATATTAGCTGTTTCTTCTTTTTAGGTATCATTAGAAAAACAAGCATAACTACTGGAATGGCCTAATAAGGTAGGGAATACCGTTTCCGACGTAAAAGGAAAGTTCTCACTTTCTGACCTTCGTATATGCAAACACATAAGTTCATGAGTTAAATTGGTTTTTTGATACAACTAGCAGATAATGTCCCAATCAACCTATAGAGAACAGCGTATATTTTTTCGACGAAAGTTCAGGTGTTTCTCACGAATTATGATCTAAATAGTCAATTTGCCTCAAAATTGAACATATTTCAACAAAAAACATTTCCAGTAGAATTTTTACAAAATGTCCCCACTGATTTCATAAACATTGATTTTTTTTGTTTTCTTCGACGCATTGTGCAAAAAGGGTCATTCCGTCCCATGATGTAAAGGTACTTTCTACTTTTCAGCAAAATGTCTCCAACAACTGATAACGACACACCCAGGGGTGCGTTCAGAAACTATCACCGAAATGCCACCGGTTATCTCTATCTCACTCCACTTCCGACTGGAGTACGGTAGAGTAACCGAGATACAAAATTATCGGTTACTGTTGGTTGCACGTTTCTGAACGCGCCCCAGGGCCAGAGACTGAAAGCTAGCCGAACGCTGAAAGCTAAAACCTGAAAATCAATGTTTTTCCTGGAAGCCGAATGCCAAAAGCCGAGGGTCAGAAAGAATGAAAAAGGCGAAAGCTCAAAGCAAAATTTTTATTTTTTTCAGCTTTTTGAAAAAGCTTTTGTTAGTAATAACTAGGGGGCTTCACCCACTGGCTGCTTCGCGGCCCAACCCCCATCGTCAGTTTAAGGAAATGGTGGTGCGGGAGGTGTTAACTTTAATGTTGAATGTTTCAGACCAAATAGTACCAGCGGGAGACAAACAGGCTGTAAGAAATTATGTGACGGATTATTTAGTTAAATATTTTCATGCACTGCTAACTAAGATTCGCCATATGATAATTGTATGTGAATTTTTGAAATACACTCATGTACCTAAATATGTGATTTTTACAAATAAGTATTGTCTTTTGACCAGACGCCGAATAGCGAAGCTCAACATTCTAGCCAATCTCGAATTGTACAGCATCACTGAAACCTCTGAAAACGAGTCAGCGGACGAATTTCATATCGAGGCATTGGACAGTAAGTTTCACAAACTATTCCAAGTATCTAAGGAAATGGTGGTACCGAGGCATTAACTTCAGTGTTGAATGTTTCAGACCAAATAGTACCAGCGGCAGACATACAGGCTGTGTGAAACTATGTCATTGATTACCTAGTTAAATATTTGCATGTACTGCCGGACACCCCGCCAATTGATCAGAAATGATTCCTGGCATTTTCATTGATACACGCCGCTGGTGTGCCGCGCCCGATATATATGTATTGCGTGAGATTCATAGTGAGGTATGTATCTAGCCAGTGTTGTTAGACAAAACGATTTTTTGTCATTTTGTCATTTTGTCGGACGAGCATTTCACTTTTTTTTGTTATGTCATGAGTTTTGTCATGTTTGGAGTTTTGTCATTTTGTTTTTTCATAATTTTGTTATGTCATGACAAAATTATTTTGTCATTTTGTTTTGTCATTTTGTCATATCTACAAATTTTCAGGTATTTTACTATTTTTACATACAATCCAATCCTACCAATCACCAATGTTATTTTAACAAAAATTGCATACTTGGAGGCTAAAATGAAATTGGGATTTAAACCTGCACTAGAGTGCGCTGCAAAATTGCCTGCGCGGTGCGCGGTTGTTAGCGGGTGAAAATGAGTGAGTGACCATGTTGTGTACTTTCAAATAGAAACACTGCTATCTTTAGTAGGGTAAAAAAACGAGTAAAAATTATTCTGCCAGTAGAACTGATTATAATTTAATTTTTTGGTGATGATGCAGTCGAATTTAGGACAAATTTTCATTGAACGTGAATTTCTAATCGACTTAATGATAGTTTAAGTTTGCTACACGCTTACAGTAAATCATACGTGATCACTCCTCTGGCTTGGGTTGACTTCTTAAGTTTTCACTGATGGCTGATCACTTTTTTAACAAAAAGTGTCTGAGAAAAAGGACCTAATGCATAGGTTGGTTTAGATACATTTTCTAAGACACTAGTTCCATGTTCTTCTAGTCTTCCTTAACTTCTTGATCCTTGTTCTTTTCCACCAACGTAATATTGGAATGACAAAATGTCATGACAAAATTGTTTTGTCATTTTGTTTTGTCATTAATTCATTTTTTTGTTATGTCATTTCCATTTTGTCATATGACAAAACTGAGAAATGGTTTTGTCATTATGACAAAATTCCTAAAATTCAATTGTCATTTTGTCATTTTGTCATTTTGTTTTGTTATGTCTAACAACACTGGTATCTATATCTACCCTATGCGGTGTATAGCCTCAATCGATTGCCGTTGATTTGCAGAGAATATCTGAAAGTCGACTTTCTTCAGTGATGATGTGAGCCATGAGTTACAAAAACCAGCGCATCCACAATTCAGGTTTTTCGTTTACAATAGTGTTACCTGTGTCTATAAATAACGTGTTCATCGAGTGATGAATCCACATTTTCTGGACAATTTTCATGAATCCATTTTAGTGTTTCAGATCTGTTGAACTTAATACACGCATCTAATATACCCGCGAAAAGGTAAGTTTTTTAAATTAAATATTTAAAATTAATTTGATGGGTACAGCTCTTATCCAATCTATGTACCGTCTGCAGGGGTGAAGTCAGACGCGTGGTGTGAAGACGGACACTTTGACCTGATAACACGAAAATGACTATAGCGCTCCAACGGAGTACGCTAGAAACTCCAAATAAACAGCATTCTGTCAGGGAGGGTTGTCTCTATACTCTTACATGTTCATTGCGAATTCTTCGCAATGTGATAATTAAGGCAATTATTTTTATGATATTGCATGTTTTTTCCTGCTGCGCTAGATACCGCATATCACAATTTTCTTTGCGTTTCGTGTAATTCTATGACAATGGTGAAATTTTATAGCGCATATTTTCGCATATTTTGGGTATAGATGCTTAGAAACGCTTATTTTAGCCAAAAAACGTCAAAATAGCGCTTATTTTGAGTTTTTTTCAGGTCGTTACAGCTTTTTTGAGAAAAAACGGCAAAAATTAGCCAACAACATGAAAAAAAAATTGAAATTTTTGATTTAAAATAAAATTGAAAAATGAAAACAAACTGAATGATTTTATCTGCGACTTCAAATGTGAGTGGTTGGTACAATTATCGTTTCGAAAGATATGTCGCCAGAAGAGCTACTCAATTTTCGATATGCACGGTTAGTATCTTGTGACGTAGAGAGGTCATTCAGTATGCTGAAAAGTTTCCTTCGGGATAACCGGCGATCATTTTTAGTCGATAATTTGAAAGAGCACATGGTGATAGCTGCATATTTTAAAGCATAAGTTGAATGAAAAATTAAAAACGATGAGTCGATGAATTTGTATTTTTGAAAAAAATAAATGTTCAATGTTTTTTTGTTCTTTTATTTTAGGTTCTTTGATAGCGCTTTGAAAATATCTACATTTTGATACCCATAACGGTACAGTTTTATAATTACTCGAGCCTTCTGCTTTACCTGATGTATATTAGTAGAACTTACATGTGTGTTCTATGAAACTATATACTTGATGACGTCTGAGGCCTCAGCCCCTGCATGCTGACATCATACAAGTTGTGCACTTATATATTTTTCTTTCTTAATAATAAGTCCAAATACTGCATACATCCTCACCACCTGGCTGATAACCATGATTCTATAAGTACTTTTGTTAGGCATGTACTCTGCTGAGTGTACAACTTGTATGACATCAGCAAGCAGGGGCTAAGGCCTCAGACATCATCAAGTATACTTATAACCAAGAATGCAAAACTTGCTGAAATCAAATTTCGGCTCCAGTTTTGGCTCTGACCATCAATTCCCTCCTCTTTCCATTTGACTATCCTCTCAGCCTTCCTGTTTTTTGCTGGAGCAAAAACCATACTTTATAGTAGCGCTAGACCCTGATGAAAATTATTTGCTTGAGCCAGATTCAAGAGTGTTAACTAGAGCCATTGTCGGAGCTCGGTTCTACTTGGCTGAGGATCTGTAGCTAAATCAGAGTGGTTTTAGGTCTCTGCTTACTACTTACTACTCATATGCCTAATAAAAATTTGATGATGATAGGGTTATCAGTCTTACTACTGGATCAAGTAGCTCTCTGTTTCTCCCTATCTTGTGCGAGTTCTTTCATTTCATAATGACATTTACATTTGACATCCTTGATTATCTGTTGAACATACTGGGATCTTTGCCAACCAACCCAATTCCTTTCTTCTACTCTTCCTTCTTACTTAACAGCATTTATTTATTTATTGCGCAAATGAACGCCGGTCTTCAGTGTATTATAATAAGCTAGAGCTCGTTTTTTTTTTGGCATTGTAGTGGGAGGTTTTTGGAATTGAAGTTGAGAAATTAGGCACTTTTGGCAAAATATAAAAAAAAATAGGAAAAAATTGGAAATTTTTATGAAAAAATAATGAATGTACAAACGATAAAAAGTACCGGTTATCGACTCATTATTTCTAGCGTATATTTCGATTATTCACTTTCGTCTTCGTTCAATATTGCTTATTGTACAGGTTAGAAAATGAAAACATCTAAAGAATTGGTCTACAATTCTACTGTTAGGTTTACTTATCGCTTTCACTATTTTTCATGGGCAAAAGTGTTATCTTCTTTTTGCCATACGTTAAACGTTGATGCGAATCGCCTTCTCGATACCGTTTAGTTTAGTTCTGTTGAGTTCTTGTTTTAGTTTTTCACATTTAGTCACGTACGAAGCTCCGGAACTCTATTCATTATTGTAATTTATTTATTTTTCGTGTATTATATGTGTAAATTTCGAAGAATTGGCTTCTTCTCGCTTGACTCCCAACATCTACATACGCTTCTTCGAGATAAAATCTATCTGTTTTATCGCGAAATATTCAAATTTTTAAGTTTTTATGGCATTTTATTCAGTTTTTGGAAATTTACTCTATTTTTGGCATTTATTTCATTTTTGGAAATTTTTGGAAAAATAAATTTTTTTTCTGGGGGTCTTTGATGTCTGAAACGTACTCATCTTTTATCAGATCTCATCTGCCCCAATTAGAACAAAATTGACAATTTCCAAGGAATGCGAGCTCTAATACACCTCTATTCATCAGTTTGTACTTAACAGGTACTTTTAGTCTCAGGACTTGGGTCAGGTGAAAGTTCAGCTCTCGGCGAGATCTTCCTGCCCATACATCGAGGTCGCGTATCAGCGCTCGGGTCCACTCGCCCTTGATCGAATGGGCGAGCGTGTCCTTCCACTTATGAAACGTGGCCTGCTGGATGACTCGCTTGACCCGAAGTGCCTTCCGTTTCGTCTTCGCTCTCTTCTTCGCACCATATACCTCCGCTATTTCGCCGACCTGGAATTCGATTGGCGGTATACACGCTAACACCCCTACTGCCTCTGAAGAAACAGGGCAATACACAATGACACACCTTATCGCGGCTTTTCGCTGAAATATTCTAAGTATAACAAGAAGAGTAAAAGAAAATTTTTCGATTTCTTTGGTGAAACTTGGAAATAATTTAGAGTAATCCTAAACGATGCTAAATTCACTCCCAAAGACCTACGGGACTTACTCTCCTTCATCGTTCAACATCGCTTACATCTAGAAGTATAGTTATACTCAAGTTCTATTATCCATAATTTATACTGTGAGGATTTTTCAATTTCCTGGAATGTTTTAAAATTGAGCAAAAAAGTGAGAAAATCATGAGTGCGCTAGAACATTACATGAGACCTTTTCTAGTGAGGATTTCTCAAGTTGACGGTCACCAGAGCAGAGGTACAAAGGAAGGTCAGCTAAATAGAGAAATTACTGGTCAAAATTCAACGACAGTTGGAAGCATAACAGTATCGAGGAAATTCAGCTCGCGATAAATGGCGTATTGTACGACACAGTCGTAGATTTCTACGTCGATTATACGTTCATGGGGCCCGCCATTTTAACGCCAGACCAGAAGAAAAAGGCCGTGAAGGCGCCCAACACCTTCACTGTCATGGTTCATTAGACGGAAAACGACAAGTCGGTCTAGAATACAACTGAATATCACCGTTCGCTGAGAACTATATACGGGGCATCTCGTCTTCACCGCACTCGTCACCGACGCCTGAACGTTCAGGCGTCCAACATCATTCGCTTGATCATCCTTACGATCATGTGGATGCATGATACGGTCGAAAGTGTATCGGACGATCACAGCATCACAATCGGATTGTTAAATTAAGATACCGAACAGACTACGACTGTCACTGAGGCCGATCCTCCACTGAAGAGGAGCTATCGAACATACTTCGTCGAGTAGATTAGGAATGATCAGATCCGATCAATAGCCTTAAGGACTTTAACCTTGTTTATTAATTAAAGTTTAATTGTAACGGTACTCAATTTTCGTTTACTGTTTTCCTTTATATCGCCTACTCCCTATCACTCATCAATAATTTTCCTTCATTAATTCTAATTAGTTTTCGTGTTGTGTGTGTGAGTCATAGCTATTAAGTGGAAATATCTTTCATGTTTCTCAGTGCGTTTATCCTGAGTTTAGTTCGCCGTATTTTAATTCCCATTCTTACCACGTTGGCGTATTCGTTTTATAAAGAAATGGAACATACCTGGTGTTTTTCGTAAACCCTTTGAACATCACTAAAGCTGAAGATGTATCACAGATGTTATACTAACAAACTAAGAGCTTACTATTTATCATCAAAGTCAACATATCTTTCGAGATCAACCTGAAATATAAGACGAAAATAAATTAATAGAATAGAAAATGGAGATACCTCGTTAATACGTATTAGACGTCACAATGGGAAAAAAGGTATCAAAAATCTGATAAATGTTAAAGGAAACTAAAAACATCATAGTTCCTCTGTACAAAATACACGTATACAAGGAACGAAGCGCGCACTTGCCCTCTTGATCTTCAAAATACGCATTGGACGGTGTGTCCTAAATTTGTAATAATGTTTTCGGTAAGAAACATACTTTCAACCCATACAACCAAGTTTTCTGCAGATGCCCAAAATACGACACAAATATTACATTGCATGAATTTTAATGTCAAGAGCCAATCAACTTCTGTTTAAATGCCCGTTATACATTCTAGGTGGAAGCAGCTTCCACTTTTGGTAACCGGCTTCTGGTTACCAGTTATCGGTTATCCGTTTCCAGCTTTCAGTTTCCCAGTCATGAAAACGCTCGGCTACCAGTTTCTAGCAGACTTTCCGGCCCCAGGAATAACTTTCCAACTCAAAGAACATGAGTAAAAATCAAGACAAATAGAAAGCCAATCAGGGAATTAATGAAATACGGCTTCCACACCTAATCCCACAACCTGAACTTCATAATCCGGCTTCTGCATCATAATGATAAACTGAACTCTAAGCCTCGAAAGATAGACAGAGAAACCGACAGATTTCGCGAGTCAACTACGAACCAGACAAACTGTCCTCAGATGAGCAGATAGAAAAAAAAATTAGGTACTTCAGAGCCAAGCTCGAGGGATCTATACGAGCGATATTAGCGTCAGCGAAGGGATTAGATAGTAAAATGGTCAAGGAACAAAGCCCTCCAGCATAATTTTCAAAAACTGAAGCTTGGAACACATGTTTGCGACAGTGGTTCTTCTGGGGAAATTTTAGAACTGCTTAAAAAGTAGAAAATAATAAAATTCCTCTCCGTTGTTCCGCCACCATGAGAGGGCATTGATGTAGATCGCTAGTTCAAGTTGATCCGCGTCATTAGTATAAAAGGAACTATTACTAACACCCATCAGCGACAAACGATATTGAGGAGAAGGAAGAGGGGGATTCACGGAAGTCAACTCCACGCAAGAATGAAAATTTTGGAACACTTCGACAGTTCATTGTTTCGTTAGAACTCTTCCAAAACTGTTTCCGACCTTTTTAAGACTCTTTGGACTCTATTAAGACTCTTTAAGACTCATCCAGACGTGTTTCAGACTATTTAGAATATTTCAAGGCTCTTTCAAACTGTTTAAGACTATCTTTAATTCTTTTCCAGCCTTGTCAAAACTCTTCAAGACTTCATTAAAGCATTTGCAGACTCATTTAAGACTATTCCAAGCTTGATTGAGACTGCAAGACTTCATTTGTATTCGCTAAGACTCTTTCAGGACTCTGTCAGACTGACGACTACTTTAGCCTTATTTAATACTCTTTCAAGACTGTGTCAAGACTAGTTTAGGCTTATTCAACTCTTTAAGACTCATCTATACGTGTTCTGGACTCTTACAGAGTACTTAAGAGAATCAAGATTCTTCTATACTTCTTTAGCCTAAGATGATCTTTAATTCTCTTCCAGATTCGCTAAGACTATTTCACAGTCAATCCGAGACTTTTTGACAGATGTAGACTTGTTCAAGACCCTTAACACCTGATTAAGACCTCTTTAAAACTTTCTATACCACTTTTAAGGCCTGTTTAGTATATTAAAATATTTTAAGCCTCTTAGACATGTCTAGAGAGTCCAAAAGTTTCTTCGAGAAGTCTGAAGAAGTGTTCTAAGGGGCTGAAGGACTCTTAAAGAAGTCTTGAAGTCTCTTTAATATACTCAGAGTCGTGAAGGAGAGAGAATAAATATTTTAGAAAAATCCTTGAAACAAATGTTGAGTAGTCCGAATCCATCACTCTATCAACCGAAATGTTTCACAAATTTCATACATCGAGACCAAGTTCACTTTCACATCACTCGGTTTTGAAGGGAGTTCTGAAGAATTTTAAACACATAGAAATAACGGTAGATTTACAAAGTCTGGGTTAAATCCAAAAGAGCTTGAATAGGTCTAAAATCTCAGCAAGTGTTTAATGTTGTTGTTTTTTTTTGAATATTGTCTTATTAGGATTTAAACTTGGAATTTCAAGTGTTGGCAGCCCTGTATATGTGTGAGTGATCATATATGATTTATCGTAAGCGTGTAGAAAACTTCAACCATCATTAAGTTGATTAGAAATTCACTTTGGAAGAAAATTTGTCCTAAATTTAACTGTATCATCATCGAAAAATCGACTGATAATCAATTCTACTGATAGAATAATTTTTACTCGTTTTTACTCCCCCCCCCCCCTGAAGATAGCAATTCTTCGATTTGAAAGTACACGTGATCACTCATTCATTTTCACCCGCACAGGTGATTTTGCAGCGCACTCTAGTGCAAGTTTAAAAAGCCTACTAGGGTATCATTCTGGAAAATCTTATGCCCCCAGTACACTCTCGCTATGTTACCCGAGCTCGTCTAGACAACGAGGCAAGATGAGGCGAGACACCCGAGACCCGAGGACCCGAGCAGTCGCGTACACTCGCGATACATTCGCGAGGAAAACTTCGTCGAAGCTGCTTCAGTCGTCCATTCGGGATTCGTTTTCCTTTGAAATTCGCCATCCTTTGACACTCGCTATAGAAAACACTACGAGGGAACCGAGTACACTCTCACGCTCGCCGTGGTCTCATGGTAACCTCGTGTCGTAACGCGAGAGTGTACTGGGGGCATTACAGATCTTGAACAAGTCTAGAAAAATCCGAAGTCTCAGTCAACTTTGGAATATTCGTGAACGAATCTGGAAATCTTCTCAAGTATCGTAGACACGTCTGGAAGAGTCTCACAATATCTAAAGTATCTCTGGTAGTCTCAAGTATCCCTGAAGAGTCATACCTACACAATTCTGGCAGTTTCAACGATTTTCAATCAAGTCTAGAGAAATCTTAAAACGTTTTCAGGTTTCCAAGCTTTTAGCTCCTAGGGCGAAACTTGAATTTTTCAATATAACTGAACAAACGTTACATGTAAGTACACCGAAGATTTACTTTTCGCGAAAGTTCATCACTAAAATACGAAAACTTTTCGTTTCACCTGGAGGAGTATATTTCGATTTGCAACTGCCTTAAATTTCCTTCAAAATTGTCAATTTTCATTTCATAACTACACAATACATCAAAATTACCTGATAGAATAACTACTGCAACTTACTACCACACAACCTCTCTTTTAGAACGGTCAATTACCACTATAAAACTGTCAGAATAACTCCTAATGCGGTAAAAAAGACACGCTCTCCTCCCACAAGAATGGCAGTTTTCAGAAAAGTGAATTCTGTAAGAAATGCATTCTGAACAGCAGTAATTCAAAGGCATTACCTGGCAGACGGTGTAGGGACAACAGAGGATGTCATGAGACATAGAATGTACGGATCACTCAATACACCGTAAAGCTTGTAATTCTCCGAGTACCAAAATGTTTCGCGAATTTTGTGTTGATCATTTTTCCCTGCAACCAACGAATATAGGTATTAAAGAAAGTACGATCTGAAGACTACACCAAATTGTAATTCTTTACTCAAAACAGGGGTAAAAATTACCGTTCTCATTCACCAAATTCATGATGTTCCGATAGTAGAACATTCGTAAGACATCGAAGTGCAGTTTGTTATTTGTCACTGAACCCAGCAACATGTAATTTCCAACTCTATAATTTATCAGCAGTAATCTAAAAATTGAAATCATTCATTAGTTCACATGCGTTCTCCATAAAAAAAAATAAACCTCAAGTTCAATTGATGCTGAGACGAACTAGATTTCTTGTAAATCTTCTACATTCAGTTAATCTCATCTTAAAAACACGGCAGTCCAAAGAATCGTGCTTCAATGTACTCGACAGACAGTCTCGAAACTCACCCGGTAATACCATTTTCAATATTCAAATTCTCTGGTATAATTTGTGGAATAGCGGAAGGTATTTCACTCAAACACTCGGTTACCGTGCTCCAACACAGAGCTGCACTTTGTTCGAAATCCATGATATTCGGCGTCGGACCACACAGAGCGTTCACCCAAACATTGTTCATCAAACAACAACATACCAAACGAAATGCAATCTGAAAAATAAAAGTTGATACAGACCAGTTCGAGACATTTGTTCAAATGAAAGAGGGAACAGCCGTACCTTCGGACTTTTCACGGGTAAAAATACAGGTATGTCTATGGTAGTGCAACGATTGTTCACTGCTATCACGGTAGACAACAAATTTTTTTCAATAGCAGTGAGATCCCACCACGCCGGGGTAGCAACGACAATCTTGTTTTCCACGGTGAGACAACAGAACAACGAGGATATACTTTCAGACCATTCGTCTAGTTTTTCCTGAAACCGAAAAAATAATTAGACATTCTCGGAGTTACAAATGTCTGGTGGGACCTACGGGCAATGCGCGCATGCCAAAGTGGCCCCTGAGACACCGCACCCTCGGCCCCGGAAACCACTTTTTCGAGAATCGCATCAGTGGCCGGAGGGACGCTTTGAGGCCGGCCCGAGCCCCCATTTCACCGTTCCGCTTCCGGTGCGCGCTGTCCTGCAAGGGCTATCATGTCACCCACTACTGACCCAGGTTAACGCTCACCCAGCATTAATCTGGAATTTGGGTGCACCACAGACGGACGCACTTCCTCTTCACTTACCCATCACCTCCTCATCTTGGTACGTGTGGCGACGCAGGAAGGTGGTGACGGCGGGTGAGAGTTACAAAACGATTAATTTTGAAAATTTGGAAGGTTCATACTAACTTACTTGTAATACATTACTGTGAACACAAGGTATGACCTCAACCATGGACAGCAAACGTACGTGGTAAGGAATTTTCGAATACGCGTCGACACTTTCAAGAATTTCATCTATTAGCGGATAAGAAGGCTGAACAGACAATGCGTTAGCAACAGTTGAATGAAGACCAACCTGTTAACTGGCCGTATACTTTGATAGTTACTCACTCGGATTTCTTTTTTGAGACGATCAACGTGCTTCACATTCGTCAATTCATCTATTCCAACTGTCAGCACCATTGCATCAAAAATGCAATCCAAAATAGGTTCCCCATCATCGCAAGCAACTTGTTTGCTTATCAGAATCAAGGATAACCTGAAATGATGTATTTAAATTAGCGACACAACGCTGCAGCTTCTCTAGGTACTACCCAAGATGATAAGATATCGTTTTATCCAGTTTTTCTTTTTACTTTTCGGTGAAATTTTTCCAAGAAATATTGAAGTCTTTGCCTTCGGTGGAGTTGAACACAACTGAATGAACCTTTCCAAATACTTGAATACCATTGAGTGGCGCCAGTTCAGAGAAGCTGGGCTAGAATGAAGAGCATCGTTAATCCGTACTTGAGAGTATAACAGAAATAAAAATATTTCATCGAATCGAATAACTGACAAGCCTACCGTGTTTTCGTGTCCCGATGAGCGGTAGAATACCGGTATGCCTCCAGATACAACGCAACATATATGCAGCACCATCGTTCGTAAATTTTTAATGAAAGATACGAAGTGAGTCACTTATAGTGATGGGCCTTATAATGGAAATATAGAACGAAAAACGAAAATTGATGACTGACACACGGCCATACGGATCTATAGTTAATCTGTCGAGACGAACGGCCACCTTTAATTTTAATAAAAGTATCGCCGATGTTTACAAAATAAAACAGAACGTCGTATCCATAGATCGTGTCGGTCGAAATCTTGTGGGGTTGTGGAAATCCGTAGGGAATCCGATTACACACGCCTAGAACCTATAACAACAAGATAGACGCACGAGCGTCGTTTCAGTGTTCCTCCACAAGGTCCGCACACACTAGGGCTGCAAAAAAAAACACTTTTTTTTGGGGAAAAACAAAACAAACAGTTTTTTTTGTTTTAAAACATAATTTGAATATTTGCAAATGCCAATGTTTTAAACGCGTTTAAAGCAAAAAAAAAACAAACAAAAACACATGTTAAAACAGTTAAAAACAACAATTCCATGAATTTTCAACTTTTTAAATTCATAATTTCAACATTATTATGGGTTACAGTTACTTATAGGGTTATAGGTGCAGTCAGTAGCGTATTTAAGGGGGAGAGGGAGGGGTCCAGGGGGTTTCGACAACCCCCCTGGCAACTTCAATTTTTTTATAATCTACTTGCGCCCTCTTCCTCCTTCTACCACTCTGCCCTATCGCCCATATTAATTTTTTTTCAGTTTGAACCCCCCCCCCCCTCAATTTTATCCTGGATACTCCACTGGGTACGTTTATTCAGATAACAGACGTTGATACTGTGTTTCAAAACTCCAACATTTCAGATTTGTTTTTTTTTCTTATCAATACCAGTGTACAGTGTAGGAAGTAAGCGAAAAGCTCATTTTATTGACTTTAACTCAGGGATGGTAACCGAAACCGAAACCAAAACCAAAAACCAATACCAAAATAGTTTTATATTGGTTTCTAACAAAACCAGAACCAATCTATACTTGAGAATTGTTCTCTGAACGAATCCAAAACCAATATTTAAATGATGATCCAAAAACCAATATCAATACCAACTGGAAAATACCTATATTGTTCATTTCAAAAACCAAATTAATTTTTGAAATCAGTTTTGGTCTTTTTTTTCCTTGTCTCTTGTCTGGTTATCTGTACCGGTCCTTCGCGTTCTGCAATCTGCAGAATTCACAGTTGGCAGCAACGCTTGACGCCAAAGCGATTCTGAGATTGATCCACAATTCCACAGCCGAAGAACCTTTAAAATAAATTCATGTAAGGGTCTTTTTCTACGAGATATCGAGAAACAATAAATCGATCAGTGTAAAACTGCACTGCAAGACTGCAACGCCGTTTCGCCGTTATCAATTTTCGTTCCGAGTTTCCGAGTTGAAACTTGAAATTAAGTCCAACATTTGGTATAGTCAATGAATTTTTTTGAGAACGAAACAAAAAACCAAAACCGTGAAATTATATTGTTTTTTTTTTGTTTTATTTTTTTGCGAACAATACCGTATATCAATATGCACTTCCAAATTATTCCTTAAACAAAACCAAAACCAAATTACTTTTTTAAACTGGGAGCAATATCTGTATAAAATTATATTGCTCAAAATCAAAACCAAAACCAAAATTTCAAAGTTATTCGGTTACCATCCCTGCTTAACTCATCAGCTAGTCAATGATGCAGTAAAATTTCTTCTAGTTTGTCCACTGTCCACCTACCTTTTACTCATCTGTGAACCAATCAAACATTTTGAAGATATCTTTGCGAAACATGAAATTCTGAGTGAAATGAGCCCTATTTGAAATTCCATATTTTTGTATATTTCAATATAAATGCATATTTGGTATTTTAGAAGCATATTTGGAGCATATTTCATCAAATTTTCTGAATTTTTGAATTTTTGGACATATTTTTGAACATTCACTACACTTGGACGCTGTTAAGAGTAAAAGAACCAACCAACATTTGTGAACAAAATGAGTTATTAGTATCGTTGGAAAGAGCGTAAAAAGTAGAATTTTTCAAAATTGGGCCCCCGATTCAAATATGTGTACTCACGTTTAAAAAAGGTTATCAGTAAATGCTATGTCATACAGTTTCTACATGACTCTTGAACTTCGAATCATGTGTTCTCAAAAAACAGATTTTGCTGGTTAATTCCCTTACGCTTAACAGCGTCCAACTAGTCTCTAATTTTTCAGTCCAAAGCCGACCCTCTTCCAGCAGCTAAAGTATAGTCCAATGAAGAGGCATAACTGGCTACCCGCAATACACATCGATATATGGGTATATTGAAGTTGGAAGGGAAAGACGAGTTCGAGGACACGTTATCAGCGTCGTGAAAAAATTGTGTTTTAACTGGACCAGACTTTAGCTGCTTGTTTTGTATTAGTTATCTTTTTAAATGTTCAAAACGTATCTTCAAAGTCAAAGTAATAAAATTTCTTCTAAGAACTTGTTTTCTTTTGTTTAAAATTAACAATAAAAAAACATGTTTAAAACGCTTAAAAAACGTTTAAACGTTTTTTTTTGTTTAAAATATGATTTGTTTTTTTTTGTTTTAAAATGTGTTTTAAACGTTTTAGAACAACGCGTCGTTTTAAACATCGCAGCCCCCCTCCTCCTAAAGTCTGGTCCAGTTAAGAAACATGATTTTTTCACGGCGCTGATAACGTGTTCTCGAACTCGTCTTTCCCCTCCAACTTCAAAATACCCATATATCGATGTGTACTGCGGGTAGCCAGTTATGTTTCTTAACTGGACCAGGACCAGACTTTAGGTTCGAAACCACAAAATCGGCATCGGGTACTATCGGCAACTTCCAAGCTCGTTCACATGACTTATCAAAATTAAACAATTTAGTTGTGGAACTAGATGCTTTTTTTTTCAAGCGTAGATAAAAATATGCATTCGCATAAAAATTGCAGCCCCGGTCAATACAATTGAATTTTCCAATTTTAAATTCTTTGTTTTCTCTTTCATGATATAATTTGCTGATTCTTAAATTTTTAAATGATCATGACTGAAAATAAATGATTTAGATGACTGTTAGACACTTTGATACAACATACTACACCCCTCCCCCAAAAAATCCACCAACGCCGATGAATGTCGGTCAACACTACAGAAAAAATTACCCCTCCCCCCACCCAAAAAAAAAAAATTCCAGCGACGCCACTGATCAGAAAGAATGACTCAGAATAAATAACTAGTTTACTTGACCTGGAATCGTTAAAGGACAAATGAAATGAGTTGCGCTCACGCATCTTTTCTTTCACAAACCTTGTATAGGTATGCGTGAGCAATTAAGAAAACTCATGGATTCGATACGGCTTTCTAGAATTTTACAGATCCCAAGTATAGGTAGCTAATTTTATTTTATCTCGTCCGTGGGCCAAAATTAGAGTCGAATCAAAAATCTTATGCAATATTCGATGTCAAAGACCCAAAAAAACCTTCTCTCAAACACAGTTCAGTTCAATTTAATTTTGACCCTTTTGGTTTCGATTGGATTTTTGGGCCGAACATGCCCATACGTGGCCGCAAGTACATTAATCATAAAAACATCTTAAAAAATAACTCCTTTCAGACGTATATTTTTGAACATTAAACAGAGACCCGAGGCTGGAGCAGGACCTTGGACTCGACCCTTTTCCAAGAGGGCCGGAGCCGGAGCTAGGAAAGAATTATTAACTGGAACCAGAACCTGAAAAAATGATTTGTTACTTATCTAAGCCTAAACATTATTCTATTGTTGATATGAGCGTTTTCAGAGTCGCTGAAACCATTTCTCGGACTCTGTTTTGTTTTTCCTTCTTTTTCCAGCACTGTAGGCCCCGCTGAAAAGTTGGAAATTGGAATAATTGAACGACAGCCCCTGCAGAGGAAGAAAGGACCATGAAAATGGATCCAAAAACCTCATAAATCTTGTCTCAAATCTCTCAGAGCTCCTTTTCATCAACTTGCGAATAATTTTTTGGGTTGGGGGGGGGGGGGGTACAATAGCTACAATAGCCTCTCACTAATCCGACACAGTTTTCATATGAGAAGACACTCTGGCTCAGTGATGTAACAATATGAATTCATATCGATATAAACTGATATCGATCTTTTATTTTTCAATCGATATACTATCGATTTCCCATATTTATCACCTTACAAGTGTTCTTTTTATCAATTATCCGCGCGAATCGCTTATGACGCGATGCTTTCCTTTCGTCTTCTGTTTGTTTTTTACCCGTTTTGATTTCTTTATTCGAAGTACTTATAATAGGCGAGAACGGAAAATGGGACCCATTTGTTGTCTATCCATCTCTAAAGTACTGTATTATAATTATTGCATTGATTAATCACTTTTTACATTGGAAAAGTAGAGTATCCAACCATCCATACTCACACGAAATAGTAAAACCCATGAGTTACGAAAAAACGTAGAAAACAGGCTTGAAAACTCGATATATATCGATATAAAATTTTTGCGATATATTACATCACTGCTCTGGCGGCTAGAGAATCTCAAAATTTAAAAAAACAGTAGCGATTTCTATAGGAACTTCAAACCACGTAATTGAAGTACGGGTTACCCTAAATCAATTTGCTCGCTTTGTAAAAAAAAAAAATATTTTCATCAAAGACACACTAACTGAAAGAAACAATCAAATACCGACGTCGGAAGAACAAAAATGCAAATCCAATAAGGAAACTCAACAGTAAAAGATTATCTAATTCTCGTTATAAGTACTTGAACGTAAAAAAGTAATAATTCTGAGTTGAAGCAAGCCAATCGAACTGTAAGTCACAATAACAAATAACAGGATATGTACCTAGTTCACTGAAAAAAATATATTTAAAAAAAAAATTAATCAATAGGTGGAAGATTAATAAAATTAGTTGAAAAAATAAAATTGACAAAGAACATTTAGGGCCTATGACAAGTCAACGACATTAAAATTGAATAAACATAAAAAACAACAAAAATGGTAACCTTGTTGTTAATAGAATAGGTACATTACTTCTTTCACAACCATTTTATGAACCGACAAAAAATAGAAAATACTCAACACGAAACAGTACGATTCAATTCCGTAAGTATCAAGTTTGCTTTTGTTTTCACTTCATCAATGAATGGTCTTTCTTCAGGACTAACTTTCAACAAAGCCAAAATTAAATCGTGAATACTCTGAAATCACAACAATAATTGAAGTATTAAAATGAAAGTTAGCTTTACGACATCATTCCCAAATAAATCTATGATGACGTGTAGGTCAACGTAGTCCTAGAAAAGCTGACTATTGATACAGTCAATATGATGACAGTATTAATCATGTACTAAAAGTACCCAAGAATTCGAGCGTCCCCAAGCTCCCGAACGTCTTCCCAAATTCTGTTCAAATAATTTCGGAAAATATTAATTATAGGAAAAAATATTTTAAACAAAAATCGTTCCTCATTAAGTTATATACAAAGAGGGTCTGATATAATTTTCTAATTACTGCCCCCAAAATGCCACCAATAAGCCTCTCATTTTGCCGTAAATTAACACAAGCCTTAAGGGGAAAAACGTAGAATTTCAATTTCTGTTTTTGCTCTCACCGATTTCAACGAACAGAACGGATGCTAATCACCCCCGGATCCGTTTTTCTACACCCTCCCCCTATCCTCAGATACCACACTATGAATTTTTTCCCATTTTCAGCACCAGAAATGCCATTTTCACTACATAAGATTTTCGTTAGTACGAATCACAGAGTCATGATACTGATTAGGGTGGGAGAGTTTTGAAGTTGTAAAATTTTATTTAATAATTCTTTCTTTGTTGAGATACCTGTGAGAAAATGTTGATTCAAAATTAGAAAACAAGAAAGTCATTATGGATATTGTTTTATAGGTTTTTGCATTTGGGAGGCAGTCCTAAGTTTATAAAAATTGGAAGGAAAATCACAGCATAGGGGTTGTTCTGTATGTATCGAAATGAGAACCTAACCTATACATAGTTTTTGAGTTTTGAATAAATAAGAGCCAAGGGGGTGGGTGGGTGACATATTTCTACTGCTCTTAGCCCCTAATATGAACCTAACTTTGAGTAACTAACCGTTTACAAATATTCAAAGCGTTATCAGCGTAACATAAAATTTATGAAACCGTTTTTGTATTCATAACATTCAATGAGGGATAATTTTCATTCGAAAATTTTTTTTCCAGTACTTTATATTTTTCGAGATTCTTTGGCGTTCAGCTCCCTGAAGGTCCTGAGGACGCTCGATTTTTTAGGTACTTTCAGTACATAAATCAGCACAATCATCCATTTCACTATGTTAAAATTCAGTTCCCCAATAAATCCTTTCTTTATTATTATTATTATCATTTTTTTTTAATTTTTATTGGTCTACCATAAATACTGCTTGGCATACAGAATCTTATCTAGATTGCAAACAGGGACTAGCAAGACCTACCTCAGGATACGGTGACTCTTCAGGAAATGTAATGCGTCCACTGACGGCAGCCAATGCAACCGAATCACCTTTCTCATGAACATAGTCGAATGGAGATTTATAAAAACACAGAGCATATAACAAACATCCTAATGACTGAAATTAAGCAAATTATTGACGTTAGTGTCCTTCATGATAGTTCTTTCTTCTTCATTGGTATGAAAATTTAAAAATGTTGACAGCCAAATAATAGATACAATATTTACCCAGATGTCAGTTCTTTGATCTATGGTAGCATTTACTTCGACATGAAAAAGTTCTGGCGCACGGTACGTAATAGTACATCTTGAACTAGCATAGTCTTGTAGTTTTTGAGCTTCAACCGTATTCTTTATAAAAACAATAGCTGGAGATGTAGATCCTATACAAATATGATAATTAGCAGTGGTAATGAAATAAGTATTCGCCAATCACGCAGTGATCAAGTAATAATAATAAACTATGCTGAAGGTAGAGTACCCAAATCCATGATAACCGGAGTGTTGTCAGGAGCAAGTAAAATGTTCGACGGCTTTATGTCTCGATGTGCAAGAGGCGTTGGTCGAAAATTATGGAACACTTTGATTCCTTCACAAATTTGAATAAATAATTTAAGTAAGTCAATTGCCGGCATACGGAGATTCATTTTTTCTCGAACTTTCAAATCTCTATCGACCGTACCATGCTGAAATCACGACATAAAAATAAACAACGGTTGAATTGATTTTGAATAAACTGGGAACTATCAACACTTGGTAATGGAAAGCGATGAAGATAATTTAGGGGTAAAACAGGCATTCTACTCCTTATTTGAAGTTAATAATAATGTCAAAATTTAGAGCAAAATACTCAAAAATCTTGTCATCTTCAGAAACACACCACCTGTCTACCATGCTAAACCGGTAGCAGCAGCTTCTAGTCTCACTCCATCAAATGTCACGATTTCAAACCGACTTTTGGATCCACAAGTGTACTTCCGGATGAGGTGAATTTACGCAACGATTTGAAGATGTCATCGGGACATGTTCTAACAGAAAATGATAACTAAAATCAACTCACCGAGTACAAAGGTAGTAACATATACACAATGGTGACTGAGTGAGATACAGGATCAACACCTTTATCAGTCAACGTATGATCTAGGCACGGTAAGATATTAGGATGAGAGAGCATATTATGGTACTCCACTTCCTGTAATGCCACCTTCTGATCATCCAATCCGTGACACACTATTTTCTTCACAGCGAACTTTTTTTTACTGCCATACTGTTCTACCAGGTAAATTGTACTAAACCCCCTGGAAAAATTGTCAAGAGATTTAAAAAATTCTAAATTACTTAAATCGGAAACATCCGGAAAAAGTAAACGTACGGTTAACTTACCCGCCATCAATAACTTCCCTGACATAATACTTGACATCGTTTATTTCTATGCTTTCACGAGTACAAATACAACCCATTCTGAATAGAATACTCCATCCGAATGAGTTCATATTTTGTTGAATAGAAATTCTATTCTGGTTACGTCAATAAAACGCGATTACTTTAAATTGTAAAGGTAGGTAAAGGGAAGTAGAATTGTAAACATCACTTATCACATTTAATTATTATCAATAGCACTAATCATTGAACTGAAAAACACGATGGTTTATAGAGCTGACGAGCAGAGTCAGACAACTGAAGCTATTATTTGATGTTTCGATGACATGACGTCTAGAGAGCGCTGCTATAAGGCTTTTTCATACCTCGTATGCCCGTTTGATGTTTTTGTAAAAAGCGCTATAGTTTTTGTTATCAACTTTGTAGGCAGTTTAACTTAAGTTTAACATTATTGGCTCTTATGGAGAAAACTGCTATTTTCTGAAAAAATTTCGAGTTTCACAGGAACTGAAGAGGAACAAAATTGAAGCTCTTGTAATTTCCTATTTCCTTTCAGTTTTCAGTTAACACCAGAGATGCACGAAATACCTACTTGAACTTCAAATGGAATTACCATTTAAATATTAAATGGTTCAAATAGGTATTTAAATAAATTGTTTGTCAACATTTCTGAACAATATGAAGAATGTCAGCTTTCTTAGTGGATAATACAGTTGCGTAGTAAGGTCTGTTAGGTCACCCCAATCAGTACTTTGAAAGTTTTAGTATGTATTTCATCCAATGAAATAAATTTTTTTAAATCATTTGAAAACCATTTAAATGGCTACTGAAAGTGAGAAATATTTTCAAATAGGTATTTAAATGGATTACTGGACTTCCCATTTGAAATTGGTATTTAAATGTATTCCGAACTAACCTATTTGAAATGCATAGGTATTTAAATAGATCAACCCAACCACTTGTGCATCTCTGGTTGACACCTATTTCATACCTATTTTCTGGTTGAAATTTTTTCTCTCTCCCATAACGTTGTGTTAAATTTCATCAACTTTGTAGGCAAATTACAGCAAACAATAGGCAACCGCTTAGATGAGGGAAAAGCCCTTTGAAATAGGAACGTGAAAGCCCTATATAAAGATTTTGTTTTCAGATTTAGCATCCAGAGAAAACTCTATTGACTTCTGATTTTGCTTTTGACTTTTCACCATTCAATTTTCAGCTTTTAACTTTCGACCTTGAGGGGAAAATCGTTCGGCTTCCTGCTTACGGCATTTGGTTTTCAGCTTCTTTCTCCTGCCTCACCACATACGTAAGGATTTTGCTTTCGGATTTTGCTTCCAAAGAAAACTCTATTTATAGTCGTATGAGATTAAAAGTTCTTTATTAATTGCGAAAAATAAAAAACACATCTAAAACCGTTACATCTCGTGCGAGTTCGATACGATACAAAAAATACGTTACAAAATTCTTCTTCTATTTTGTTGGCAGCATCGTCAGTGTTGTCAAATTAACAACACTCCGCCACAACCACTGAACGATGCGCATATATTGAGCTCTCTCCCTGGGAGACTAAAAAATTAGAAAAAAATGAATACACAGAGCTTAGTTCACCAAAGGTGAAATACGCTGAGCTTAGTTCGACTTAGGATACTTGTCCTTTGTCTGTTTCCTATTCTAGTATGAATATTTTTACAAAATACATTTTTTATTAAATTTTCTTTTATAAATAATAATCATCTTACAATAATTGAATTCCTTAAAATGGTTGAAATTGAAAAGAGGTATCCTAAAATTGTATGTATAATGAAAAAAACAGAGAACTCTTATAATAATTCTACTGATAATGGAGATGAAAATTATCTTCAGCCCTATGACACTGTAAAAATACAAAACGAGGTTGTAGATTGGTATGAGCCTGATAGGGAAGAAGAATATGAAGAATATTATCGTCAACTAGGATATAATGTGGATGGTCCCTGGGAACCAGCTGGTAGTATCAATGTTAATGATCTTGAATCAGACTCTGAATCAGATCCTGAATTAGAAGCTGAACCTAATGATTTACCTCCCTGTGATTTATAGAAAGAGGATCCAATAATGTTTCAAAAAAGGAAAAGAATAAATTTTTATAGGGAGGAAGATTCAATAAAATATAAATTAAGGAAAGAAGATCGGATAAAAAAAAAGAAAAGTAGGGAAGAGAAAATGAAAAATCTTCAACTGCGCCAGAAATCTTTCTCACATTGGGAGTTGAAATAATTTTGAGCTCCCTCCCTGGGAGACTAAAAAATAAGGAAAAAATGAATAATTAATGAGAAATTGATACATAATCTAAATTTTTTGTGACTTGACTTGATGAAAAATTATGAGAAAATGGATTGATTTTGGTTTAAAAATTGATAAATATTCTTTGCGAACTTTTAATGAAATTTGAGGATCTTTATAAGTGATAAAAATACGGGGTAAAAATGAAAAATCTTCAACTGCGCCAGAACATACATTGCCTATCTACTTACTATATGCGCCCTGACCGAGTACTTTGTCAAATTGTGTAAGGGGGAGATGTTCAATACGGCTTCCAAACTCCATTTAAAAAAATCGAGTCGTTTTATGTAAAACTGTTTAATATGCCCAAAAATGTGGGAAATTTGATAAAATATGTTCAAAATATGCTTCCAAAACACCAAATATGCAATTAGGTTTATCAAAATAGACAAAAATATTTAATTTTAAATAGGGCTTATTTTGCTCAGAATTTCATGTTTCACAAACATATCTTCAAAATGCTTAGCTTGATTCACAGAGAAAAAATATGCCAGAACCTATTTTTGGCAGAACTAGTGATGAAACTCATTTTCCCATTTAAACATGTGTAATTCTGGAAGTGTCTGATTAATTCTGTGTAGAATGTAGATGGATAAAATTTTTGTCAGTGCGTTTAAATAGCAAAACGTCAGTGCTAAACAATATTTCTGAAACGACAAAACCTTTATTTTTATGTATTTTGAGTTTGAAGTTTATATGGAAACTGGCTAAACTAATTACAAATTTTCTCCAGAGCCAAGAGGCCTGGTTGGAGAAGGTCCAGAGTCAGTCAACTTTTTAAATTCCCTAATCTTTATTTTTATGATTTTAAAATCACAAAAATCATAAAATTGATAATTTTATACTCATTTCTACACATTTTATGAACATAAAACCAAAAAAATACTGAAATTTTTTCCATCCGGGGTAAAGGCATTCCTTATGTTTTTATTATTCAATTATTTTCTCCTTTTTTCTTTCAGTCTATTTTTGTCTTTCTTCTTTAGCTCTCGGGATCACTCACCCCTTCACTGACGCCACTAATTGTGGACCATATTTTCTACATCCAAATTAGCAACATTTCTCCAGGAAATGACGAACATATCTATTCTTTCTTGTTGTATTAGGTACTTATCACAGTGTCCTATTTTTCGGGCTCAGTTTCTGGTCATGGAACAATTAGGCCACGAACATAAGTGCAAATATCCCACCTAGAATGAGGGAGACTCCTGGAGGCTAACAGGTATGAAAATAATACAAAAAATTCTATCGCTCATAACTTTTTTTCGGATGAACGGCTTTTGGAAGCCTCCAATTTGTGCCTGTGACCACGAACCTCCCGTATCGTAGATTTTACGTACAAATCATTACTTACTGTATGTACTTCAATTATAATCAATATCTACATTTCGTAAAAGAAAGAATGTACCTCCATCACTAAATAGCGATTAGCGAGAACCTTATGCAGGCAACGTCATTCGTTATATGGTTCGAAAGAAGAACTACAGATAGCATTACCGTGTACAAAAACTGAAATAAGGAGTTACACCACGGAGTCTATCTCATCGCGTATTTCGTAAACAGAACTTCGATGCTTTTAATTTAAATTTTGAGTATTACGCTTAGAAGTTTTCGTATGCATCGCGAAATTCTATGCGATCCCCGATGAGAAATCTCGAAATTCCTCCAACGAATTTAAGATCCTACTTCACGCAAGTCTTATAGCGACGTTCAATGAAGACGAATCATGTAAACATCGTAAACTCGTCGTTTTATTCATAAAATTCCCATTTTGGGGGCTCAAGTTCAGGCTAGATAAAAAATTTGATGTCATATTCAAAATTTAGCAAAAACAATAAATATTTCAATAGACCGAATAGATTTTATTCTTTAGAACTTCCCTCTTGACCTAGTGTCCGGCAGAGAGGGGCAAAAAATTCAGATTTCTTAATGTACTTGTATTTTTTTTACACGAACTTTCCAATGATGTGCTTTGATACTTTTTTAGATTTTTCAAGTCAACTTCATTCATTCAAGGGGTAAAATTTCTGTTTTGATACCCAAATCTCAGCTGTATCGAAAATCTGACGGAATATTTGCAGCCAGCATCCTAATAAACCTTCATGGACCTTTTCTAGCCATTTGTTGGCTGGGGAAGCTTGAGGAACAAGACTTTCGTACTTCAAAATTCAAGATCCCTTTTGTAATAAGCGGAAACATGTCACTTTTGCAGGAGGGGAGGGGAGAAGATTTTAAATGAAAACACTACTTTTTCCAGGTATGATTTGTTGGTATTGACTCTTCCATTACAAGTAATCTTCCTGTGGAAAAATTGTTAATTTTTCGTGACAGTAGCCTTTATAACGAAAACAGAAAAAAGGATTCCCATCTAAGTTAAAATGAGGATATTACCCCAGTAATTTTTTTACACTTCAAAATTTTATGAACAAAAAATTCTTTTGCAAAATTTTGACAGAGTATTGGCAAAGTCTTTGACGGTAATCAGCAAAAAAAACTGGGCTACATATCAATACTGGTATGTTGAAAAATATTTTGCTAAAAATTAATTTTTTTCAATTTCAAAGGAAATAAAAAAAAACACTAAATTATAAACATAGCCCGGGACTGGACCCATCTATCAACTGTCAACCTAAACCAGCAGATTTAAGCAATTATACAGGGAGTCTTTTTTGTAATGACCTCCTTTCACCTGGTAAGTAGGCAACATATCCCAATAATATGTAAATAAGTTTACATACTCTTACTTTTGGAGGGTCGAGTTATGGTCAAATTTTGAAAAGTTTTCAGTCTTTGAAATTTTTTTTCTTCTCACGACTGGAGATAGAAAACTGGTACCAGACGGTAATAGTAGAGGGCAGTTGTGGTAACCACAGAAAAAAAATGATCCCATGGAAAATACATAGAGACACGTATTGTAACATTTTATATACTTTTGTACCCTAATAAAAAAAAAAAATGGCCATGGATATTTCTATTAACACAGCTGCAGACTGTAGTCGCGCAGGGAGCAGCAAAGATCAAGATCAATGAGCAAATGGCTGGAAGAAAAATAAATTTCCATGGAAATATCCACCACTGAACTGAATCGTCACCATCATGAAGAGCTAAATCCTAGGGAATGGCTTCGTGTCGGGCGGGGGGGGGGGAGCGTTATGGTTTCCACTCAAGTATACCCAGTAGCAAAAGCATATAAAATGCTAAACTGGTCAGAATCAGTTCAACAGGGTGTCCATAGAATCAATTTTGTACAAATTATACCTATCAGAAAATTTTTACATTTCTTCAATTTTCCCGTGAAACTTGCCTTCTTAAGTTATCTACTATTCTTTTATTTACAATCGATTGTATATTTAATTTCCCATAGAAAAGGTCTTTAGCAAATTTTTGTATCTGGATTACAACTGCTCAAAATGGAGTTCAAGATATCCCCGTTAAAAATTATTACTTTTTAACACAGATGCTCAGACCTTATGAAGATAATAATCATCTCCTTCATCTACTTTACCACTTCACAGAGATATATCGTTTATGGGGCTTATTCACCTCCCTCCTTTCATCTATTAACCCCATGTTTGAAATTGAGGCCCATGCAATAAGAGGAGACGGGTACCCAATAATTGGTTCCAAAGGTTTTGAGAAATATAGACAATTATTGAAAAAGTGGCTGCAAGTCTACATAAATTTCTAAATTTCTTTTCTTGATTTTTTGCAAGAGGTCTGGTTGGCCGAGTGGATAGCGCGTTGGTCTCAGAATCCGGAGGTCCCGGGTTCGAGCTCACGTAGCAACTCGCCAGAATTTTCGACCTAGGCCGATTTTTCGGCCAGAAGGGAAGAGGACTAAGACAGCCCAATAGCCTCCCCGAAGTCTCTGAAGTAATGCTCGAAAGGGCGAATTCTAGGATTCGGGTGGAAAGCAAATTAAAAAAAGAGGTAGCATACCGAAATGTATTGTGTCGATTAAAGTGAAATAATAACGGAAAAATAATCTTCCTTCGTATTCTTTCTTAAATTTTTACTGTAGACATATAAAAATTTACTGATATCGCAGAATTTTGTGTATAAAAGTGCTGATCAAATCATCAAATTGTGAAATTGTGAAATCCAAGGTAAAATTAATTTGCACGATCAGAAATTAGGTATAAAAACATTCTTTCTGGAGTGAAAATTTTAGGATGTGTTTCAGACTTGAGAAGGGATAAATACAGATCAGGGACATAAACTTTTCCACCGAATCTCTCAAGACAGAAACGAATGGGGAGGCTGCAGGAGACCTTCGCCAGTTCTGGGCTTTGTGGAGTAATTAATCTCAAGTTATATCCTAAGTCCAACTATTACTGATAATAAATAGTTCAGCTATAAACGCGTACAACCGCTAATAAAGGCTATATTGATTGATTGGAATACAGAACAACACTTGTGGTGTTGAGTTCATTCAATTATATCCCCTAATTCCAACAAAACAATCGCTCCGCATACACATACACATTTACGTAGTATAAAAAATATCCAGCAGCAATTATGAGATGATTATTAATGAACTTTCTTTCTAACTTGTTCTTAGGCTGCAACTGAACGAAAAGGACATCTTAACAATGGTCCAAGTCTATGCTGCAACAAGTGTGGCTCCAGAGGAAGAAAAAATCGAGTTTTATAAGCTTGTTGAGGAAACTCTGGAGGAAACCAAGGGATGCTATACTATCGTGGCAGGGGATTGGAACGCAAAAATCGAAACAGACGTACCCCTCTCAGGAAATATTGGTAAATTTCGCATGGGTTCGTCCAGTGCAAATGGAGAAAGGCTGGCGCAGTTTGCATTGGAGTATAACTTAAGAATTATTAACACACTTTTTGAAAAAAGATTGAGCAGAAAATGGACATGGAGGTCCCCAGACCACCAAACAAAAAACGAAATTGACCACTTTTTGATAAACGACACGAGGATAGCGTCAAATTACGAAATGTTCAATAATGTGCGCTTTTCCTCGGACCACAGAACGGGTAGGACCATCCTGCGAATTATGACCAAACGTTCCAGGCCAAATTACTCGCAAAATAACTCGGAGTTGGGTAAGAAGCTTATTATTCCCAGATATAGAATAAATGACTTTAATGGCATCTTGAAGGCGAAGCTGGATGGGGCAAATATCTTATGTTCGGTGATCTACAAGTGAAATACGATCGATTGATAACAATGTTGAACGAGGCTGAACAAGAAGTTGGTTGCAAAAGAAACAAACCAATCTCGGACGATAAGCTTAGCAAGAAAACTAAGGAGCTTATTGTAAAAAGAACAAAACTCAGAAGGAAGGCCAAGATCAGTAAGAAAGACCAAATTGAGTTGACTGAACTGAACAAGGTTATTAGGCGAGAGGTTCGTTAGGAAGTTTCCAAATTCGACCAAGAGAAAGCGAGAGAAGTCTATGAGGAGAACTGGTCAATCAAGAAGGCATGGAAAGCAATTTCCAGAGGGCAGTGTACTTGCTCCCGTTCATTAAATCTAAGAACCATCATAATAAAGTTTTTGATAGGGGAGCAATCATGAAAGAAGCTACAGATTTTTACAAATCGCTGTATATGTCACCAAACCCACCAACGGAGAAGGGAAGCCAAGTCCCTGACCATTCCAATATGGCATCAGGGAAGGGGTCACCAGAATTTTTGGAGCCAGAAATTTACAAAGTATTGAATTCTTTAAAATGTAGTAAAGTTGCGGGCCCCGATAAAATTGAAAACTCCACCTTGAAAACAGCTGCAGCTGCACTATCACTTTTCTTAACAGCTCTCTTTAATCAGTTCTTGAAAACTGGCTTCTCACCGGGCCAGAGGCAGCTTTCGGAGATAATACTACTTCACAAAAAAGGGGACAGGAGTAACCTTGATAATTACAGACCTATTAGCCTAACCTCAAATCTTGGCAAAGTTTTTCTGAAACTGTTGAAAAATAGAATGTACCCAACTCTCGACTTTCAGCAATCTAAAGATCAAGCAGAGTTCAGGCAGGGGTTCTCTACCATTGACCACATATTTACTCTCAACCAAATTATCGAAAAGGCGAGGGAATATAAAATGAAATATAATTTTTATCGACTTTAACAAAGCGTTTGATTCTATTTGCCACGGAAGTGTATGGGAGGCGTTAGAGAGTCAAGGAGTGGAAGGTGATATAATTCAATTCTTAAGAAATTTCTACAGAAAATCAAAAGCATATGTATGCCTGGACCAAAAAGGCCAAAAATTCACTTCAGGCAAGGGGAGTGAAACAGGATGACCTTTTATTCCCCATATTTATTCAACTGTGTGCTTGAAGAAGTTTTTCGCAGACTTCCATGGGAAGGTAAAGGAAATCAAAATTAATGGTCAATGGCTGAACAATCTCCGATTCGCTGACGATATTGCTATGGTAAGTGCCAGTTTAGAGGAGTTGGAAATAATGGCGAAGGAACTCTGCGCAGAAAACAGTAGGGGAGGCCTTACGATAAACTACTCCAAAACAAAAATAATGTCAAACGACAAAGTGGAAGGACTTTATATTAGAAGGGAATGACATTGAATTTGTGGAAGAGTATAAATATCTAGGCCAAACCCTGGCTTTCGACGAGAGAACGAAGAAAGAACTTAGGACAACTAACGCTTGGAAAAATGTTTGGTCAAATAAGAACATTCTAAAAAGTAAGTGCAATTTTACAACAAAAATAAAAATTTCAAACCAATGCGTAATACCAACACTAACCCATGGAGCACAGACCTAGGCTATAACTAAAACTCAAGTTGAAGGACTAAGAACAACCCAAAACAGGATGCTAAGGAGTGTACCAGGAGTAAAACTAAAGGATAAGGTGCGTGTGAATGCAATAAGGAAAAAAAACGATGGCAAAGGATATCGGTTGGGCAATCAAAAAATTAAAACTGGGATATGCAGGGCATGTGGCAAGGGGGATGGATAAGTGGAACAAAATTGTAGAGGAATGGACGCCACTGGAATTTAAAAGGGAGAGAGGGCGACCCACCTACCCGCTGGAGAAATGAGCTCGTAAGAAATTTCGGACTTCTCTGGCACAGAACGGCCCTTGACAGGAACAGATGGAAAAGGACGGTGGAAGCCTATGCCCGGAATTGGGCGGACTAAGTGGCGTAGCGACTTACCTGCGCCGCGGACGAGAGTCCAAGGTGTAAAATTAAAATTCTCTCTGACACTAACACTCTAATTGGAGCGCTTGTTTATTGGCTTGATTTTTAACTTATCAGAAAACGCTCTCTCCACTGATGATGACATAGCAGCCGAAAGCGCTCTGGACTACAGAAAGAGAAAAAGTGAATTGGCACACCCTACAAATGGAATTGTTAATTTCTGTTGTCCTGTGGTCGTTGTTGTTTTCCGATGCGCAAAAGCCCACCAGTCACCCGGGCAACTAAAGGGGAACAAGAGCAGGGGCGAAACTATAGGTGGTGTGGGGGTTGAAACACCTCGCTCAATAATTTGGCAGTCGGAAAATTCAGAAACTGTTCTTTTGAATTTTTCATTTTTTATGAATGTTTGTTTGTTTGTTTGTTTTTTTTTGTCTTTTTTTCAATTAAAAAATATTTCGATTAAAAAATCGACAAATTTATAATTAAAAAAAAAATTTTGTCCGCGAATTTTAGGTTAAAAAAAAATTTTATCGGCAAATTGTCCTTCTCCACCTCCCCAATCTGAAAGTCAAATTTCGTTTCTGAAAATGGAGTACCTTGGACTCCTGTCAGAGACTAGTCAGTCAAAAGCCGAAGGTTTCAAGCTGAGTATCGAACATGATCTGAACGGTTAAAACAAAGTTGAAATAAGGAAGACATTTCGAAAATCTGAAAGTCGGTAGCAAACGTTGAATTTCGAATTTCAATAACTATTCTGTTATTCCTAGATTCTCTGTTTGACCTCGAGCCTAAAATTTGAGAAAGTTGAACATTTTATTAAATTCTAAAAGTTGAAAGCAAGAGACTTATTTTCCAATGTCACAAGCTGAATCCGATAACAAATGTTCTAATGTTCAATTAATGGGCTTTGGTCCTGGTGATAATAGGAGGGAAATTTAGTCTGAAACAAAAGTCAAAACGCCATGTGTTTTTTCCATAAGCGAAAGGGAGCTTGTGGCCCAAATTCCTCTAATCCAATCAACTTGAAACTTAGTAGTTTTGATTCTATTGGAACCAACATAAGAAACGAATCAGAGGAAATTCAGAAAAAAGATCACCAAGAGTAAATAACAACCATCTTAATGTGTAAAGGAAAGATGTGTGTACCTCTCACTCTCAAGTATTTCTAACATCCTTCCACATCCTTCCAGCTTACCCTCCCAGATTAGGGTCTGCTCATGTGCGCGAATGTAAGAGCTTGGGAGATGAAAAATTGAAAACGAATAAAGTACGTATATTTTTGGGGTCGATAAAAAAAATTAGCACATAGCGGCTAGTCAGGTAAATCCAGCCTTGTTAGTGAATTAAAACACTGACCGTTAATTTTTATACAAACTGTAAAATGATAATCCCACACCCATTTCCATTCCAAAGTCCGCTGGGGTCTTCAAAAAGCAAGTAGAGATGCTGAACTGAGGAATGCATTCACTCTCATTTTCCACTTTTTTTTCTTTTTCGCGAAGAATGAAGATGAGCCCATTCTGAATGGGAAAAGAATGAAAATTTTTTCTTTAATTCGGCATGTCTGACGACAAGGTCTCGTTTCTTTTTCAGTTAAAAAAAAAAAAAAAAAAAAAAAACCAACTCCCATTAAGCAAGACTAAAGCTTTGAACTTGAAATTTTTTATGGAAAGATCACTGAAATAGGAGTTTTTGGGTGGTTAATTTAAAAAACTTCACCAGAAAATTCTTCTTTAAGCCCTGAATTGACTTTCAGAGTCCTCAATTCTTGGATAAGTGAGTAACGAATCAAAATACAAGCAGTTTTTCGCATCGCTGAATTCGAAAGCTTCTATGAGCTTTCTTATTAAACTGCGATTTGGGCCCCAAAATTCAAAATTGATTTTTAGGAAATCGAATGAAGTATTAGAATTTTCTGGGTTGCTGAATTCGAAAATTTCTTCAAATTCCTCTTGGATTCCCGATTTAGGCTTCAAAAGCCAAAACTGGTCTCCAGAAGTGATTAAATTTGACTTCCCGGTAACCGAATCAAATATCGAAATGGGGAAGGGGAGAGGAGAGGTGGCCTAATTTGGAAATTCCCTCAACGTGATAAATTTCCGATATTGACTTTCGGGTACGCCCAAACATCAGAATGAGAGTAAAAATTGAACGAACTTCATTTAATCTTTCAATATTTCCATAACTATCAAATTACCAAAATTCAAATTGGAGGAAAATTTTCAAAATTAACCAAGCATGAGTTATTATAAGTGGAACATTCAGGTCTTTAGAAATCAAAAACTATGAAACTGAACCAAAATTAGGAATTACAATAGTCGCTGTTTCAATAGATCACTTGGGTTTTCAACGTCAATTAATTTTTGTCAATCTTCGGACTTCAAATGTTGGCTCATAAAGAAGTAAAGATGCAAGTTTTAATGAGTTTTTCTTCAACATTACACGCAAAAATTGTCACTTAACCATGATGAAGTCCAATCAAACGTCCAGTGGTCGTTACTAAATTTGTAACACCACCCCCCCCCCCCGCCACAAACAAGAAAATCGAAATAAAACAACTTTCACTTCGATAGTTCAGTCATTTTTTATAAAATCATATGCTGCTTTTGAAAATTTGGCATTTGATGACTTAACCCTTTCTCAAGAGATTAGGATGTTTGTAATGATGAAAATGAGTCTAGCATTTTCAAAAACATTCTGTTAATTTGAATTTAAGATCGTAAGAATTCTCCACTTCAACGGTCTACTCGATTTGTAAAAACTAATTAGTGCTTGTCCATTTCGATCTATGGGGTCTTTTAAGCTTGAATCAGATTTAAAATTTAGCGCATGTTCGAATTCAACTACTCTTAAGGTCATAATTAATGTCGATAGTCTATCCACTTTGGGATCCCATTCTGAGTTCTTGAGTCCAGGGACGTACCGAAGAGTTTTTCCTGAGGGAGAAGGGAGGGCGTAAAAATTGTGAAAGTCCCAACTGACTCAATTCAAAATTCCCATGTATCAAAGCAAAAAAAAAAACCTTTTGACCTGTTGGATTTTTCCAACTGACTCAACTCAAAATTCCCAAGTATCAATGCTTGAGAAGAAAAGCCTTTTGACTTGTTGGGTTTTCCCAATCTCTCAACTCAATTCCCAAATATCAAAGTAAAAAAATATAACAACTTCTAACTTGTTGGATTTTTTCAACTCGCCTGACTGAATTGGTAAATTTTCCCATTGCCCCCTGCCCCCTTATCAGTACGTCCCTGTCGCCCCAATAATTTTACAGTTGGCAAGTTTTGAAACTGTTCATTTGAATTTTTCATTTTCTAAGAACGTTTGTTTGTTTGTTTGTTTATTTTTATTTTCAATTAAAAAATGTTTTAATTAAAAAATCAGCAAATTTAAAATAATTTTGTCGGCGAGTTTTTATTTGTCGCAAATTTTCCTTTTCCGCCCCCCCCCCCATCCCCCAACTGAAAGTCAAGTTTCGTCTCTGAACAAGGGTAATCTGAGGGTAACCGAGGATAACAAATGAGTAACACTTCCACCGCGGGTAATTAGAGGGTAACTAATTACGTAGTATCCCGCCAGTCATCACCCGGGTAACTAAAGAGGAACAAGGGTAATCTGAGGGTAACCCGAGGGTAACAAATGGGTAACTTTTTTCCGCGGGTAACTGAGTAACTAGAGGGTAACTGATTGCGCATCGGGTTAATATGTTGATTGCTCTGTAGTAGTAGTTGTGTAGTGCTGCCATTTTGTGTTTTTGAAGGTGGAATGAGTCATTGGGTATTATTGTACCCGTGTGGGTGGATTTTCTGTAAATTAATGTTGTACTGTATCTTGTTGTCTTTTATTTGTATTATTAGGTCGAGGTAGTTTATATTGTGAACTTTATGTTGTTGTTTATGTTATTTGTCTCCGTGAGGAATTGGTCCACCTGTCTGCCTGTTCCTGTCCAGATGATTAATATGTCGTCTATACATATCTTGTCTATAGCTTTATGTTTTTTTCGTGTTTATTGTTGTTTAGTAGGTCATTTTCAAAGTTGTTCGTGTATATTTCGGCTAGAATGGGGGGGGGGGCCTTCTGTTTATTTGTAGTATTTGTTGTTAAACTGGCAGTAGTTTTGGTTTATAATTTCTTTTGTGATGTTGGCGTATACAGTTCCTTCTGTGTTATTTTTGTAGTTGTTGTTCGTCAGTATTGTTGTTAGTTCTTGTTTTCGTACGTTCCCAAACACGTTTATTACGTCCCATGATAGTATAGTTCGTCGTTGTTGTTTAATGGTATTTTATCCACTCTGTTTTCTAGTTGTATTGTGTTTTTAAGGCTGTGATCTGATCTAAAATTGAGGACCTGACTTCCAAAACGCGCTTAGTACAAAATTACCGAAATTGAGATTTTAGCGTTATCTGGTGGAGAAGTAGGAACTACACATTCCAGCATTCACCGCGAATTTCTATCTCTATTAGGAGGTCGAGGCGAGTTATATGTGTTCAAAGCACTGATACGACTATTATAAGTTGTGTTCGTTTAGACACAAAAATTGACACTTTTTAACACCGAGTGTTACACCAAGCAATTTTTGCCGTTCGATTTGTTCTGTGGAGAACTCCGGTGTTCAGTGTTTTCTGTTTTATTTATCAGTAGGGTAACACTGGTGTTAACACCGGTGTTAAAAATTTAAACCCTGCTCCCGGAGTAGGGTTGAGTTTAGTGTCATTTGGTGTCACGGTGTATTTTTGTGGTGTTGGCTGAATCCCGATCTGCGAAATTTTCAGAAAAAGTGCTCAAATGTGACATGATAATTTCAGCACTTTTTTGTACAATTTGTGACAATTAATTCCACCAATCGAAATCGAGAACGGGTTTTTGTCAGTCTGCTGCCACCGGTGTCACAACTGGGCAGTTTTTTATACCATTTGTGACAGAAATGTGCTCATTTGTGTCAATGAAAAAAATGTCACGTTTAAGCAGTTTTTTGCTTACTGGGCATTTTTAATGCCACTTGTGACAGAAATGTGCTCATTTGTGCCATTTTAATAAGTGTCACATTTACGCAGTTTTTTGCTCGCCTCTGCAGGCGCTGGTTATAGCCCCCGCTGCACCCTCAATTGTGGGCATCGCATAGGTATATTACATATATTACAGAAATATATTTCTGCCATAAGAATAAATAAATACACGATACCGCAAAGCGAGTGTGGTAGGAGCGCGATAACAATGTAAATAATGTAGTCAATATTTACAAAAAGCACGTAGAAAATGTATATTTTACATACATACAACAAAATAATAATTATAGATAGGTACTAAAAATAAAGTACAGGACTAAAAACAACCCCTGACTAAGTTGTTCAACTTAATTGGACGCTATATTCAGCGTCAAGGAACCAACCAACATTTGTAAACAAAATGAGTTATTATAAGTATGTTTGGAAAGAGCGTAAAAAGTAGAATTTTTCAAAATTGGGCTGCCGATTCAAAAATGTGTACTCACATTGAAAAATGCTTATCAGTAAACGCTATGTCATATAGTTTCTACCAAAATATTGAGTTCTTATTTATATGCACTTTTGGTTTTGGTTGATGTTGGAGCGCTCCTTCTCAGAATACAAACTGCCAGCAATTCCAAAATGCACGGATATTATTCTCTCAGCGCAGTGCAATCACAAAATACAGGTATCATGCAGCTATGTTGATTCCAGCTTATCTATCAGGTGAACAAGCGTAGATACTTATAAAGGATGTTATTCTACAGAAAAATTCCGCCAGCGAAGATCATCCGGAGGAAGATTATTATATACTCATCCTGTGTATTGTTTCCTCTTACAGTCTGTTCTGTTATTTGGAGCTTCATCGTATATACCTATACGAGTATATTTTGAAATCACTGGTGAACAGCGTGAGGAACATACACGCGCTGTTTACCAGTGATTTTGAAATATATACTATGAAGCTCCAAATAACAGAACAGACTGAAAGAGGGAAAAATACACAGGATAATAATTATAATTAGGTAACTTACTCGTTTTCATTGTAGCCATGTATTTCATTCGCACACGTGGTGGTCAAGGAGCACAGCAACACATACACGAAATATATTTAAATATAAAATCATAAATTATAAGTAGTATTTAGTTCGTGGTTGATGCAAATACTCGTCAAATTTCAAATGGCTATGCCACTCTGTATTAACACAGCAATGAGAGCACAATCCCAGTTAGTACAAGACAATATTATCTCATTCGGCATTACCGCGTACTGGTTTTCTGTGTGTTTGTATGCGTGCGTGTGCGTGTGTGGGTGTTTGCAAGTGTAGTGGGCATATGGCCGTGCAGATGAGTGTGAATCCTTCATTCTATTTTCTTATGAACAACGATCTGAGACCGCGAAGAAATTTAAAATTATAATTAATGTTCAGAGTTGAATTTAAGTATAACGATTGATTATTTAATTTCTAAGTTCTCTCATTGCCACAAATAAGCAGTTTTCTGCTTAAATATGTCAACATAAACTGTCACACACAAGCATATTTGTGACACTTTAATGTCACGGAGGCCGTGTGACATATTTCCAGTGATAAAAGGGGCGGATCTAAATATTTACCACACTTTTACCACAAATTTGCGAAATTTACAGACTTGAGCACTTTTTCTTGCCACAGATAGTGTCACAAGCTTAAAAACGCAGATCGGGATGTGTTCGATTTGATCACTACAAGCCCAACACTTTTGTACACGTGACGTCATTTCAGTGTTACACCGAGTTAACCTAAGTGTTACACCGAGTAAACCCTAGCTCAATACTGGGAAGCTAAACGAACACGGCTATAGTAAATAGGACCTTAATAGAATTCCCCCCTCCCAAACTTTTGTGTTTTGGACTCAGGGCTTTTTGGAAGTCAGCTTTTCAATTGTAGTATTCCTTCATGAATTTGGCTGTTGTATTGAACTTAGACGCTGAGAGTTACAAACACTAAAATCCAGGAATTAGGATCCATTTTTCGCTTTCGAAATTTTTTTACTTCGCACAGCTACGAGTAAATCGCAGTCACGATAATTTAGGTAGCTGCGAGACGACGAGTTTCAAGAAGCTGTATAGTACACAGCGCCCACAGGAGGTGTTCATCGAGCAGAGCATTTTCGAGCAAAATCAATCTTTTCGCGAAGCAGACTATCAGTCATATCCGTTTTATTTATTGTATCAGAATGGCTGTACGATGAGAAAAGGTAGCTCCCGCGTTACTAAAGAAAATGATTACGAGCCGATAGCCTACCGCGTTCACTTTTAAGCCATATCAAATTCATTAAATCGTCTTCACATGACCGGAAAGAGCATATTATCTCACACATTGAAAAAAAAAAAAAAAAGTAGTGAGTGGAGCAGAATGCGTACACACTATCTTTTTAACGAGTGTACCGCCGACGCATCATTTTTTTATACGTTTAAAAAATATTTTTACGTAACTTCGTGATTCTTCTGCCCATTCATCATTGCTACCATTCATTAATTCGAAACACAGAGAACAGGTAACAGAGTACAAAAAAAAAAGAAACAAAAAAGAATAACGTGGAACATATTATTGGTGATTTACTCGATACAAAAAAAAATAAATAAACAAAAAATAAAAAAACTTATTTATTCAAGCTGCAAAGAAAAATATCATATTTTCTTTGCGTAGAATCACCGAAATTAATTTCATTTTTTACCGCGCCTATCGCAGGATGTAAACTTTTGGACGAGTAAGATCTCGAACTAGATTGACTATATTACACGTAGAAAGTAAAAAAAAATTTTTAATAACGATGCCACCACCCTCGCGTTATTTATTCCAGTAATTATTTTACACCAACGTAGGGCCGCGAGAAGCACACCCTTCCGTAACGCGCGAATTCGAAAATTTTTCGTAAGAATTACCAGCCGGCGTTCAACGCCCCCGTTCGCTATTTCGGACAATGAAACGAAAACGAATGCAGGAGAGCGAAATGTCTATGGAAAATGAAATGATGACATACAGGGTGATTCAATAACGATGTGCCGTACACTTCAGGGTGATGCAGCAACACGCATAAATTACGTGTATGATATTTTGCCAGGCGTACCCCTTACAACAACGTAATGGATAATGAACTTGGAAACTATTTTTCAAATTTCATATTAATTCCCCCCCCCCTCTCCTTCCCGAGAAAGTATATGAAATAGAAAGCGTTAATTCATATCACATATAAAAGACTACGGTGTAGTTATCATAGAAAAATGAGACACTGATAATGGGATAAACGAGGAATTTTGAGGATTGGTTAAGATACGAAAATGTAAAGAAAAATTTCACACTACATTCAGCACTTTAAAAAATCTTCCTTTATGCATAACGATTTTATTCTCTCAAGTAATACCTCATCGTATTTCCTCCTTATCGACAGATTTGAAAATTATTCATAACTTTTGTTTTAAGAAATTAATTTTGTTATAATTTTATCTAATGGAGAAGAATGCTAGAATTGAATCTTTCAAATTCGGCAACTAAAACAGATAAGGGTAACTCTTCCAATAACTCATAATTTTTTTTTCAGCATTTTCAAATTCATTTTTTTAAGGGATTTTTTTCATGGAATATGTATTATATACCTTAAGGCATCCCTCTTCCGGTTGGAGGAAGCGGATAAAGTTTGCTAATGACGAAGGAATTTTTGTAAACAACAAAGGGATATTTACTAAATCTGTACAGTCACAGCAATGGATATTCCACGTCTCTAACCAACTGGCTGTACATGACGTGACCCCCCCTCCCCCCACAAAAAAAACAAACAACAAACGGATACTGATAACAAACATTTGGCACTGTTTTCATGGTCACTTGAAGTAAAAATAATAACAAATTTTCCCGAAAAACCTAATTCATTGATGTTTGAGTTCGAAATTTGGCACGATTTTCTAAAAATACTAGCAAATTTTTCTTAGAAACTTGAATGAGTAACGTTAAGTTCAAAATTTGGTAACACGGTGAGAAACTAAATAAGAAGAAAATGGAGAAGAAGAAGAACAAAAATGACATGTTTTTCTTAGAATCAACAAAATTTTTTAAGAGCTCAAAGTTCTCACATAAATGTTAAAATGTTAAACATCAAAGCTTGCTGGGATACGACAGGAGCAGTAACGGATACAGAAAATAATTTCGGGATGTAGGGGGGGGGTGGTCCGAATGAAAACTGTTATAAACGAAACATTATAGCTCTAGGTCACTCTAGACAAATTTAGATATTTCGGGGAGGAGGTCCGGACTTCCCCAGCATCCGCCACTAGACAGGACCATCGACTTTTTGGGTACTATAGTACTATCTTTATTTGGAACCCACCCTTCTTTGCCGCGAACATTCACAAATGTATATAAATATAACACGACGAATCTTTTTTGTTAGGTATTTCCGGTCACAAAACAGTCAACTCTAAAAATCCTATTATGATTTGCCATAACTTCTTCAATAATCTGAGAAACGAATCCGAGATATCTAGGCAGGCCGTGGCCACCCATCTGCAGTAAGGGGTGTGCTGACTGTTTACCAGAGGGGGCTTAAGGAGACACATAGTATATAACGTGAAGATTTCTACGAAGCAGTGGTATAGCCAGGGGGAGAAGGGGGCGAATGCCCCCAGGGCACCTGAAATTGAATGTAAAATAAGCAAAATGAGCAACTTTTCGCCTTTAAAACACGTTTTTTCGAAAAATTCTCGTTCGAGTAGTAATTTTACCTTCATTTTTATAAAATAGTCCTCCAATATCGGCGATTTTTAAAAAATACCTCAATTTTCGACTTTCTCTCCCTTGAAAATCTTACTCCCCCCCCCCCCGGAAAATACTGGCTACGCCACTGATATAAACCAAACATTCTGGGGGGGGGGAGGAATATCAAATTTACAGTGTACAATAAGGACATTGAATTTGGTCTAAAATTTCATAATTCAAACTGCGGTGATTCAACTTCCCGACAACCCACTGTAAAACAATTTAATATATTGAGTGAAAAAAGATTAACACTTTTACAACGATCAAATTTTCGAACTTTTGGAAGTAAAGAAATTCTATTTCTGTGGACCTATCAAGTTATCAGTTCTCAAACAGCCATCCAGACATTTAGCCATCGATATTCAATGTGAACTGGATCGCGAGCCTACCGCTGTGTTTGTGAATTGTAATGTGACACAAGAGAAAGACCTGTGTGTCTGAAACTGCTGGATGGACACTCGGGCCCTTTTCTTGTGACACGTCACACATAAAAAACGAGAAACACACGAGTCGTCTAACTTCCAAAGCAAAATCAGTGTCGCCAAGTTTATAAACCTTAAAATGTAGTGGAAACAAAAGTTTTGAACAATACTAGCGAGAAAAATATAGAAATACATTATTTTTATTCACGAACATTTGCCAGGAGGGCTCCGGCAAGCGCTAAGGGGTGCTCAGCAACCCCTAGCACCCCTCTGGCTACGGGCCTGTGTCCAGGTTTCTTATTATCTAGCAAGAAACGAACTACTACCCACGTACCCAGTCATTTAGAAGATTACTACTAAGACAGACAAAAAAAAAAAAAAAAGAGTAAAATAGGTCGTTATCAATTGATGAAACTTTCATACTTTCATTGATAAAACTTTCATTAATGAGATTTTCTTTTCTTTTTCAGTGACATAACTAGTGTTATTGACAAAACGATTTTCTGTCATTTTGTCAGACAAGCATAGATTACACGTATGTCATAGTTTTGGTTATACGTCTTCAGTTTTATCATCTTCAGAGTTCTGTCATTTTGTTTTTTCATGGTTCTGTTTTGTCTTGTCTTCCTTTTTGCCATGTCGCTCAGTAGTCTATTACCAATGGCAATGTCGCTTAGCATAAGCTATTATGAAGTATTATGTCACTTCACATAGTTCTTCATTCAAAAATTGAGGAAATCTAACCTGATTTTTTGTCAATAAATTCATTTTTTTTTGTTATGTCACTAACGAAACGGTCTTGACAAAAAACAGTTTCTGAAGTTTTATCATACGACAAAATTTTGAAAATTCAATTTTCATTTTGTAATTTTGTTTTGTTATGTCTGAGAACACTGGACATAACGAACATCAAGCATTGAGGACTGCACAATGGATCGATTACAAGACTTTGATGAAACCGAATATGTTTTATCACAGTTAAATCGTCGTTTGTTTAAACTTCACATGGATATGATGAAAGAAAAAAAATTTTGTTGTTGACGAAGGAAAATGTTATATACAAATTGATTGTAGGTAGTCAATAGTACCCGAAAATTGAATATGGAGCACGTTGGTGTAATCAACAGTATTGGCTAGCTACAAATATGCGGGGACTCAATACTTGTGATAATTACTTCACAGTTTAATGGTGTTATTTACGAAGGAAAATTTAGAGTACGGAAATTTGATTTTCACTGAAAAAAAAAAATTCGTAACCATATAAATTTAAGAATTTTTGGAAATTAATTTGCAAACGATACATAACATCCATTTGAGTGATGCCAATTTAGCAAGTCGATTAAGCGCCATGATTTTCGAACCTAGCATCAGCATAATTCATTTCAATTTTGGCATAATTTTCCAAAATTTAGCATAGTTTTTTTTAATAATCCGCAGTCAGCGCTCCATAACACAAACGGTTGAACTTCGTACCATTAATTACTTGGCATAATTTGTAGCCGTAGTTCATACAATGACCCTCTATTCACAATTCATTACTAAATCAATCTGTGTCACACACGAAATGCCTAGAAAAAAAAACCCTAAAAGTCATTGTTATTAAGGTCTTCTTTTCGGGGCTAGCGGATATAGATACAGTTTGAGGAATGATAACATGCACGAAATGATGAGTTCTAGAGAAAATCAACTTAACGAGTGCGCAAAATATACGAAACTAAGGTCCTTTTTGATTAAAAAAAATTAATGCCTACATCTTTTCAATGATAGTCTGTAGTTATTTCAGTGCTGAGAAAATGAACCTTAAGGATGGCAGAAATTACTGTAGCTGGGTCTTTTTCTTGGTCTATAAAGCTTATGGGCATGGTTTGGTAGCCAAAAGAAAAATTTAGCTTAATTTTTTGGTACAATTTTTTCACATTTTAGCATAATTTAGTACAATTTTTCGCCCACAAAATCCGTAGAAAAAACTCGTGCGGTCCTTGAAAACAGTTTGATTGCAACTTAGACTAAGAAAGATTGAAGAAGAATTTTGGCATAATGAATTTACTTTTTTTCTTCTTTCTTTTTTTTTTGCTTTGATGGCATAATCTAGCACACATTGTTCACTTCAGTCTAGCATGGAGAAAAATGTTTATTGGCAACACTGGGTTTTTAGTTTTCGCGGCAACAAATGTCACGTACAGTAAGCACTGCAGAAAATGAGCAACTACAAAAGGAATAAAAGTGATTACCCAACTTTGCCATGACCAGTAGACGCCCATAAGGTAGAAAAATTTTGTGTACAGCCCTCAAATGATTCTTACGACATATCTCTTCAAATAAAGTATACATTATGTATATTTTTTATTGAGAAAAATACGTACGTCTCTGCAACCCATGCTGCTAAAATAAACACAAATGGTTACGTTGACGATGGAGTTTTTAGTATATTGGGGCACTCTGGGGTTCAGAGATCAAGTATTTCTATAAATTTGATAGACTGACTTGATAAAGGAGACCTTCTACTATAGAAAAGGGGGACATTTTGTTGTGGTATTCTTAGTTCTCGAGATATTACGCGGAGAATTACCCATAATGAGTGGGGGTTGTTTGGTGAAGGAGGGAGTACGTATCAGAAGAAACTCACTGTGCATGAGGAGTAGTTTTGAATGGGAACCAATGGTTTTTTTTTAAATTCTCATCTTTTGACTGATTTACTGAATCTCTCGTTTATATTGATATTTCATTTTTGTAATATTTTTTTATGCGATATAAATCTCGATTTCCTAGCTAATGTACTTTTTAGATAAAAGAAAAATATGCAAAATCAGAAAAATATTCTTTAAGTACATGTATATTATTACTCTGCTTTAAAGGGCAGGCCAGGCAAAACATCATACATGTAAGGTATGCATGTTGCTGCTTCATCGTGTGCAGTACGACATGTGTGTACACCGAATCACCCGGTATAAAGGCGCAAAAAGATTACGTATAATTTGGACGTTGACTAATATTCTCGCACCTTTTCGGTCCTCCAGTGGCCGTCTTCTGTGCACCCTAATGCGAAAGCTGCGACCTATATATGGCGGAGAACAAGAAGAAGGAATATTATGCGAACAGTATACTAGTAATGCGGCAAGAAAAGGGACAGCAGAAGCGGGCGTCGGTGGAGGTAGCTGGGCAATTCCTTGAACAATAATTATCTCCTCGAAGGCATTTCTCTATCTTCAACAGTGCCCAAATCAATACGAAAAGCCGCCTTGTTTTAGTAATTTGCATTTCGCTCTTATGTACGTTCTTAACTGGTATAAGAAAGGGAGCGGCCATGCGTCATGTCCATACATGTTAAGACGGTGCAAAATGCGGCCCCCTTTCTTCGCCGGTACAACCGTTTTCAACTATCCTTAAATACCCGACACCACCCTCTCGCTCTTCTCCCGAACTTGGAGAGATGTTTAGCTACTTTGACCAGCGTACATTCGAAGTCGAAGCAACCCTTTTGTTTTATTGTTTTCGTCTCTCTCTCGGTACGTTTTCGTCCTTTTCTACCGAAACTCCTTATACCTCCTTGAGTCCTTTCTTTAGCCAACTATAACCGAACACATGAGTATCCTTCTTAATGCCGTCGTTGCTTTAGGGTTTCTTATATCTTAACGTCACCGGACTGCGACGTTTCATGAATAATAACCTCTTGGCAGTTAGAAAACCCTTTTACTGGGTTCTCGGCTTGTTACCTATTCCCCATTACAAATGCCGAACTGCTACTGCGGTAATTTCTGTCTTCTAAAATTAACATACTTCATTAATTTTTACAGCCGCTTTCTTCGGACTCGCAGGATTAACTGTGCAAATTATTTTTATATCAATGGTCGTCCGGAAGGCCGCGTATCGTTTCTTTAGATTTTTTTAGCTGTTTTAGCTGAGTTTATAAATTAGCTTATTGTCTTCGTCACTGATACCAGAGAAGGGGGTGCTCGACGTTTTATGACAAAGAACGTGAATGACACTAATTTTCAATTTTCATAACTGACGTGCGGTTTTCCAAAACAGCACTTTTAACAAATAAATCTCCACAACTTTACAAGCCAGTAACTAGGAAATGGTTTTATATGCCTTTGGATCACAGTTGCGGAAATGAGCTCCTTCGTAGAAGAAATATAACTGCTGTGGTCAGTGGCGTATGAGCATACGGGTTTTTGTGGTTCAAACACGCCCCAAGGTAAAAGAAAAAAGACTTTGAAGAATTGCAGTTCTGAAAAAAGAATGATGCATGACATCCAGGATTCACCCAACCAGTGCATCAACGCCTGAATAATTTTACAGAATAATAATCTTCATACCCTTTTTGGAATGTATGAATAATGAATTGGAAGAAATGCTTTCTTAATCATATTTCAATTCTGAAAAACTTCACTGTTTTTCTGAATCCAAACCAAAGTAAGAAGTGCCCAGATGAAGATATTAATAACCTGAAAAATTTATGCGATTTCTATACAAATGACCTACACATAGATTGTCCTCTAGAAATTGCAGTAGATAGAAGGGTCATCTCTTTGGTACAGACACGTCAAACAGATTTTAGCTCGTAGTAGTGGTAGAGAAATCAAGCGCAATCCACTTACATAATATTGAATTTAGCAACGGAGAAACATTCCCAGGCATTTATAAACCATTGAAAATTTTAATAAATTTGCCTGTAACAACAAGCCACGAAAGCGCTCTTTTCCAACATTAAGGCGATCAAAGACATATTTGAGAAGCACCACAGAAGAAAATAGACTCAATGGACTCGCATAATTAAATATATACATATGTACATGGTGTCTCTTTTACAATGAACCCCCCCCCCCTTCCATCTGGTAAGTAGGTAACCTACCTAGACACTATGTAGATATGTTTGCATACTCTTACTTTTGAAGGAGCTGGGTTATGGTCAAATTTTGAAAGTTTTCTATCTCTGAAAATTTATTTTCTTCTCACGACTGAAGATAGAAAAGTGGTACCAGAAGGTAATAGTAGAGGGCAATTGTGGTAACCACAGAACAAAAATGATCCCATGGAAAATACATAGAGACACGTAGTGTAACATTTTATGTTCTTTTGTACCCTAATAAAAAAAAATGTCCGTGGAAATTTCTATTAACAACACAGCTGCAGATTGTAGTCGCACAGGGAGCAGCAAAGATCAAGATCAATGAGCACATGGCTGGAAGAAAAATAAATTTCCACGGAAATGTCAACCTAAACCAGCAGATTTCAGCCATCATACAGAGTCTTTTTTGTAATGACCTCCTTCCATCTGGTAAGTAGGCAACATACCCCGACAATATGTAGATATGTTTACATACTTTTACTTTTGAAGGGGCTGAGTTATGATCAAATTTTGAAAAGTTTTCTATCTCTGAAAATTTATTTTCTTCTCACGACTGGAGATAGACAGAAAAATGGCACTAGTAGGTAATAGTAAAGGGCAGTTGTGATAACCAGACAAAAAAAAGGTCGGAATCGGTTCAACGTGTTCATAAAATCAATTTTAGTACAAGTTATATCAGAAAATTTTCACATTTTTTAAATTTCCTGTGAAACTTGCTCTCTCAAGCTACTGTTTTTTTATTTGCAACAGATTGTACATTAAATTTCCCATAAGAAAGGTAATTAGCAACTTTCTTGTATCTGGATTAGAACTGCTCAAAATGGAGTTCAAGATATCTCCGTCAAGAATTATTACTTTCTAACACAGATGCACTGACCGTATGAGGATAATAATCATCTTCTTCAGCTACTCTACCACTTCGCAGAGTTACATCGTTTATGGGGCTTATTCACTTCCCTTCTTTCATCAATTCACCCCATATTTGAAATTAAGAACCAAAAGTTTAATATGGGTATCCAATAATTGGTTCCAAAGGTCGCTAAATTCAGTTTTGGTAACATTTTGGCCATATTCCCCGAACTGTGACGCATACCAATATACCAATAGGAACGAGGTAGAAGATGATAGTTGTGGTAATTATATAAAAAAAAAAAATTAAAGATTATGGAAGTGGGTCGGGAGAAGTAACTTGCTAGGTGGAAGGGGGTCATTGCAAAAAAGACACCCTGTACATATACATATATAATAATGCGAGAGCTGATGAAATTTTAGATATGATGACTGAAAAAAAAGAACATGACGTCGAAGATAGTGCTGTACACTTATTTGTAATAGATATCGTAATAATAAACCTATGAAATTAATTTTTTTAACGCAATTTGTCATTCTGTATTGAGTATTGAAGTAATTACCTCCATCTTCCTAAAATTTCTAACGACTGAAAACATTCATCAATGGTACTAAAAATTCCACAAAAATGAAAACCCCTCCCAAAACTGAGACCTAGCTACGCCCCTGGCTGTGGTACTGCCTAGCACGATCGGAACAGCACCAACTAATGGTAGCTGAAATTCACTTCAATTTCAACTTCGTGGAACGTATTAGCTCCTTGGTGAAGGGAAGAACACAGTGTGCCCCCCCCCCCCCCTACAATGATGAATCTGACTCAGTTAAGATCCGTTATGGTCACATGTGGATAAAATCATCCATTCGGGTAGCCTGTATGAGATTTTTAAAAATTGACGAAAATTTGTTGACCCGGAGCCGTACGTTCGGCCAAACATTTTTTCGCATATTAGAGGTATCCATTTTTAAGACAGGGTGCCTACTAGAATTGATAAGTAAAAACAGGTGACTTTAAACGCCCTTTATTCGATTTTTTAGTAACCTCAGAAACATTTTTGCTCGCTCTGATCGCTTACTTTTCTATTGCTTCTCTACTTTAAATTGCATTTAAAACGTCATTCCTATTCTTTATTTCTATTTCACTCATACCCGCTGATTATTTACTCATTAGCTGATGTCTGTACAATAAACTTATGTTATTTTGGCAGTTCTTTCCTTCAACCACGTGTAATTATTAAATTTACCAACTCCTGAAAAAATTCAATTCAAGGGAATGAGCTTTTACCAACTGAAAACTAAAATTTCACGGTAGCTCTCAAATTTAACAACTCTTCTATAATTTCAAACATTATCGTAAGGAGAGGAAAGCCCAACTGAAAACTAAAATTTCAAAATCGTTGAGGAAAAAGAAAAACTAAATTTAACAACAATTCTTAAAAAATGTCCATTTGTGGGAAATTTTTCAGGCTGAGAAATAAACTTTCAAAATCGTCAAGCAAACGATAGGTTTGCAACATTTTCAATTTTGTCATGATTTTACCAACACTTTTATAATTTCGTATCATGGCGAGTGAAGGGGGTGGTTCTCAACTGAAAACTAGAACTTCAAGATCGTTGAGAAAAAATAAAAACGGTGAATTTTATTTTAAGAACCCACGAAAATGTTTACATTATGCGGAGGGTGCTTTTTCTATTTCAAAACTGAAGTTCCAAAATATCAAGGTCCTCCCCCCCAACCGAAACCTAAAATTTTAAAATCGTATACTGCAAAAAACAAAAGGCCAGCAGCATTTTTACTTTTGCCAACTGCAGCTCTTGAATAGTTTCAAATTATGGAAAGGGGTAATTTTCCAAATTGAAAATTAGAATTTCAAGATCTTCGTGCAGGAACAAAATGAATTTATCAACACTAGAAAATTTTCCAAAATACGGGGCTTTTCAACTACTATTTCATAATTGCAAGACAAAGAACGAAAAGCCTGTAGCATTTTTACTTTAGCCAACTGCAGCTCTTAAATGTATCAACTCGTGAAAAGTATCAAATTATAGAGAGGGGTAGTTTTCCTACTGAAAACTAAAATTTCAAGAACGTCGTGGAGGATAAAAATTGAATTTAACAACTCTAAAAACAATTCAAAATTCTGAGGAAAGGGTTTTCCAAACGACAACTAAGATTGTAAAACTGTCGAGCAATACAAAAAAACAAAAAGGTAAACTTAACAACTCCCAAAAAATGTTCAATTGTGGAATGGGTGGGAAGTTTTCAGCAGAAAACAAAAATTTGAAAAAATCATCAAGCCAAAAAATGAACCCAATTGAAAAATATTTAAATTACAGGGAGTTTCTCGGCTGAAAATAAATAAAATCGTCGACCAAAATGCAAAGACTTGTAATATTTTCAATTTTGACAACTACAGCTGCAAAATATTCCAACTTACTGAAATTTTCAAATTACGGGGACGAAGCGGATTTTTCTTACTAAAAACAAAGATGCTGTGCAAAAATAAATAAATAAATAATAATAATAAGGCAAATTCTAAAACTTTTGCAAAATTTTCAAATGTGTGAGGATAGGTGGAGTTTCCAAATTCCAATTAAAAACGAAAATTTGGGCAATCTTGAATGTGGAGAAGGGTAGTTCTTTCAACTAAACAGTAAAATTCCAAATAACAAAAAATAAAAATTAATGAAAAATAAATTGCAACTTTTACAGTTTTGCCAATTACAGCTGCTAAATTCACAAGCTTTTGAAAAATTTCAAATTAACAATAATAAAACTGCAGCTCCTAAATTTACCAACTATCCTAAAATTTTAAATTATTACGGTGTGATTGGGGGAGAGTGTACTTCCAACGGAAAACTAAAGTTTCAAGATCGCAGAGCAGAAAAAAAAATGGTAAATTAAACAACTATTTAAAAATTTTAAATAATGGGATGGCATTATTTTTCCAGCTGGAAATTAAAATTTTAAAATAACGATCAAGCCATAATTTGAAAAAAAAATGTAGGCAACATTTTCAAGTTTGTCAACTAAAGCTGATAACTTTCCCAGCTCTTGAAAATTTCTGAATAATGGAATGAGTTTCTTTGCCTAGAAACTAAAATTTCAAGGTCATCGAGGGAAACAAACTTGCACCATTTTGAGAGGGGTGTTTTCTAATTGAAAACTAAAATTTCAAAATATTCTAGCAAAGAAACTCTTAAGGAGAAAGTTGGTTTCCGTGGCTTTGGCTGGTCCGAGTATCTCAAAAATTTATCAGTCATCAACTCAGTTGAAAATTGAAATGTTGAAATATTATGATCAAAGACAGAAGTCGTTCAAAATGGCATAGAATGACCCTTCCCCCTCCTCCCCAATAAGAAATCTCTAATTCACATTGTGATGAACCAACATAAAATCCAATTTGTAAGGGATAATTTAGTTTTTAATTGAAGCAGAAAAACCTATAGTACTTATTCTTGAGCAAGAATAAATTAACATGTATGAATTTATCCCATTTTGAAGTTATAAGTATATTTAAAATTTTGGGATGCCAGCTAAGATAGTTGTCATCCTACATTCGTTCCAATAAAATACAATTATGGATCAAAATGTCTTTTGTCAGTTCACAATAAAAATCGAATCGAATTCTGAAATGTATGGCAAAAACCTGAAGGTCAATTAAATTTATGAATAATTTTCTAAAAACTCTTATATCCAAGAAATAATCAGTTTTTCAGAAAGTACAAAAAAACTACTTAGAAAATTCATCATACTTATGGACGGCGGAAATCTTAGAACTCGAATATCTTCTACTCTTTATGATTTATATCAGACTCTTTATGGCCCTGTGCAGATTAATGGAGGTTTGGTATAACTAAGGATAATATTTCGGAAACTTTTTCACGACTCTCTAAAAATTGTCAAGACTGTTGAGAAGATTTTAAGCGTTAAGACACATTGAATGAATTCCCAACACTCTGTCAAGTCTCATGAAAGTTCACTAAAACTGGAAACTTTTCAGCAATATGTCGTAACCTGCTGTTACTCAATTCCCGTTATCAAAATTTGGCTTTCCAATAATTTTTTTTTAATCGATTTGGACAAATTTCGCGTAATTGGTGATTGAACTGGACTACACGAAAAATGATCAGGTTGTCATACACCGGGGGGGGGGATCTGTACACAGGTATTTATTCGGAACTCCCAGTACAGATTTATATAAAAATTCAACCGCAAAATTTTGCAATATGATTCTATCATGCGTCATCGACAATTATAGTATAGATTAATCTTAATGGGTATCATTCACAATATATGCAGAAAGGGCAAAACGTGAAAAATTGTATTTTACATCATTATACGCACACTCTCTGTGGCGTTTAAGCTAAAATGCTTAAAATGTCACCGCTGTAAAAGTTTTAAGACCGACAACATTCGTTGAATTCGTCATTAATTTATTCCTGTGAGCAAACTAGGGGAAAAAAGAAGCGAAAGAAAGAATGAGAAAATTGGTGGAGTGTGAAATTATAAAAAAGAATGAGAAATTAAGAGGCTTTAACGCTTCTTGGAAAGTTTCAACCCGGTTGTAGCTCGACGAATGCAGATCGTTGCACAAAATATAAATAATTAATTAAGGAATCAAGAGACATTACCCACTTCGCAATGGAGTTGTCGCCAATTCAAGAATTTACACATTGCATAGTTATGAAACATAAATGGAATCAGGTTTAGCCTGAGTCGTTGGGTCTGTACAATAATGGAATTGCTTACGTGCTATAGGCATGAATCATGATTGGGGCAGCTGGACGAGCCAAATTGCATGTTAGGTGAGTCTACTCACGGAGTACCAATCTTTTCGTATAGGCTTACCCTACTTCGATATTAAATTGTTTCATTATATTAATTAGGATAAAGAGTTGCGCATACTCAGACTGTCTTGCCGGGTACCGACGTACGCTCATTATGCAGAGCGGGATGCCCAGGTGAGAATATGACGTACAGCCTCACGTGAGCGGTCTCACGTAGCAGGGCGGTCCGTACTCAGGGAGTACGTAGGCCTCGAGGCGGAGGTCCCCTAAACCCCGCACCAGTGTGGCCAGGGTGGATTAGCGGCGTACCTACTGCGATACCTTGCATTGGCCGACGAGGCAGTGTGGCTTGCACTCAAGCCACGGGACAGATCATGAGGGTCATACCTCACAGTTTACATGTCTTGCTAGGTTTCGAATCATGGTACTCAAACGCGATTATTATCTTAAATTCCAGGTGGTACCAATCGGCAGACGCGCCAAAGATCTGGCCCTCGCGCCTACAAGGTTTTCGCATAATTTGCTTAGTTAACTGACAATACCTATCGGTTATGTCTTCATTTTGTAAAATAAAGTTAATACGTTAAACTAGAGTTCATTTAGTTTTCCTTAATCTACCAACGTACCGGCCTTTCGACTTACTCCTCCTTTCCTCTTTTCCTTTTCATCTTTTCATTTCATACATTTACTATACAATTTTTACAATATACAGGATATTCCGGGAGTGGACGATAAAACTTCACCTGGTTATATACCAGACTTAGTACATTGATGTTATAAGGGTTGCATCGCTCCGCAACTTGGAGGCGCTGCGGTGTTGAAAAATAAATTTTAATTTTCGTGTATCGAAAAATCGAATAAAATATGATGAATTTGGGTTTATAAAAATTCTGAATTAAGAGATAACCTATCATATTTGGTATCAAATTAAAGAAGAGATCCCAGCGGACAAATTAAGACTACAACGAACAATTTTTACTCATCTGGGACCAAGTAAAATAAAAAAGAAGTGATGAAAAAAAAAATCAAAAATTGACGCGAAACACTGTTTTTCATTGTAATTTGAGAAACTGACCAATCAACACCATGATATTTTAAGCTAAACAATAGCAGAAGGTTGCGCTCTTTCAAAACAGCTCAGTACTTCTAGTCTCTAAGTCGCTTCGTTTTAGAGTTATTTACAAAGAAAGAAATTAGGATTTCGAAAATTTCATCCAAAAATCGAACGAAATGTAAAACATTTCAATTTATTAAAATTTAGAATCCAGAGAAAATCCATCAAATGTGGTATCAATTTAAAGAGGAGATTTCCGCGGACAAATTTAGAGTTTTCGTTCGTTAGGAATCAAGAAAAATTAAAAAGAAGCGATAATACAGCCTGTTTCTACATGGATGCACATGACTTTTGAAAAAAATAAATACAAAAATTTATGATTATCATGTATTTATGGGTATGACAGAATTATTACGAATGTGTTCGAATTGGCTCCCAGGGTGAAGCCTCTACCTATTACTAGTGTGGCCACTCGTCAAAATTCCCGTTTTGATTTTTCACAAACGTTCACGTCTTCATTTCCGTTTACTTTGAGAGCATACTTATTGTGCAGTGCATTACATCAGTTTTTTTTCCCCTCCTACATTGCTAAGGAAAGAAAATTTAACATGTAGATGCGACAAATTTCAGAGAAACTGGGAAGATCGCAGTTGTGCGTTATTTGAAGGATGAGCCGCATGAGCAGGATTGAGAAAGTTTTGGTCACTGAAAATAAAGCTAACATAGGTTGTAAACGGTGGTCCAAATGCAGAATTATTTTGTCCATCATTTTAAAATGTTACGTTGAAAATTCATTGTTTTCATCACTTTGTCGACTTCCATTTTATGTTCCTCAGTCCTTACAATTTAGGAGAATAGCTCATTACAGTCCTAATTTACTCGGTAGAATCTTCTCTTCAATTAGAAATTAGATTTTGTGAATGTATTTCATTTCTAGGGATTTTATGAAAGAAAGTGTAGGGGAGAGTTGCCCATATTGAACCGGTGCATAAGTTGGACCACCCTTAATTGCTCGAGCCCTTCGATAGGTAGCGCTTTGGTTCTAAGATAAGTTATAGCTGGCTGTCTAACGATATTGCTCACAGAGCACCGGCTTTGTGTTATCATTTTTAGTGAAAAAAATTTGCATGAAAGTTGGTGCCTTGCGAAAAACGTGTATTTTCGGCATATTGAAAATTTTGAAAAGTTGATGGCGACCGGAAATAGAGTAAGTAGATGAAATATCTCAGTATATTGTTGATTTAGTCATTGTTTCAGCCATCTTTTTATACAAAGAGATAAAACATTAACTGCATACATCTTTGCACGGCCATGTTTGTGCAAAAAAGTCGTGGTTGCGTTAATTGGACCGAATTTGGTTTCTTAAGTTGGACCACCTCAAAATCGCATTATTTTTGCATTATTTGCATTCTGTCACATACAAGGCCACGGACTAATGCAATAAAAAATGTGTTGCTCGGTAATTCTGCATTTTGAACAATAAGAAATGAAAACAAGGAAGTATCGCAAGTTGAACCGGTCCAACTTAGGATAACATTTTTCAGTTTTGATATTTCAACAGCCGTAGAAGCAGTGACTTAAGGAAAATAAACTTTTATATCTTTATAAACCTTTTTACAGTGATATTAGTAATGATATTTCATCTCTACTGTTTTGATTCAGGCACCAGATCGCACAAAATACGGCCAGTGGGATAACGCGGACTTGGAACAGGCCTTAGCGGCATTGGATCGACAGGAAGGTGTGAATAAAGTAGCAAGATCGTATGGCGTTCCTAAGGCGACTCTGTTACGGCATTATCACAAGCAAAATGCTCGCAGTAATGGTAAGAAAAGTTTTGGTCGGCCGCCGACATTACTTGCAGAAGTTGAAGAAGAGTTGAAGAATCATATATTGTTGATGGAAGAACGAATGTTCAGACTAACGCCGACTGAAATTAGAGAATTAGCCTTCGATATTGCCGAACACATGCAGCCAGGACAGCATCCGTTTAATGAATGTGCAGGGAAGAAGTGGTACTACAACTTCTTGCAACGGTTCCCTGAACTGAGTCTCCGAACTCCAGAGCTGACGTCAATGACCAGAATAAAAGGATTTTCGAGAAAACGAGTCGAGGGATTCTTTGAGAAGTTGACCGAGTTCGTCAATAGATTTCATTTAGGACCTGAGCAGGTATTTAATGTCGATGAGACCGGGATTTCGACTGTTCAAAAAACAGTGCGGAAAATTGTAGGACAGAAAGGAAAACGATAGGTCGGTGCTGTGAAAAGTGCGGAGAGAGGAACAAATTCAACAGCAGTTTGTTGTGTCAACGTGACTGGATGCTCATTTTCAAAATGAGCAAAAGAGCCAGAAAGAGGTACCTTCAGCACTGGAAATTGGAAAGCCTCGAGGGAGTATTGTTCGCATTTCAGATACTGGCTATATCAACAAAGAACTTTTTCTGGAATGGTTGCGTCATTTTCAGAATCATATTAATTGCAGTACAGAGCGCCCAGTTCTTCTTCTTCTTGACGGTCATACAACCCACTCAAAAAATCTTCAAGCAATAAAATTTTGTCGTGAGAGGTATTGTTATGCTCCAGTTAACAAGTCACACCACCCATCGATTGCAACCGTTGGATGTTGCCTTTTTTGGTCCTCTTCAAGGATACCTCGCCAGTGCTGAGAAAGGATGGTTAATTGAAAATCCTGGTAAAACCATATCCATTTACCAAATCCCGACTCAATTCAAAGAGGCCTATTATAAAGCGACGACTCTCGGCAATGCTGAGAGTGCATTTTGCGGTTCTGGTATTTGGCCAATTGATATGCTATGTTTCCAGAACATGCATATGCTGCTGCAGATGCGATGAATGTTGATCCTGAGGCCGAAAATGATGAGGATGATTTTGAAATCGTGAATGTCGAAGAAGTGAATGAGGATGCAGTAAATGTAGCCGCAGCAGATGTGGAGCCAGATCCACAACCGACATCATCATCGGTGAAAGACATAATCCAACAAATGTCGCCCGTACCCACAGTGCCAACTACTTCCAGTGGTAAGAAAAAGCGAGGACGTTCACTTCAAGAAGCCGAGGAATTGACGTCGAGCAGAAACAACCTCATGTCAGAAAAACTATGAAAGCATCTGGAGTCGGAGAATCAGCTCCCAAGAAGTAGGTATCATTTTTTTTTTTACCTGTAGCATTTGTCGAGTAGATGAATTTCAATTTTTTTTTTCTATAGATCCACTTTGGCAGGCAAACGTTTATGTTGGGACATTGGTGATGATGCTCGCCTAAGTACTAGTGGATCTGTCAAGTCCGCTGTTCAGCCTAAGAGAAAAAGAGGTTGACTGCGCAAGCTACCTTCAAGTGACGATTCATCCAGCTCGGATGAAGAGATTGCTCCTCTTAATCTAGCCTCGGATTCACCTGATGAGGAAACGTTTTCAGACATTGAGCAAGAGAAATTCGAACTTTTTGTAGGGGGTTACTACATAATGGAATTCTCTTTACAGGAAGGCAAAGTGCCTACCAAGCATTATATTGGTTGTTTACGAGAAATGAACAACGAGAAGGGCTCAGCTTATTTTGAATTTTTACGGCACAAAAAAGACGGGATTTTCCACTGTCTCGGTAAACCCGATTTGGAATGGATTCCTGTCTCCTCTGTTGTAAAGCATGTCTCTGGTGTTAATTTAGGAACGACCTCACGTCAGAACCGGCAGATTGCTTTCCCGCTGCTTGACATCTGCGATTATAACATATTAGGGCACTGTATCTGCTCATATTTTTCAAACCATTACCATTAATGTTTATTTTTGACTTATAGCCTAATTTCATTGACTCTACATATTTTTAAATACAATTTTTCAGCATTTACAAACTTTTTTCATCCTTTTTTTATGCCTGGTCCAACTTTAGAACCTATGGTCCAACTTAAGGCACGGCTCTCAAATTGGACCACCTCTGGAACTTTTTCTTAAAACTTGTCTCCACAGCGTCCTAATAATCATGGAGTTTTCAAATGTTTATCGAAGGTAGCCAGATGTATGCCCTTTCCAGTGATATACCACACTTCAAATTCCGTGCAACGACGGCTGAGTTAGAAGCCTCCAAAGAAAAAGTGGTCCGACTTAGGCAACTCTCCCCTACATTGGTTTTACTTTGTTAAAATCAGGTGATGGAAATTCAGCCTTTTACTTTCTTTGCGAAGAACTCTAAAACGAAGCGACTTAGAGACTAGAAGTACTGAGCTGTTTTGAAAGACCGCAACCTTCTGCTATTGTTTAGCTTAAAATATCATGGTGTTGATAGGTCAGTTTCTCAAATTACAATAAAAAAACAGTGTGTCGTGTCAATTTTTGATTTTTTTTTCATCACTTCTTTTTTATTTTTCTTGGTCCCAGATGAACAAAAATTGTTCGTTATAGTCTTAATTTATCCGCTAAGATCGCTTCTTTAATTTGATACCAAATATGGTAGGTTATCTCTTAATTCAGAATTTTAATAAACCAAAATTTATCATATTTTATTCGACTTTTCGATACACGAAAATTAAATTTCAATTTTCAACGCCGCAGCGCCTTCAAGTTGCGGAGCGATGCAACCCTTATAACATCAATGTACTAAGTCAGGTGTATAACCAGGCGAAGTTTTATCGTCCACTCCCGGAACACCCTGTATATTATCATTAGCACCATCACATAAAAACTGGGCAAATAAAATTTTTCCTTAAACTCTGGAACTTTCTTTTCCAATAAACAGAGAGTCTGTTTGTTTCTGAAAAAGAACGAATATAAAACGTAAGAAGAAGACGAGTGCGAGCGATCGGACTTTCTTCGCCACGTCGAAAGCATTACCTGTACAAATAATACGGCGTAACAATTGAAACATGTCGAGACTGGTGGCAAAAAGTGTTTGAAAAAGCGAGAAAATTTATCTACGCATGCTGTTCGGCCGCTTCGTACTTGCATCCGATATAAATTCACGAGTCATATGTCATTGTGGAATATTCAATAAACCCGATGAGCAAAAACGCATCGACGAACGGTATAAGTGTTACTCGTCGAATCCAGCGTGAAAAATTTACACGATCAACGTATATAGATAGATAGATATTTTAGGCACTCCTAATTTCAGGTAGCTTACACGTATTAGGTTTGTCGGCAAATAACAAAGGTAGAGGAACTTCTTGTATTATGAACGTGGAATCGTACATGCACCGAGACCAATAAGTACAACGCCGTTCACAACTTTTTGGTCGATACGCCCACAACGGAGCGGTGATTTTCACATCGATGTTCACATGAAATTAATGCGACTAGTCGAGCGAGGCGAGTATAATTCGAATATTCGCGCGCGTTACTCGTATAATAAATATGTATTCCTAATATTGTGGTCATTAAGTGTAAACATTCTACCGTTAAAGTGCTCTCTCGTCTTCCTTTTCCAGCACCGATATTTTTCATACCTACTCGGTTCGAAAAAAGGAAAAAATCAGCCGCAGTCGATAATCCGCGCGGCCGGCATTTAAAACGAAGAAAAATTGCCCGGTTAAAGAAAACCAAAATGAAACACGTGACCTGGAAATTGCGAGCTCGCCATTTTGGCATAGCGGCGAGAGAACACGAGGACGCATCGTACGCTTTAAATTGAGTCAGGTAACAAAAAAAACAAAAAAAACAAAAAAAAACGTGACTTAGTACGGCGGAATGGAGGCAGTTGTGGAGACGTGAAAAGTGTACCCTCCGCACACCATACGCCACTGTACCAGCGCACCGAGGACAGGTAGACACGAACTCCAGTTATAGGTACTTACGTGATACATGGGAGCCTGATCTGTGCCACCTAGGTTCGATGTCTGGTTCTGGATCCCTGGATGCTGTGGCGGCGATTGCATGTTGCGAGTGCGAATGGTCGCATCGAGATCCACGTCGTGATTGATTGACTCCGAACCGACAAAGAAAAGCTGGACGAGCGGACGAACAACGTCGAGTTCGCCTATTGATATCGTGCTGGAAAACAAATCAGGCGTAATTAGCGCTAATTAAAATTAACTCCGATCCTGCGAGGAAAAGTTGTCGAGAAACGACTCGACAGGAATTACTTTATAGGATAACCGGGATACCGAGATGGTCGGTCGTTCGTAACTCAACAGCGATACGTGAAAGGGTTTAAAAGATATGCCGTCGGCTCGGTGGTCAGGGACGGATTTAGGGGTGTGCCCATAGGTCGAGCCCCTATTAACAGGGGACCTTCGGAAAATGAAAAAACTTTCAAACAGTTGTAAAAACACAGCTTGTTTGCCGATGATCACCGACCGGAAGTTGTGGTTATGATCAGCATTGTGCTGTGGAATACATGGCGTCAAATATATCAGAATTCTACGTGTAAAATGAACGGTGTAGAATAGCTTAAAATTCGTGTAGAATGTGTAGAATAGGCGTAAAATGAGTAAAATGCTATTGTAACTCAAACCAAAAAGCCAAAAAATTATAATTTCAAAAAAACTGATTTTTTGGCTTTTTGCTTTGGGTTTTACAGCATTTTACTCATTTTACACCTATTCTACGCATTTTACACATTCTATGCGTATTTTACACATTTTATATCGAAAACGTAGAATAGACATTTTACGTGTAAAATCCCATCGCTGGTTATGATTTTCTTTTTTTGTGGAGAGATAAACGTGTTTTGGTTAAGACGTTCTCCGATTCATTCGCATATTAGGATCTCATAGCAGTGGCGTGCGGTGAGTTTTTCTAGGAAGTAAGTGATAAGCGTAGACAGGGATATACCGAAGAGTTTTCCCTGGGAGGAGGGGGCATTGTGAAAGTCCGAACTGACTCAACTCAGAAGTCTTAAATATCAAAGCAAAGGATCAAAGCCAAGAAAGCCTTCGACTTACTGGATTTTTTCAATTTCTTAACCTCCATTCCCAAGCATTACAGCAAAAAAAAATGAAAAAAAACCTTCTAACTTGTTGGATTTTTCAACTCCGCCTGACTGAAATGGTAAATTTTTCTAACTGCTGAGTAAAATACTTCTGTGGGGGGTGTAGATTGTCCCCTCCCCCCTCGGTATATTCCTGAGCCTGTAGAGGTGAAGTAAAAATCAGAATAAAAGTATGAAACATGCTACTACAAAAGGGCATTGATCAAATTATTCAAGTGGTACCCCTGTATAGGGTTATTCCATAATGCATTTATCCTTTTCTGCGACGTATAATAGACATGGCCAACAAAACAGTTTTCCACCATCTTCACAACGGGTTAGCCACAAAATGTTTTCATATTGCGATATGTGGAAATGTCTAGGTAAAAATCGAACCACCTTTCTGTTGCTCAGTTTTCAAAAATGGTAATTCTGGTTTTGGCTATAAATTCTAAGTGTTCATTAAAAGTAACTCGGAAAAAAGGAAAAGGTTTTTCAATAAAATCCCAAATACGCATGTTGTGGACAAAAAAAAAAAAAAGTCGCAGCATTCAAACATAACGCGTTAACTATTAGAAGAACATAATCACGTTTCACTATCAACTTCAACGTTCGTGTGTAGCAAAGCTTCCAGAACGCAACCAAACGCACAGGTTTTGTCGCGTTGAACATGCTAGTGTGATTTTGTATTGCTAATTAACACGGAGGTGGAGCATAAGTCGTGCAATGTTACATGTAATATGGAAAGAAAGTGTTAAATCTGACCTATGCAAATATACATGTACAAGGATTGTCAAATGCCGAACAGTATATGTGTCTGTTTCAGCTGTCTCCTCACTCCAGTGAATTCATTATATACTTAAGCGTAAGCATTGTAAGCGTCAATACAGTCGCTGTTCTGCCCAATGTTTCATTATATTTTAATTGTTACAAGTTGAAGTTGATATTATACATGAAAACTTATTTTCTCAGGAATTTTCAGGGTAAGCGGCGCTTACCTTGCTTACCTGGAATGCACGCCACTGTCTTATAGCGAAGTTTTATTCTGCCGATTAATGTCAAATCGGACGTTATTGCCGAAAATAGTGCCGAAAACGTCTTTTTAGTGCCGAACATGTCTTTTTAGGGTCGAAAAAGCTTTTTAGGGCCGAAAAGGCCGTTTTAGCTTCGAAAAAGCTTTTTCACAATTTCGAACATCTTTTTCTCCAGATACTAGAAATTTGACATTGGTAGGTTTGAGAGTAGACAGAACTTTTTTTTCTCTTCCCCCTCCCTCATTTTGCTCTCAACCCGAGCCCTGGAATCCGCCCTTTCGAGCATTACTTCAGAGACATCGGGAAGACTGTAAAGGCTATCTTAGCCCTTTTCTCTTCTTGCCGAAAAATCGGCCTAGGTCGAAATATAGCGAGTTGCTGCGTGGGCTCAAACCCCTAATGGCCCAACCATTTTGGATACGTTTATTTCGCTTTGTGGGTTGCAAAGTGGTATTCTCTAACTACCATATATTATATGTACTAAAATGCCTTTTTGAAAATTTTTACTCTCTAGTGAAGCACAATGTCAAATCGGGAAACTGATTCACTGCATACTTCAGCTAAGGTTATTGTCAGTGGCGTAGCCAGAACTTTCCCAAAGGGGGGGGGGGCGAAGTAAGATTTTCATGGGAGAAAATGTCGAACATTGAGGAATTTTTTAAAAAATTGCCGATATTCGAGGACTATTTTACGAAAAATGAAGGTAAAATTACTGCTCGAGCAAACATTTTTCGAAAAAACGTTTTTTAAAGACGAAAAACGCTCGTTTTTACATATTTTATATAGATTTCAGGTGTCTGGGGGGCATTCGCCCCTTTCGCCCCTTCTTGGCTACGAAAGAACTACCAAAACACATCCATATCTGTTTTGTGGTCCTATGACCAGTTAGTAGTCCAACAATCGTGATTCCGATTCCTACACCTTGGTCATTTTAGAGGCATCTGCAAACTACAAATTCTCCTATTTTCCTAGAATGCTTGGCCACCTCTTTTCCCAAGCCTCCCGTGTGGGTATCAGCCCACGGTATGGCTTGTCAAAGGGGTGTTTCATCCCGATTCTATCCTTCGGCATCCCAAAGCATTTTCCCATCGTCTCCACTATCTCTCATATCTTTCTGTGGCCTGTTTTTTGGGCCTAAAGGTTTGGTTGGCCCAGACGATAAGCCCCCATCATCGCAGCTGCTTCTATATAACAGTGTGAAGTGGAGGCAAGTTTAAGAGACTTTCCAATGCCTTAGTCGGCGCCGTTCTCACTGCCCTCGTTGTCATCACACACACGAGCCCTCTCTGATTTTGGCCAGGAGGACCCAGCCCCACCACACAATGGCCGCATATGTGATTCTGGAACGTACATGAACTGTCTACAATGTTGATAAGAAGCGCATCAAACGTCAGGCGGGCAGGTAGGCAACCGCCTTAAACGGGAAAGTCTTATATTCTAGATTCAAAATTTTCTCCATTCCATTTAAAATATTTTCCAAATTTAATAAAAATAAAACTTAGAGAATGGTATGTAATCGACGTGAACATGATAGCTTAAATATAATAATTAATCAGGAAAAAATTGAGGGAGTAAGCGAATTTTGCTATCTAGGGAGTAAAATAACAAAAGAAGGAAGAGTAAAAGGGATACTAGTAGCAGAATAGCACAAAACAAATCAGCGTTTTATCGAAAAAGTAATTTTTCATCATACACAACTAAAAAATGGTTCGTTATGTAACACATTATTGGTCGTAAAGAGCAACTTTTAAGCTGTATCCCGAATGCGGGAGAAAAAGTAACCTAACCGGGAGCAAAAGTAAACAAAACGGGAGAGAAAGTAGGTACTGACGTGAAGAATCCTATGATTTTTTCTGTGGAATTGAACTATATTTAGGTGTGTATGATGAAAAAACGTCGTATGCACCACAAGAGAGAAGTAATCGTTCACACTCGTGCGTTCGCTTCACTCGCTTTCGATCGTTTCGCGCTCGTGGTAGAACGATCACTTTTCTCCCTTAATCCATAATATACTATTTCCAAATCAAAAATTAATCTGGAAATCAAAAAATTTATTTCAGAAAACTTATGTTTGAAGTTAACCTTGTATGGATATGAAACTTGAGCCATAGAAAACTAGAGAAGAGAAGGATCGAAGCTTTTGAGCCGTGGTGCTATAGGTGAATACTTCGTATCAAATGGATAAATATGATAAGAAATGGGAAGTACTTGACAGAGCAGGAGGTAAAATGGATATTTGGAATTGTCTGAAGAGGAGGAGAGATAAACTAATAGGGCATAACTTGAGGCATCCAGGAATAATATCACTGCTGCTAGAAGGATGGGTGTAGTGGCTCTGTGGCGTAGCGGGAAGAACTCGGTGGCCCTGGCAGCAAACAGGTAAAATGGGGCCTCGGGCCAGTCTCAATGCGTTCCTCTGATCACTGATGTGATCCTCGAAAGGTTTGTTTGTTTGATTGTTTTTTTCAATTAAAAAACATTTTAGTTAAAAAATCGGAAAATATTCAGTTTTTTACAAGTTTTGTCGGCAAATTTTTCTTCCTCCCCCCCTCGACTGAAAGTCAGGTTTCGTCTTTACCGAGGAGATGAATATTTTACGTCTTATTTTGGATTTTGTTTACGACAACTGGAGTATTGTGCGTTTCGTACTTTCCTAAACGTAACAGACCCTCCTCGAGTAACGAGGTTACTGGTTGTTCGTTACAGGGTGTTTAACAAATTTGAAAATCAAAAATATTGGACTTTTATTGGATTTTTATTGGACTGTTCTCGGGCTTTTTATGTTTTACCACGACTAAAAAAAAGAAGGTACCACCCAGAGTATGCTTGAGTACTTTGAAAATATAGAAAAGTCGTCCAAAAAAGTTAGGTTGGGATTTCTGGTTCCAAGAAATGATAATGCATGATTCCTAATTTTTCAATTTTTATTGGGATCTGTATTAAAATTTATTAAAATTATTGAACTTTTATTCTTACTGGCCCAGTAGACACCCTGTTGTATTATGCATTAATTGTTAAGTAAGCTTACTTTCAATAAAATAAACTTCGGATTTTTTCTTTCTTATTTTTTGTGAAACTTTACAGTGATAAGAAGACCTCTTCTCAAACCATTGTTTACCAATTGGAATACATCCTCATACTACAAAATTATTTTTAATGGAATCGATAAAGTTGCCGGTATTATGTGTGCAAAATTCAGTACATGTGCATTCCTAACTTTTTTACATTTTTCTTTCACGAATGAGTATTTTCCATAAGATTACATGTAAAACGCGATGTAAATCAGTTGAAACAGAGTTTTTACAGACGGCGCTATCTTGCGGCGCGTTCCCGAAATATTACGCAACCTCGGACAGCCGTCAGTACGGGCGAGATAGGCTCGTGTCACTCAAGTGTGTCACTACCTTATTGTACCCTGCAAAGCAGGGATGTGAAAGCTGTATGCTGTATATAAAGATTTCGCTTTTGGATTTAGCTTCCAGAAGGAACTCTATTGGCTTCTGATTTCATTTTTGACTTTTCACAATACAGCTTCCAGCTTTCAACTTTTGATCTTGAGGGATAAATCGTTCGGCTTTCGGCTTTCAGCTATTGGCTTTCAGCTATTTGAAAATTACTGTAAAACTGAAAAAGAAAAAAAAAAATCGAAAAAGTGGAAAATATAAAGATTTGGATTTTGCTATTGACTTTTCATCATTAAGCTTTCAGCTTTCAACTTCTGACCCTAAAGGCACGAATGGTTCGGCTTTCGGCTTTCAGCTTTTTTCTCATCCCTGCTGCAAAGTCGATACACCAAGTTAGATGACTGGCGCGTTTCCGCGTTTTGCCGTCATGCCAGCGCGCTGCTATCGCTGAACTTCTTGTTTGCATTGCGCTTATATATGGACGTTTTTACGTTTTTGCGGATTAGCTCGAAAACTATCGATTTTGATGAAAAATTGGAAAGAGCTAAATTTGTTCACCTTGGAATTTCCCATCGAGTGCGAGTAAATTCAAAATTTTTGTGGCTAAAATTTTGAAACTGATCTTACCTGATAGAAAATGACAGGTAAAATAAATTTGGTTCTTTTCACTTTTTCATAAAACTCGACCGTTATCGAGATATCACAAAACCTTGTTAGGGCTCCCAATGATTGCATTGATTTCACGGTAGTGGAACATTGCCAGCGCTCCTATCGGAATAAATCAGGGCCTATTCTAAGGATTTTTTGCAGGTACGCAAAGTACTGTAAAAATCTCAAAATTCATGTGTCCCCCCCCCCCTCACCAAAAAAAAATTATTATTGAAGCAGCAGAAGTCAAAATCCCGTATCACAGCACTATGCAGTATTGAGAATTAGAGAACACTGCTAATTACTGCTTAACCAGGAAGCAGATTGAAATTGCTAAAAATTCAGATTTTGTAAAATGAAAATCCGCAACTGTTTTTTCATCCAACCTTGAATACTCACAAAAACCAAGAAAATTGAAAAATTGGAGCAGAAAATTGCGAAAAACACCAAAACAAGAAAAAATTACCAAAATCACTGGAATTTTTAAAATGTGGGAAAAACACTCGATTTAATGTTACATCACTAGGGTTGGCAACGCTGAACTGCATTCAGCAACGTGACGCAGACGCAACACAACATTCTCCTTACCCACTCAGTGTTGCCAGGTGGGGCGATTTTACGCCAAATGGGCGATTTTGAAATTGGCCGGGCGTTAAAAAATACTGTCGGGCGATGTGTAAAAATTGTGGCGATTTTTAGGCAGAATGCGTGACTTCTCTCTTTTTCTGAGTCTTGAAAAAATCAAAAAATAAGTTTAATTAATTAAAAAAGAAACTGTGCCCAAAATTGACTGGGAGGTTGCGTAAAATTTTGAATAGGTCAACTTACAGCACTGCTGATTGTGAAAAAGCCTAAGAAAAAAGACCTAAAAGGTATAGAGTTTTTAGTACTTTTTCATAAAACTAGACTGAAAATTGATAGCGGTAGCGATAACAGTCTATCGACGGTCGATGGCATCGATAAATATATACCAAAATTTTGTCGACACGAGAAGAACAGCAGCTTATCACGCAATTGTGTTGGCTGCAGGCTGCAGTCTGGTCCAAGAAAAAGGTAAACAAAAATTTTCAATGAGAATCTCCATAAGAAAAATAAGGGCTTGAAAATTTCTCATATATTATAACAAGGGGACCTACGTTAAATATGTGATGCTTGCAGTCGTGAAGTCACATTCAGTACATTATGGACATATATTGCAAATTTTTATCTTCTCCTCCATTTCTGAAATATTTGCAAAATAGCAGAACGATATTTTCTCTCATGGTAAATTCAATGTAAAAAAAATTGTTTACATTTTCCTTGGACCAGCCTGCAGCCTGCCACAATTGCGTGCTGTTGCCTGATAAGAGTGATGAGCGCGTTTGTGACAGACTTCCATGCCGCGTGATGTGTAGCGGGTTGCGTTCACATCGAGGTAACCTTAGTAATATATGAATCTTGAGCAGTGGCGATTTGTGGCGATTTTCAACTTTTAACATGGCGACTTTTTCGAGAAAAAAAACCTGGCAACACTGTAAACTCACTGGCCACTACTCACACTGACAAGTTCCGACACGTCGCAAGCTTTTGACTTGAGTTGGTCCTATTACGCATGCTAATACGTTACGATGAGTCGAGTATAAGTTCAAGTTGAATCAAATTAATGTAGTGTTTTCTAGCATGTTGTGGTTTCCCATGCAATTTTGATGGATATTCGAAAATTTTTTACTGTGACCCAACCCCAAAGAAAAAAACCACGGATAGAAAACGATGCCGATACCCATACTGTTGCAGTAAGTACAGACTACAGAATCATATAAATTCTAATTCCCATGTTAAATATTTCTAATTTCAATTATGAAGAACGCATTTTGAATTTGTTTTTAAAAATTGAAGAAACAAAATTTTTGAAATTTGATACCAGATACCTGTATTTTTACGACTTTACGTAAGAATAAAAATAGAATGATCAAATAGCAGTTGAATAAAATTAATCCGCCTAAAATGGAAAGTTATTCGAAAATGAAAATCGATGAACAATATTTCGTATTTTTAATTTTTATAGAAATCTACTGCAGAAAATAATGAAGCAAAGTCTCTAGAGGATTCAGCTAATACTTCGTCGGAGTGTGCTGATTCAGCTTTACCTACGGGTACTCTTTCATCAAAAATTGTGTCTACATGTGCTGATGCTGATTCTTCTGAATCACTGTTTACGGCTGCTGATGCTCATCCTGCTAAAATTTCGTCTACACGTGCTGTTGGTGATCATGGTGGTGCTGATTCGGCTGTAGCTTCTTCCTCGTCAATGGGAATGGACAGATCTTGCTTCAAACATATGCACAGACATGGGAAACACTTTATCATGTGTGAACCCTGTGCATCTCACCATGAACTTCTTAAACAATTAGCCCAATCATCGAATAAAAGAATACCAGGGATAGCGCAACCAAGTGGAGTTTTATATCGTGAAGAAACTGTCCTGAATCATTTGCAACAAGTGTACCATACTGAAGCTGTGAAAGTTAGCAGATTAGAAACACTGAATTCAGCTGAGAAGTTACAATCGACACTTATGGGTGCACACATTTCTAAACAAAACGAGGAGCTGGCGAATAAAATAGGGCATTTAATGCTCCATACATATTGTGACGGGAAAAAGTTGACCCGTTCGGCATGGTCTTTTCCAGCCAGAGTCGTCACTGCACATATAGCAAATCAATTTTCTTTCAATTCTGACAAAAATTCGACAGATGCGGTTAAAAATTACGACTTTCAGTATTCAACTCCAGCATTTCATTTAAAAGCAATGAAGACCATTGTATCCCAATATCGGGAATCTTTTTTGAAGGATTGTGTTTCGTACAAAGACGCCGGCAACAACACCACCTTTATGTCACAGATCAGCGAGGTTCACATGCGATTATTAATGAAACGATAGAAATGTTGAACAATTTTCTGGATGAAAGGCTATCTTTGGATAACGACATCATAACCTGTACCAGCCCGTTTGTAGATTTACAGCCAAATGCTTTGTTACAAGAGGTAGGTACACAAAATGTGGGGCCCAGATTTGGATTTAGAACAGCTGGGGCTACAGTATAATGACCTGATGGACCATAAGGATATTGAGCTTTTGAGACAAAAAACGCTGAAACAACTTGTCGAGTTTTTAGCGCCAAAAAAGCTTTTTCACACTTTATTGGTGGTACGTATTTGCTCGCATTTTAGCAGCTAAACCACATAGCGCTGATGTCGAACGCATGATTAGTGCGAATAATATTTTAAAAACAAACCTCCGTAGTTCGATTAATTTAGAAACCGAAAATTTATATCTATTCATTCATACCAACATGCCGGTGGTAGAAAAATGGAACCCCCGACCAGCTATAATCGCATGGATAAAAAATAAAAATCGACGAGTGAAGGATACACTGAAAGCGAAATCGCAAAGTTGGTATAAACACATTTTTGAAGAGGCGGCGACTGCGAGTGGAAATAATACAGAAGAAATCTTACCAAAAAAACATACCAAATCGTTTGTTTAAGTTAAAAAATTTAAAATTGTATTTTATTACTTGTAATACATTTTTTTAAACTGATCACTGATCTTGTTTTTTGGAACTACGCAAATTCTGTTTTGCAATTGCGCAACGAACTTTTGGAACTGCGCAAAGTGTGCGCAGCTGCGCCTTAGAATAGGCCCTGGGATAAATGATCATAACATACGATGTTTAACATTGGTTAAATGGAGAGTCGTCTAACTTGGGTATCTATATGACTTTGGTACCGTGTCAGAAATGAAGGAACTCGCACAAGATAAGGGAAAATGGAGAGCTGCATCAAACCGGTTGTAAGATTGATAACATCATCATCATCATCATCACCGCTACTTCATGATAAGGAACAAAATCATGGGGTAGCCCATCCAATTTTCGATAATAAACCCGCTAATGTATAGATTTGCTTCGCAAAGATCTTAAATAAGTGCAAAATGCTTAGTCTAGATTAAAAAAAAAAAAAAAAAAAAGGGGAAAAGTTTATCTGAAAAAAAAAATAATTACGGAAGAAAAATAGTCGTGATAGAAATTCACATAAATTATCAAATCCTCGAATATGGAGTACAATAAAAACAATTTATAAAATTCTACATAACGTACATATCCCGTTAGTTCCATTTATCAAGGAATTTTCCCCCCCGTTCAAATGAATAATACGTTCACCTGTCACTTCCTGATAACACCGAAGAATTTTTCTGTCAAAAATTTGGTAAGCCCTGCTCGGGAAGATGAAACACATACACGAAGTCAATTACTTTTTTCCGTTAAATCGGTAGTAGTGAAGAATAACAAAACATAAAAAAAAAAAAAAAGGGAAAAAAAGCAGGAAAGAGAAAGAAAAGAAAACTACTGTAAAGATTTCCAGTCCAGACGGGATGATGCGTCTAGTTCATACGCTAGTATGTGTAGTAGGAGTCGAGTCATTGACTCCCCTCGCCGCCTTTTTCCTCCTATACGGCAGACGGCTGCTCGTCTCTCACTTGATTTGAAGTTCATGGTTGGACGTGTGCGAGTGTGTGCGCGTCTCTCATATGAGGCCCGCCAGACACGACGATGTAATGAATGAACTGACAGCCCCGCGTGCTGGAACGACAAGAGGGATTTTCTTTGAATGAAAAACGTTTTTATTCATCCTGGCGTTCAACCCCCCTCCGCGGTCTACACGTCCCATATGCACCGACCGAAAGAGAATATTATTTTCCGTTCCTCTCGTGTAATTCCCTTTTTCCCATATACGACGTGCTGAAACTTTCCGACATATTCCCGCCATTTCCAGCAGCGCGTGTAGTTTCCTTATACACGCCGAAGTCGAGCGACGACGATATTGTAACAAGCGTGTAAAATTGCCAATTGTTGCCTTTTGTCGCGTATTCAGCAGGCGGGCAATTTCGTTTGAAAATCATGAATGAAACAGCTATCTGTATGTACGAAGAGGACGTCATCGGATTCGGTAATTTCTCTAAATGACTCGTGGCATGTGTTCGACGAAAAATAAATGGTAATGGCCGCGAATTCTGGCGAGTAAGAGAACGAACTAAGGTTATTGTCTGGCGATCAGCCGAGGCGTGATGGAAAGACTTTCAAAGCTTCGATGAGGTAACAGATCCATATTTCTGCTACACTCAGGGGCGGGTAGACCCAGGGGGAAAAGGGGAAATTTCCCCCGGGCTGCTGGCGTAATGGGCAGCTGGGCCGGTTCAATTGCACAATTGGATCGCTCTGACGTAAGAATGTACAGCTGACGGCCGCAGCCCTTGGCCCTCGCTAGAAAGAAATATTTCCTAAGTGAAATTATTAGACTATAGACTAAAATAATCGACTCTGGATTGTTGCTTGAACTTTTGTTATCTTAAATGAGATAGTTGGAACACCTGCAAAGTATTGTGCGGAAGCCCGAGGAAAAGCAAAATCGTTTTTGGACAATTTTCTAAATTTCAAAAGAATCCTCACGGCTTAAATTTTTCTTCGCATTTTTGAAAACACTACTCCTCTTTTATGAAAGCTTATAACATGGTTGAAGATACAATTAGAGATTTATCAAAGGGATTAAGCGACTTTGAAGTTATATTACATTTAACAAAGTTTTATGTTTCCAAGATAAATGAAGAACTGGAAAAGCTGAGCCTGAGATTGATTTTGAAATAGAAGACGAGCTTCCAAAAATACGCTGACGAATGAAGAAGAAAATGTTCAATTACGAGAGTGATGATAATCAAATAACAAATGAAAACGACAAATTTCGCATAGGAGGTCTTTACATAAATAAAAGCAACCGCGGACTGGCTGGGGGGCATGGGGGAATCCCCGGCCGGGCCCCTTGGACTGCAGGCCCACCCAAAATATGACTTGTTCCAGGAATGGGGGGAAAATGAAAATGAAGGACCCCAACCAGTATTCCCCCTTTACAGTTCCTTTGCCAGTCCGCGGGTGAATAAAAGACACTATTTCATCAACTACCTATAAAGAACAAATTTCAGAGTCACAAAGCTATATTTGCCGATTTCAGTTGTTTGGATCCTAATCGATTTCCAGAGCTGAAGGATAGGTTGGATAACGATCAATTACCAGTGCTCACAAATCTATTTTCCCATATTAGAAAATTTCGAAAGAAATCGACCCTGAAAGACTTCAAAGGAGAATTTAGAGATTTTGCTTAAAAAACTGTCATGCAGAAGATTTTGATCAACTAGACCTATTGGACGATGAAGAAGAAAGTAACGGTAGTAATAGTGATGATGCTGAATCCCAACCTAGCAGTTGCAAAGAACTTTGTAAAAAGTGTCCTGCCTGATGTTTTCCAGTCATAAAAAAGTATAACTTTTATAAACTTGGGTATCCAACCTTATACATAGCTTATAAATTTTTATTGACTATTTCCTTTGCACAAGTATCTTGTGAACGATCCATTTCTATTTTAAAACATATAACGAATAGATTACGGTCGGTACTTACAGAGGCCAAACTTGACATTCAGTTAGGGGGGGGGGGGAGGAAAATTTGCCGACAAATATTTTTTGAAAACTAAAAATTTGCCGACAAAGTTTTTTTAATTTGAAACTTTACCGATTTTTCAATCAAAATATTTTTTAATTGAAAAAAAACAAAAAAAAACAATAAACAAACAAACCAACGTTCTTGGTAAATGAAAAATTCAAATAACATCAGTTTCAAAATTTGCCGACTACCAAATTACTAGGGGTGTTTCACACATACATCCCCCTATAGTTTCGTCCCTGCAAATACATATTGAAACCTTATCCCCCAAGTACTCACGTGAGCATATCCTAGTCTGAGAGGGTAAGCTGGCAGGATGTTAGGAATAGTTGAGAGGAACACACAACTTCCTTTACACATATCAAGGTAGTCGTTATTTACTCATGGTGATCTTTTTTTCTGAACTTCCTCTGATTCGTCTCCTAAACTGATTCCAATAAAATCAAAAAATAAACATTAAAAAAAAACGTACAAAGTTTCAGGTCAATCGGCTTAGGGGAATCCGTACCTCAAGCTCCCATTTATTATTACGGAAAACACATGGAATTTTGACTTTTGTTCTAGATTTCCCTCCTATATTCACCAGGACCAAGCCCGTAAATTAAACAATAGAATTCAGCTTGTGACAATGGAAAAGAAGTATTTTTGCTTTCAACTTTTAGATTTTAATAAAATGTTCAACTTTCTCAAATTTCAGGCTCTGGATCAAACAGAGAATCTAGTAAAAACAGAATACTCATTAAAATTCGAAATTCAACGGTCGCTACCGACTTTCAGATTTTCGAAGTGTCTTCCACATTTCTAATTTGTTTCAACCTTTCATATAGCGTTCGACACTCAGCTTGAAACCCTCGCGGCTTTTGACTGACTAGTCTCTGACAGGTGTCCAGGGTACTCAATTTTCAGACAAGAAATTTGACTTTCAGTTTGGGGAGGTATATACCGACAAATATTTTTTGAAAACTAAAAATTCGATGACAAAATGTTCAACAATTAAAAAGTTGCCGATTTTTCATCGAAATATTTTTTGATTGGAAAAGAAATAAACAAATAAACATTCATGAAAAATGAAAATTTCAAATGAACAGTTTCAAAATTTGACGACTGCCAAATTATTGGGGGGGAGGGGGGTTCAACCCCCCACACCCCCTCATAGTTTCGCCCCTGGGTACTTACAGATGATCACTTGGATGCACGTATGATTATGAATATCGAGAAAGAAATCCTCTCTAAAATAAAGAATGAGGACGTTCTTTACGCGCTCACGAATACGTCCTTAAGTATTCGGAAATTGTTAAATTAATTAATTTGATAAACAAGTTTTTTAGGGCAACCTATAATATTAGATAAATGATCTTTTATTTTAATAGACCTCGTAATTATTAAAATAATATTATGTATTAGGTATTTCTGTTTTTATAAACATACTAATTTTCTTCTTTTCGTTTCGTAGAGAGGTAAAACAATTTTCTTAATTGAAAAGATAAAAGAAGGGGGAAAACTGTAAAACGAGTATCCTCGTGACCATCTGCTTTCTGAACCCTGAAAGACTATGTGTAAATAAAATGGGGTGGAGCAAAAAAAATTTTGGGCCGCTTCAAAATTTGTAGAGGGCCGCTCTTATATTATTTCCCCCTTAGTTTCCATTCACCTATCCGCCCCTGGCTACACTCGTTAACATCCAAGACTTGATGTTGGAAAATTGGAAACTGTTTAGCTATAAATGGATGCCAGGGTAAGCAATCCAACTGATGAAACAGAGGGTCATGAAGATTTTTTTAGGGGAACCAAAATTAAAACTTCAAGTCTGGACCTCCGTGCAAGAAGGACGTAAGTCATTGTTTCCTCAGGTATTGAGTTATACACACCAATGGATTCAGAGACACGTTAGTTATACCACGTACAAAAGGATGAATGTCGAAAATATCTTTCAAAATCATACTCAGTGATCTTAAAAACCACTAAATCAACTCATGTCTCAAATTTCATTTTTTCATTCCTCACGTTCCCTGAATCAAAGACCCAGATCGCAAAACTAAGCTATAAACAACATCAAATCACCTGTTGAAATAGAAGAGTACAAATTAATAACGCTGTTGAAGGCTACCATTTTTCAGGGAGAGAGGAAGCGTTGAAAATGATGGAATTCCTGAAAAGAGAGTAACCGTGTGGTCCCTTAGGCAAATTGACTTGAAAACATACAGTAACTTTTATTACTAGAACAGTTTTTTTTTTCTTCTTTCTTTCTTTGGCACAGACAGGAAAATTGGGTCACAGGGCATCCAAATGTTCGAAAAGAAAAGCTGATACAATTAGTGGAGGACAGGCAGTTTTTTAATGACTGAGTCGAAAACGCATTGCGGACTATATCCGACACTTACTGCCACAGGTGTTGCCGGGGGGGGGGGGGGTAATTACTACCCCCCTCCCCATTCAAAGGCCAATAATTATATTTACACTTGTATTTATAAAAAATTTGTGATACCGCAATTAATTGTACCGTACCATACATTTAACTAGCAGTACACATACACAGAGTGTCTAACAAAATCGAAATCTGAAAATAACTGACCTTCACCCCCAGTGGCGTGCATTCCAGGCAAGCAAGGTAAGCGCCACTTACCCTGGAAATTCAAGATAGAATAAGTTTTCATATTATACAATATCAACTTCAACTTGTAACAAATAAAAGGTACTGAAACATTGGGCAAAACAGAGATTGTATTGACGCTTACGCTGAATTCTGAAGTATAAATATTTTATAATAAATTTACGGGAGATACGTGTAACAGTTGAAACAAAAGCGTATACTGTTCGGCGTTTGGAAATCCTCGTACATATTCGTACAGGCCACCAACCGAGGTGTGCGCTGGATCTATCGCTTCTTTTCCATACTGCACGGAGCACTGCAGGACTACCCTCCACCTTCGTGTAAATTACCAACACAAAAACACACTAGTACTTTCAACGCGACGAAACCTGTTCCTTGGGTTCCGTTCTGGAAGCGCTTTGCGTCTAGCTTGGCTCGGCTTAGCAACACACATACGTCGAAGTTTTTCAGTGAAACGTGATCATGTTCAGTCAACGCGTTAAATTTGAATGCTCCGTTGTTTGTTTGTTTTTTTGCCACAGAATGCGTATTCGAGACTTTATTGAAAACCCATTTTCGTAATTTAGGAACAATTAGAAATTATTAATGGTGGTAAGCCTAAACCAGAATTACCATTTTTAAAAACTGGGCAAAAGAAAGGTGGTTCGATTTTTACTAGACATTTTCACCTATCGCAATACAAATACATTTTGTGGTTAAACCATTGTGAAGATGGTGGAAAACTTTTTAGTTGGCCATGTCTACTATATGCGTCACAGAAAAGGATAAATGCATATGGAATAACCCTGCACAGGGATACAACAACTTGAATAATTTGATCAATGCCCTTTTGTATCATATTTTTATTCTGATTTTTACTTTACCTCCATGCTCAGGGACATACCCTCCTTCCCACCCCTGTAGGAATTTTTCACTCAATAGTTGAGAAACTTTACCATTTCAGTCAGGTGGATGTGGAAAAATCCAACACGTCGAAAGTTTTTTTTTTTTTTTTTTAATACTTGTGAATTGAATTGAGAATTTGGAAAATCCAATCAGTCAAAGGGTTTTTTTTTGCTTTGATATTTCAGGAATTTTGAGTTGAGTCAGTTTTAAAAATCCAACAAGTTAAAAGGTTTTATTTTTTTTTGCTTTGATACTTGGAAATTTTGAGTTGAGTCAGTTGGGACTTTAACAATTTTTGCCCCCCCCCCCGCAGGAAAAACTCTTTGGTACACCCCTCCCCCCAATTTGCTATGAATGCGCTAAAATAAAAAACTAAAGCTAAATATACTTCTTCGTCTATAATACTACATTTTCAGGGGGGAGGAAACCTAATTTTATTGCATAAGGTAGATGAGCCCAATAAGGCCCGGATCCACAATACAAGGCCCAATGTACCGATCTTGACTGCTATGCTGTGTAGACTGCATTGAAACGTACAGCAAAGTTGTTCCGTCATGATATGGCAACACTGTCCAATTGTTTTTATCAAGATATTAATCCACTAGTGCGAGATATGCCGGTTGATGATGATTTTCCAATAACGTAAAAAGTGCTCCGATATGTTTTTTGTGTAACTTGGAGGACTTACGAGTATTATGTTAGTAAAATGGAATTTATCCAGAAATCAAACATTGGATAGTTTTTGTAGTGGTAGTTGGTTAACGATCGACGCCAGAAAAGTGAAATTCGAGCAATTTGGGACCGAGGTATGCGATACTCACGAAAAATAGTGTTATGTAACATAATAAGGACCAGCCAGCCTGGTGAGATCAGTTGATTATCATTTCAGGTTTAACTTACTCATAAATTTCTCTTTGAACCATGCTTTACTTTTTAGTTACCGAATCTCAGGTCAGGCTTATTAGGTATTAGGTTGGGTGTTATTAGGTTATAAGCCCAGCCTTCTTTGGTGCGCTGGCTTTATCAAGTTTTGAAAAAGGAGTATTTTTATTAGAAGATCTGAGGAACGTGAAGCAGTATAGAAAAATTTCAAGTTAGCCAATTTTTAAATATTGCAGTCGATGACTATAACACAAAAAAGGAAAAACATGAAATTACTTATATGAAAGTCTGGAGAGCCTAAACCTTGAATTAGAGCCTTATTGAGCTCATCTACCTTAATACGCGCATGTTGACCACGTCTCAAACGACTCACACGAGCATGTCATACATGCGAAGACTCTTGTATGCTGATATTTCGATTTATCGTCAATATCAGGGCTACAATCTTTATGCACAAAAAATAACGAAACATGCGCATTTTTTATGCACTGAATTCAGTCTAAATAATATGCCGAAAATATGTGCCGAAATTATATAATATGCATAAATATCCAAGGGTATATCATTTCAAAGGAAAAATTAAGTTGGATACACTGAGACAATTTTTGTCATATTTTAAAATGACCCAGTAAAGTATCTCCTTAAGAGTCCAATCTTCTTTTAATAGATGCACCCAGGAGATAATGTACCTATTCGTAATTTCTTGATGATTGATGAATGTGATGCGGGCAAGAGAAAGTTTATCTCACGTGCAAAAGAACATATTTTTCTAAAAGCTTTTCTACTGATTCAATAACCAGTAAGTCTTCTCAATTTTTTTGAAGTCGAACATCATTCTCAGCACTAGAAAAATAATATTTTGGGGGAAAAAAATTGAAAAATAAGCAAAATTGGTGCAAAATATGCGGTAAATGCCAAAATATGCAGGATGAAGTGCTGCTCATTTGACTCAGAATTCTGTGATTCGTGGAGATCTTTTGAAACTTATACCTATACGCCATAGGTAAAAATATGCAATCGCATAAAAATTGCAGCCCGGTCATTATAATAGAATTTTCTAATTCTAAATTCTTTGTTTTCTCTTTCAAGGTATAATTTGCTGATTCCTAAATTTTTTAAATGACCATGACTGAAAATAAATGACTTCAATGACCTTTGATACAACATACCACACCCCTTCCCCCCAAAAAAATCCACCAACGCCGATGATTGTAAGTCAGATAGGTAAAAAAAGGAAGAGGGAGAGACTCAAAACCACATCCACGATTGGAAATACATGAAAGTAGAATTTCAATATTTTTATAAGCCAAAAATTGTTTTCATGGTGCCGAAAGTATTTTTACGACCAGGAAAAAACGTCAATTTAACGCTAAAAACCCCATTGTTTATGACCAGAACGTCCGCCTGTGTTTATGTCTATCTCAATTTAGAGCCTAGACCAGCAGCGATGGATTTTTTGACCATACCTTTATCTTTGCCAGCAAATTTTGGCACCATTGCTTTTGCCCACTCTAGGCCACTGCCCAGTCTGTGTATTCATAAATCCAGCAATGTTAGTGTGAAACTCGTAATACTGTTCGCTGATTCGTCTTCTGACACGCACATTTACTGAAAAACCCTTCATCTGATCATCACTTTTCGCTTTTCCAAAGCTCTTTAAAATGATGCACAGGCGACCAAAGCTGAGCGAAAGGCGATAACTTTTTATGTAACAAGTAGCCTACATGATTTTACAAAATCTTTCTCTCCCAACTTATAGTTTTTAATAAGAAACTAAAAGTATAAAAGAAAGCAAAAGAGCGAAAAAGGAGAAAAGAAGAAAAGAAAAAACCTTAGAATTTATCTATAAATATGAAGAAATTAAACCCGTATCTTCAAAATGTTGCTTAGCATTTCAGTTTTTAATATTTTTAACAATCCCGCGATTTAACCCTCTCGAAACCCTCCGCCGAAAACGGAATTATAAAAAAAAAACGCGTGTGTTCGCAAAACTAGCGAAACAACCCTTTATCTTATATAATATTCGCGGAAAACGTAAAAAAGGGTGTTTAAAAGTAAATGGGTGATAGATGGACGAAGTAATGAGTACGAAAGAGGAGAAGAGTTGAGTTTAAGAAAAAGAAATGAAAGACGCTGCCACCCCGTTTTTACCACTTTCTACCACATTTCGCGAGAAGTACGGGCTGGAAATTCTTTCTTTCTTTTCCGGAATGGCGAGGAGGGGTACCTGATCTTCTGGAAAATGAAGCGGGAGAGCGGAAAAGAAAATATGGCCGCTCATCAAACCCCCACACTCCCTCCCGCCTTTATATATAAAACTATATATATTTCCCTATTCACTCGCACGTATTCTTAATTTCCATTCCTTAGTGCCTTCGAAATCCAAATATAATTAATTTCTCTCTGTATATGCAAAGAAACGTCTACAACTTTTCTTCCACATTTTCATCTTCCTTTATTTCCCTTCGCCGCAGCATTCCTTTGAAAAATTTTCTCGCTTCGTCTCGCAAGAAAAAAAAACGATACCGTAGTCGACGTACACTTCGCACCTTTCCTCTGTACCTGACTGAATGGAGAGAATGGACCGGCATTCGAGTACTCTCTGCTTTTAATAAGGCAAAACGAATCGAACGAGAAATTAATCGTCAGGTTTCGAGTGCATTTTTCTTCTATAATTAATCCTCCCCGTAATTATACACTCATTGTAGAGTAATTAAGATCCGCCTCGAGTTGACATTTTGCAGCTTAAAAGTTTCCTTTCCGGAGCACAAATTTCCGAATCGTATGCTGGCTGCTGGGGAAGTTACCAGGTTATCACAAAGCTGACGGATGCCTTTCATAGAACTGGGGTTGTATCAGGGTCACTCTGAAGCTACTTATTTAGAAGCGTAAAAAGTGTTTTTGCGAACATATCGAGGTTAATGGAGAGCTCACCTTCACTCTGCCTGACTGAAAACAGATTTTTAGAACAGAGGAAAGATTTCTCAAGGATACCGCCTCCTCTACTTTGCTATTCTGATTTGCAAGTGATAGTTGGAGATGTAGACAACGGTGTACAGAGTATACACTTTTCTGAGAAGTTTTGGGCCTCTCTTCTGAAGAGGTATATAATTCGATGAGAAAATGACGTGGTAACACTTTCATTCAATTTAAATGGCTCCAGTCTGCAAAGTGGTTAAAGTTTGGCAGAATTTGAAAATCGGACGGCTACACAGTCGATCAACAAAACGGCTACAAGAAAACCAACTTTTCTGAGCTATTTCTCATACTTATTCCGAATCAGTTGGCCGATTCTTCCAGTAATATTTCGATTTTCCACAAAGTCTCATTTAAAGTGGCCAAAAAAAACTTTTTTTGGTATTTTTCAGGCTCATTCCTGACCCATTTATTAACCAGAAAGAATAGCAATACAGACACATTTCTCGACAAATTCATCTTTTAGACACCGAAACTGGTCTTCAAATTTGGATGAAGGCCTTCTTTTACCTAGAAAGGCCTGTAAGCACTTGATGGAGTCCAATTTTAGATTTTTGATATTACAACGAACATATAATAACTATTTCTAGGCTTATTTTTTGTGCTTTCTGGATACGGTGATATAATTTTTGTTGAGTTTTTCTTGAGCTTCAAACTCAAACACGGCCATCTACAAGCTAAAAGGACCAAAATTTGGACTTTATATGTATGGGGGGAAAAAGGGAACATTATTTCTCCGGCTATTTTTATGCTGATTGCAAATTTGGTTTTGAAATTTTGATGAGCCCATTCTTAGCGTCAGATTAAAAATAAGGGACTTCGCCAGTCCCATCAGCGTGGAGGAGGGGAGGGGAAAATAGGTCGAAAATACTGATTTAGCATCCATTTTTTATGCAAAAACAACCGAAATAAAAGCTGAATGGCGTTCATATTTTGCTGACTGATGTCCAAAATGCCGATTAAATAGCCAAAAATTTCCCGAAAAATGCCGACTTGGAACAAAAATGCAGGCAAAAAAATTCTTAAATCTTGTAGACTGGTAATCCAAAATTCCCTATAAATGGTTGAATTTGCCGAAAAATTCCGATTTTGAAGATTTGTAAGATTCATGGCGGAAGGTCACACCCCTCGCACACCCTGTTCAGAATCAAGACAAAAAGTAGGTCCAAAAGCATCGCAGTAAAAATCGGCTATAACGATGTTGACGGGAACTCAGTTTTTCATCGTTAAAACCAATACATCGCTCAAACCGATATTGTTGCTCTTATATTACCTCTGGGCGTATCGTTATAATCGATTTATTCTGCATTTAATTTTAAGAGCATAAATTCGGACTCTACGAATGCTTGAAAGCTTTTTTGGAAAGGATAAAGAGCCTACATCGGAATTTGAAGGTCAGATTCGGAAATCACAAAACAAACTGGTCTAAAAACATGCACATTGAAATTTTGTTCTGATTTGAAACGAACCTGAAAAAATGGCCTTCTGGGCCACTTTTAAGGTAATCCAGAAATTACAGGAAAAATCAGCCAACGAATTCGGAATCAGTGCTAACAACTGATCTAAAAAGTTGGTTTCTTTTCTGTAGCTTCAAAAAAAAGTCAAATTTTCCTCTAGTTTAGAGCTTGGAAGGTCGTAATACTGCATTCTTTTTTTACTTCGTCTATTTGAGGATTGCGTTTCCAAAACCCAGTAAGTCCATATTTGCTTTTATTTATTTTCCTTCATTCGTTTCTTTTTTCTTTCTCCCATAATCAGGCGATGGAACCTCAGACTCATGAATATCTCTTAGTCGAATAGCAAAAGAATCATTAGTATTTCCTAATCAAACTCGCTTCCGCCGTAAGTCTGTTCGCTATGAATTCAACTTTAAAACGTAAGAAGTCCAGTTTTTAGAAGTTTTCTTCTGCTTATAGTTTTGCGAATATTTTAGTTTTGAAAATAACATTTTGGGTCGTATGCATTAAAGCTGAAGCTAATGTTTAAAAACGGAGGGTAACATCAAAATTGTGACATGTAGACAGCTTTTGTGCTTCTTGAACAATCTAAAAATCTATAGACTCACTGCTTTTCGGAAAAGCACTCCTCATTTGTAATGCGAATTAAAATTTTTCATCAACGGTGACCAAGATACTTCCAGCACAAACTCATACAACCGGTATTTTCAAATTTGGATTGTTTAAATGATATTGCATCTTTTAGTCGTTATTTCCACTGTTTTCGTTTTGGTTGATTTTTATATTTTACTTTTGTCAATAGGCATACCCCATACCGTGACCATTTTCCTAGGAAAACTACATGGGGTCCAAAGGAGCAACTTAGGGCAAGATGGCCATGTCAACCTCTAAAAAGTAAACGAGCAAAAGAAAAAGAAATATAAAGTTCTTTCCTTCGAGTTTTGCGCCGGAATCAGGATAACACAGCTTTTTACGGCAGTAGACGACAAAAATACCAGATTACATTTTCAACCTCCCAATTAAATAAACCCAAGGACAAGAAGAAAAAAGAATTCTTCACTTTAATTTTAACACTCAAATTTATATAGTAACATCTTCGGGGACAAACTACTGGCTCATTATAGGGAGCAAATTGGGTTGGGGAGAAGGAAACTTAGAGCATTGATAACAATAACAATTTCAACCCTCAAATTTAAGAAAGTGGGCAAAAGAAGAAGAGAATCGTTGCTTCAATTTGGTGCTGAAATTAGGATACTACATCTTCCAGGGAAGCAACTCATCAACTCAGGGTGGGCGGCAAGCTGGGGTCCAGTCCAGTGAGGCAATCTGAGATAAAATTACGATTTCAACTTCTAAAAAGTAAGCGAGTAAAAGAAACAGAATTCTGAATTCGATTTTCCGCTCCGAAATTAGGATAGTAAAATTCTTCAGGGTGACAAAACCATCTGCGCAAGGAGAGGAAAACTTAAGTCAAGATCACTATTCCAACCACCAAATGAAATAAGAGAGCACAACAGAAAAATTAAATAGACGTACTCTTCACTTCGATTTTTAGAGTTAAATTAGAACAGTAAAATCTTGTAGGGGGAGTAAGCCATCAGATCAGGGGGGAGGGAAACATGGAGTCCACGGGGGGAGGGGGTCAACTTAGAACAAGATGACAATTTAAACCTCCAAAAAATAAGCGAGAAAATAAAATTAGGAAAAACTCTTCACTTCGATTCTTAAGCACAAAATAGTATAATATAATATCGGGTATGTTTTCTCAACCACTACGCATCCTCAATAGATGTTTCTAAGATTCTTAATTTTCAGCAGTCGAAAAAAATTTAACTATGAGTTTACGTCTAAAAATACAAGAAAGAAAGAAAAAAAACAAAAAACTAAGTTCTGCTAAGAAAAAAGTCCCGTTTTTATTGTAGTTGTCTTTTCACAAAATATGAAGCTCTATTATTTTGTTCCAATCCTGAGAAGAAAAAAGGGAATAACATTTCAAAAAGTAAATATTTTCAATAGACCATGTATTCCTAACTCTGCCAAAATAAAACTAGGCAAACACATTCACATGTTATCAGTAAAAAAATGTCAACTCACTGGATTGGAAAAAGAGCATTCAACTGAAACACCCCGTATTTTTCAACAGGGTGACTATTTTTTTCCGAGGATAAAATCCCCTGACTTTTCCTGATGTTTTCAAATTCTTCCAGTCCATTTTCCAGTTTTTTCATAACAAATAAATTATTAAAAAAAAAAGTTCAACTGAGTCTGACAGAGAAAATTGTATAATACTTTCACATCATAAAATTTTCTTCAAAATTCCCTGACTTTTTCATAAAATTCCATGATTTTTCACTGACTTTTCCACGTCTCACAGAATTCCCTGACTTTTCCCTGACTTCCAGGATTTCCAGAAGAGTGGCCACCCTGTTTAAGCAAAAACAGGCCCGTAGTATGACTGCGTTTTCAGGGGGAAGGGCAACTTTGAGCAAAATTACAAATTTGATGCAAAAAAGGGAAAAAATAAAAAAAACAAAAGGAGCAAGAAACGGGTTTTGCTTTTTTTAGGGCAACAAATCGTTGATTCAGGGAGTCAATACCCCTCACCACCTGACTCTAGGGGTTGAGCTGCTGTATATACGAATGATGGTACAGTTACGTTCATCTAAAAATCCTAAACTCACTATTCAAGTTCATTTCTTGTTTAAAGAATGTTAATTCCATGTTTTAATTTCTTACTGTACAAACTTTCCAAGTTTGGTAATCAATCGAAGGGCCAAAATTCGAAGGCATAACATAATAAAAAATTCGAGATTTTTACTCTCAACTTCTGTACCCCTAGTGTTAACAGAATTCAAAAGATTTGTAACCACATTATTTTCACCAATGACATCTTTCAAGGGAAAGGTCGAAAAGCCCAAAAATTTTCAACCACAATGGTTTCTTTGTTTTAACTTGATGTGGAATTTGTTTGTGCATAAAAGTAGCGACATGAATTAAAATTTTGATAACTAAACGACTGCGACTGTGTTTCAGTCTTAGTTGCACCGAACTGAGGGTGGAAGATTTTTGAATTTTTGCGAGTACATTTTTACAGCGCCGATTGTCTGCCACGATCGATGTATCGCCGAACTTTCGCAAACTCGACCACCCTAGTTTTAACTAAAACGATCTCGTATTCTTAAAATCGGCATAAAAGCGTGTCACTACTTTTTCCCCTTTTTTGTTTTTCAACGTCTTAACTGCACTTTTTTTTTTAAAATTTTTTCCTTGCCGTTTTAACGGCAACCTTATCGTATATTCCACGTAAGAATTTTCTGAAATTAATTCCACTTTCAGAAATGGATTTGAAGCATCAAGAAGTATGCCAACTTTTACGATGAATTCGATTGTTCACCAAAATGAAATTTCGGGAAGTTAATGAGAAAGTTATTGAGTTATATTTTGGTAAAACCAAAAAAATTGCTGGTTTATTCTTTTGTCGGTAAATTGTATCGCAAAAACGTGTTTTTCAGTATTACATATAAACTGAAAACGTTATCGCTGATCGCATAAATTGTCGATGCCTAAAAGTACTAACTTAGAAGTCTCAGAATACGTGAGACGCAGTAGCGCCCGAAGCATTTTTGAGAGGTGATGCAAAACTTGGAGCTCGGGATTCAAAGAACCTACTCACCTACCTATTCAGTGGCGTATCCAGGATGAAATTGAGGGAGTCCAAACTGAAAAAAAAATTAATATGGGCGATAGGGCAGAGTGGTAGAAGGGGGAAAGGGGCGCAAGTAGATTATAAAAAAGTTACCAAGGGGTGGTCCAGACTCCTTGGACATCCCCCTTAAATACGCCACTGTACCTATTCACATGTTAAGTAATACTTTAGAAAGAAGAAAATCAAATCGAGGTTTAGTTTCAATTTTGCTAGCTACAGCTCCTTAACGATTTACGAGGAGGAATTCATCCAACTAAACGGTAACATATCAAAGTCGTTTGGCAGAAAAGAAAAAGAACATTGCAATATTTTTAATTTTACCATCTGTAGTTCCTAAATTTTCCAACCCTTGAAAAATTTTAAATTATGAGGAGGAATGCTACCACTGATAATTAAAATATCACAGCAGGTTTAATGTAAAAACTGTTTCTCCCCCGTCTTTTTTCCAAAAAAAAAACTTTTTGTTTTCATATTTTTCTTAAATTTAATTTTAAAGTATATTTTTTTGGAAAAAATTTTTTAAATATTAGAATTATTTTTATTTCCTACTTCAAATGAATTTCTAACTTAAATATAGATATTTAAAAATAATGATAACAATTTAATCGACTTAGGCCGGCTTTTCGGCCAGAAGGGAAGGGGAGCTAAGGCAGCCCTAAAAGCCTCCCTGAAGTCTCTGAGGTAATGCTCGAAAGGGCGGATTCCAGGGCTCGGGTTGAGAGTAAATTAGAAAAGAAACTACCGACTCTTCTACAATTTCAAATTATTGCAAAGGAGGAAAAGATGTTTCCTAACTGAGAACGAAAATTTCTAGATCGTAGAGGAAAAACAAAAGCTAAATTTAATTTTCTTTTAATTTTAACCAATGGGAAGTTTTTCGGTCGCAATCCTCCCTGGTGTCCGAACTATACCCACGCTCTCCTACACACATGAACTTATCTCAAACTTTATACTGCCGTAGCTACCCCATATATCTTTTCGAACAAACCGTACACGGTTCTCAATCTAAAAGCACGCTTCCAACCTTGCCCTTGTTTTTGATTAAGTAACACTATCCCCACGACGACAGAAAGCTTCAGAGCATGAAAACGTTGTAAATGCTTGTTTACTAATCCAGAAGTTACTTACTTAATTCTAAAGGAACACAAAATTAACACTTTTGAACGCACGCGGATACATCGTGCGTCCTTTCAGAGCATTGAGATGCTCCAACGTTGTTAGAGCGACGAGAGACATCTTTAATCTACTCAACCCTTTTTCACACTCCACCTGTGGTTTCCTCTCGTGCACCACACATTATACAACATGATGAATTTCACCTAGAATCGAAAATTAATCGTTGTCGCTTCACCCTGTAACACCTGTTTGTTCTAATTATACCTGTGGCTCGTTTACGTCGCCTTTTCTCAATTCGTGTGTAATTTCACTCACATTCATCGACATTCAATGAAGAGAGGTACGCCTACTCTGTCACTTGATTTTCAATGTCCCTTAAGACTGTCACAGTCGGATTCACAAACGTTGTCAAAGGGACCACGATCCCCGGGCGCTCGGAGGAAGGGAGCGCTTGGAACAATGGAGGAAAAAGAAGAAAAAAAAACGAAAGGAAGAAAAACAACAGTTTGATTTCTAAAAAAAGAATAGGTACAACGAAATTAGTGACACATGTCGACACACGAGAGGTGAATACGAGCTTTACCAAGGGCCCGGGCGAAGAACATGTTTTGGTGGATGGGCGGGGGCGGGAGAGGATTAACTCGAATAATCCCGACTAAAATGTTACGAATTTTAGTTGACAAGTGAGTAGCTTAAAATCAAAACTCACTTTTGCCATTTCACTTTAAGGGGGTAAATAGGCAAAATACTGTACACGGGTGCAGGAATATCTTTGCTGTGCCTGTGAACGTGGAGTCCTGCGGATTCCTGCACCCATGTACAGTAATTTGCCTAACTCCACGTTCACAGGCACAGCAAAGATCTTCCTGCACCCGTATACAGTATTTTGCCTATTTGCGCCCTTGAAGTGAAATGGCAAAAGTGAGTTTTGATTTTAGGCTACTCAAGTCTTGCAAATGAATTGACGTGAGCAGTGGCATGAAGAGGAACTGGTGAGGAAAATGGATAATTCTGCGCTGATTGAGGTAACACAGCAACACTGCTCCCCCATTTCACGCCGTCCAACCATGCAGGGAGCAGTTCACTCATTAAACTACCTGCCAGGTGGTAGGAGATGTCCGTTATAAGGCATTGCATTACGGAAGTGAAGACATTCCTTCGTCAACAGAGATTGGGAGAAGACATTCTTACAAAAATATCCTTAATACCCATACTGTTCTAATCAAATCTGTTCTTCTATAGGAGTTTCGGATTTATTCATAAAGGCTCATCCTCTCAATTGTTTTGACTGATTCTCAGAATTGCTCAACTTTTTAAAATCTTAATCACAAATAATTGTTTATAGTAAATGAGGACAAAAATTCTACAAATTTGAAAAGAAAATAACGTGGCCAAGAAACCAAGACTCTTCACCCCATTGAATCAATTACTGCAGATGTTACAACATGTAAGTAAATAGTTTTATCATGTTATCATTATCATACACTCGTGTGGATTCCGTGTGACAAATGTAGTTTATTTTTACGCACTAACTTCTCCAAGCTAATGGGGGAAACATAGTTTCTCACACTGGCAACAGCTCCTAGTCAGGGGGAGAAGTGGCAGTGAGGTGTTTACCAAAAAGTGAGTTCTTGTACAATTTTTAGTGAGCATTATTCAAAACAAAAAAAAAATCCACAAAATTTTAGTCTCTTCAACAAAATTTTTCATAGAGAAAAATCATTTTCTGTAAAACAAAAAAAATTGTACAGAAGAAAATGTTGTCCCAAATAACAAATTTAAGAAAAAATGCTGAATTTTCTTATTAAAAAATGATGTAGGTAATATTAAAAAGGGAAAAAAATAATTTTTATCGAAAACTTCTTTCGCCAAAAAATATTTTTTCTACTAAAGATATTATCCTATTGATTATAAAATTATTATTTTTTTAAAGTCAAAAAGACATTTTTGTCAAAAATATAATTTTTTGTGTAAGCACTAGCCAAAACATTTTGATGGCAAGTACTCGTATTATTCTTTATACCTATCCTAACAAACTTTTATTATAAAGAAGAATTTTTCATTAAAAATTATTTTTTATGAGGAAACATTAGCCAAACTGCCAATATAGATTATCTTCCATAAAAAACAAATATTTTATTAAGAAACAAAACAACTTTTAGGAGTAGAACAAAAAATTCACAAACAAAAATATTTAAAAAAATCATTTTTTATTTAGAACAAATTTTTATAAAATAAACAATACTTTATTTAGAAACCACTTTTTATAAATAAAAATATATTCTATATTTAAAAAACGTTTTTTTAATAGAAAATATTTTTCACTCAACAGTTTAATTTGAAAAAAAAAAAAAAATTAATTTAAAAGAACATTTATTATTAAACATAGTGTCGACTGCGGAGTGTGGTATTATTTCAATTGTAGGGAGTGCCAATTCACTTTTTCTTCTTCTGTATTCCAGAGCGCTTTCGGCTGTTACGCAGAGTGCTCCACTGATGATGGCATAACAGCCGAAAGCCCTCTGGAATACAGAAAAAGAAAAAGTGAATTGGCACACCCTACAAATGAAATATTATTAAACAGTTTAGAAACGCTTTTATCTGACAAATGTTTCGGTTTGGAAAGCCTTTTCTTCTTGGAAAACTTTTTCTATCAAAAATAACATTCTAAAATTTTTTTTCCTAATTAAAAAAAAAAAAAAACATTTTAATATTTTATAGAAAAAAATTGTCCAGCTTTCCAGGATTTTTGATTTATTCTCTAATGACATTTTTCCTTTAAAAATTTGTTTCACAGCCCAAAATTATTTTCATGAATTTGTCTTTCTCTCACTTTTTTTTTCCTATTTTTTCCCAAATATTTATTCTCATTCACATTTCCAATTTGTATGTTCCCAGACAACAAGTTTCCCATTCCTTTTTTGAATCATTATTTTGCTTTTTGACATGTTTATTTCTAGACCTACTTTCATACTTTCTCTAGCTAGGTCCTCTAACATTGCCGACATTTTTCCATTGTTTCTTTTTCCAAATACGAGTAATACGACGTCATCAATAAATCTTAAGTTTGTTAGCAGCCTACCATTTATTTTGATCCCCTTTTCTTCCCAGTTTAGCTTCCTGAAGACAGATTCTAAAACACTGTTAAAAATATTTGGCGAAAGAGGGTCTCCCTGTTTACCCCCCCCCCCCCTCCAATAGGAAATGCTTCTCCTTTTTCATCAAATGATATAAGCGACCATGAATTTTTGTATACATTTTCCAATATGTTTATTATTTCTGAGGGGACACCTTGTGTTACAAGTGCTAACCAAGCAATGTGGTGATAAATCGTATCGAAAGCTTTATTAAAATCTGTAAATGCTAAGGTAACTTTAATGTCATATTCATTAGTTTTCTCCATTACTTGATTTATTGTTCGTAAATGGCCAGCTGTTGAAAATTTATTCCTGAATCCTGCTTGCTCATCTGGCTGGTTTGTGTCTAAAATATTGTAAACTCTTTCTTTCATAATTTTCATAAAAACTTTCCCAATGTTCGATGAAAGGCTAATAGGGCGATAATTATTAATATCATTACGATTGCTTTATTATGAATGATTTCTGACTCTCCCCATTGTAATGGTGTTTCACCTGTTTTTAATATCGTATTAAACATATTGGTCTAGGGCTCTGTTACTGTATCGGCAATCATTTTTTGAAATTTGTTTTCTATTAAATCTGGCTCAGGGGCTTTCCCAGTTTCAACTTCTCTAAAAGCTTTCTTTATTTCCTTCAGAGATGGTAGACATTCCTCCTATTATATACCTTTTCCAACCCTTCCTCGGACTCCCCTTTGTTATTTCCTTCTTATTTTAAGCTATATGTAACGATTTGTAAAAGTTGGTAGCTCTTCCTACAATTTCCCTCCTGTCATACACTAGTGAACCATTAGCATCTTCTATATTAGGGAGCAAGTATGTACTTCAGTTTAGTTCTTTTTTTGCTTTTTAACTGTCCCGGCCTCTTCTAGAATTTCTTTCAACTTATTTTCTTCATAATTTTTTACACCCTGCCTTATTTCTTTCCTGCCTGTTTTGTTCAATTCAGTTAATTCATCCTCAGACAAACCTGATCTGCGCAGCCTTACTGCTTCAGGAGTAATATTTTTTGAATTAAATGTTTCTTTTTAATGCTGATTTTGCCATCTCTTGTACCCTACCTTGCTTAAAATGTGTCACAGCTTCCATTAGTTTGTTATATGTTTGTTGCACTTCCCCTTCCCCCACATTTATTGATTCTAGAAAGTTTTTCGGTATAATGTTAGCCTCTTCTTGTCTATAAATTGGAATCACAGGTTTCTTATTTATGATTTTCATATAAGACAATAGTATGTATCAAAATATGAAAAAATTCACGTAAAGACAAGTGTACATTGTTCCATTTATTTCCCCTGAATTCAGCTCTGCTGGCCGCCATACTTAAGCGGCGATATCGATAGAGTTGGAGAAATACTGACTCCTATATCCTGCTCAATCGTGGCTCTTAGCTCCGTTATTCTCTCCTAGAATTGCAGATGGCGGCGGAGGCCAGGTTTCCAGAACCAAAAGGGATGACACACTTTTTCCAGGAACTGCAAAAGCGGCTTCAGTACCAGCTCGACTATTCCGTTCCTTTTCGAGTGTAATCCGCCCCATGTTTAAGGGTTCTAAGCCTGAAAACTGCGACGCGACTGCCGAGAAAAATTGTAGCTAGAAATAGCGAATTTTTCCGCGGAAGCGCGTGAAGTGAAATTTATCGCGCCTACTATTTGCAAATAAATTTCGAAATTAACGAACAATAGTCGCGTTCGGCTTCCTGCTTTAATGCCGCCTCAAAACTATACGCTGTTTTCTAAAACCACCGTTCAAGGGATGGGATTCATTATCAAGAACAGTTGAAAAGAGTTGGTCTCACGCTAGAAAGGATATTTAAAGTTCCGGTAAAATGCAAAATAACTTAAACCCGTTTTTACTGTACCTCGAAACTTAATTTAACATAATAGGACCTAATGTAAGCAACTGACCATTGAATTCGGCACGGGAAAGACTCGCTTTTACAATTTATTACACGTACCAACGTTACCACGCCGCTTAAATAACAAAACGCCGATTCGTACACAGTTTTTGTTCGGCTTTGTGTGAGTTTTCTTCTGACGAATTTCCTTCCTAGTTAAATGTAAAAACGGCCAAACATGCACTTTACATTTTATGAAAACAACTATTATCTACACATCTGAAGTCGCTGTATCTAGTCGAGCTTCATCAAGGGAGGTTATTCCAAGGAATTTATTGTCTGGAAACCAGTGATGGAGATAATAGGATGTCCTCGTTTCGAAATTCCTGTACATGGCTAGGATTTTCAGTAATGGGCACACGAGCAGTATGCGTAAAAGGACCTAAAGATGTAATGACTGCAGAGTAGAAGAACCAGAGACTGGGTAAGGATACTTCAAGCTCACTTGGGACAGTACATTGGATCTGATGCTGTTTTGGGTAATTTGCAGAAACTTGCCACATTTGATGTTCGAAAAGTTGAAAAACAGAAGGCTATTTTATTCGAGTTTTTGTACGGGGATTATCAGTACATGTATCCTACATGTTGTTATTCACATTTGCCGCGATTTATTTCCACTGGGGGAGGGGGCACAGCGTTTCCAAAATTTGATGCCCACGGCCTAGGAATTTCTTAGGAAGTGGTCAACAATACAGGGCCATGGACTAGATTTCTTGGGTTGTGGTGAACATCTTTTAAGTCATATATTATTCAGAGGCTTTTAGTCATGCTCCAATGGAATCTGGACGCAATTAATAATGGGTAAGATATTTCGTCTAGTTTGGTTGATATTATGGATGGGGAACAAGCCTGATCAATAACTGAATTATGTATTGATTGCAGGAAAAAGATATACCATTTAAATTTTCCAAATCCAATGTGGATGCAACTAGGTCCAAATGGTTTAGTGCTTCAGAAGTCATCTCCAGAAAGCGTCAAATTTCCATGGAGGTCAACGCTGTTATAAGCGTAGATAATAAAATACAACACTAACTTGCATGCAGTACAGTTTGTTCTGAAAAAAAGAAAAGCACCATAATTTTTGTTATTTTGGCTTGAAGGCTTTCAACTTAAAACTAAATCGCAAAATAATGGAAACACTTTGGTACTTCGAAAATTTTCTTACATGATTAAATTTTAGCCTCAAGTTTCTCAACTTATACAACTAAATCACAAAATATTAGAATTACCGTTGACTACCAAGTGTAATAACATTCACACAAAAGTAGATAAGAAAACTACTTTGTTATTTCAGAGTACTGGCATGTATTTGAAATTTCAACATTCGCTGGAAAGGTGTGGGTGGTGGGATTGAGCCTACAATTTGTGTTTTATAAACAGGAGCTATGTCTGGTAAATTAGGGAACGCTTAAACGTATCCATTATGATTTTTTGTGGATTTTGAACGAATGAAAGACACCAAAAAAACATCATTTTCATTCACTAGCTCAATTCGACCTATCCACTTACCTTCCCCTAACACGGAAATATTCAGAGCATCTCAGGCACACCAAGATCATTAGAAAGGAAAGGGTAGCTCTCACTGCGAGCATGTAACCCACAACGCATGACGTCACTGCCATAAAAAACGCATTCAAGTAAAAACGCACTATAATGACACGATTATGATCTGGAGACAAAGGACTCTCTACCTCGGATGACCAATCTTTGTTTCTAGATCATTGTAATTTCGCTCATTACAGATAATCTTGATTTGCCACGACCCCGGAAAACAATTGCAGACCACGGCCTGGGAAAAAATCTCGATAATTTATATTTTTATGTTTAAAAAATGATTACTTAGGAAATTTAATGTTTTATTATATTATTTAATACATTACTAATTGAGTACTTTTCATTTGTTCCATGTGGAAATGTGTCACACAGGCCAAGAACTGATAAGCCACGGCCCAGGAAGTAAAAAATTGTAAAACGCTAATTTTTACAGGATAATGCTACGAAAATGACAAGACACTGAATTCAGATCACCTGTACATGACGGATAGTCTTGATATGACAGACCTGCAGCAATACAGTCGGTCAATTTTACAAATATTATTTATTAATAAACTAATTTTACTTAATAAAATTAAAAATTCAATAATTTTTATTAAAGAAAAAAAAAATTTATAAAATTAATAAATTTTATTATAATAAAAATATTTTTAATATTAATAATTCTAATAATTATTTTTATTAAAAATAGTAATAATTTAATATTAATTTTGTTTTTATTGATTTACAAGATCAATTTAATTTAAATTCATTATAATTTTGTTAATTATAATCAAAAAAATTATTTTATTTATTTATTAATAATAGGAATATTTTATATTATAATTAAATATATGAAAGTATGACACACAATGTGGCTGTAGAAGCAAATAAAAAACTGACCGCACGGGCTAAGAAAGACAGAAACTAAAACCCGTAACCGAACTTTGGACATTGCTAGAGGTGCCACGGTACATTTCGGGTCCCATTTTTTGGTATTAACCTATGTCGCCATCCCTTTTGAATATACCTTCGGTCACTGACGCGATACTCGAAAGGGTAGTTCCCGTGGCCGGGGGTGCGGTGTCATAGGGGCCACTTCGGCATGCGTGCATCGCCATACGTCCCACCTCACCAATCCCTTTTGAATAAATTCTTATGTCATTCTTTCCAAAACAACTGCTCAATTACAGCAATATTGAGGCACGCAAATTTTGATATACAAGGGGTAACAAGCCACGGCCCAGGAATTTGTAGGTATGTCAGCAATTTGTCACGACATGGGGGGGGGTCATATTTATTGATGAGAACACATAGAGGGGATAGTAGCAAAAAAATTATTATATTCAGTATGACGTCATGTAGGACAACATAACTAAATTGTAGCAAGTTTCTGAGAATTACCCTTTCAGCTTCGGCGAGGTTGGGATATGATGGTTTTTTAGAAACGGAGGAGTGACAGATCTGGGGAGCCGTCCTGGGAAACGAAATTCAAAATTGAATAGTTATAGTTTTATGAACCCCTCTTCTAGAGTATGTAGCTAATTTTCTCGCCCTCAGAATGATTATTGAATGAGTCAGGGCCGGCGAAAGTCCAGTTGCATTGGAGCACGTGCACCAAGCTACGAGTATAATGTGAAATTTTTTTTTAAATTCAATTTTTTAAAACTTATTGGTACTTATTGGATGTTTTTCGTTTATTTATTTATTTTGTGTGTGTGTGTGGGGGGGGGGGGTCCAGAGTTTTTATGTAGAAGTTTTGTATTTGTGCTAGTTGATAAAATGAAAGAATGAAAGATCGCCGACCCTGGAATGAGTCAATAAGAGAGAAAATCCCCAGACTTCGGAACGAATTATACTGCTGATGCCTTTGGGTTAACGTTGCAACTGAAAATGCCTTCCGAAGTACAATGTGGAAATTGTTTTAACTCACTAGACTTGATCAGAAAGGCAATGTTTATGTTGGTGTTTTATGGACGACAAGAAGCGCCTATCATTCATGCATCGAGTGCTAACGAAACCTGCATGGAAAGGAAACGTCCCTCAATGTAAAGCGTTTTTACATGAAAAAATTGCTGCCAGTAATTTCATATCGGGGAATCGAAACCGCGTCCATTGAAACTTTTGACTGAGATGCAGCGATCGTCTCTAACCACTCGGCCACGGAGCGAATTACGAACGAGCGACTTAAGAACGCATTTAAATATTCACGACATAGTACAGTTGTTACCGTTTGTTGTTAACTCTCGTTACGTTTTTGCTGGCCACTACCTGTGTATGCTGTTTGTGCATGTGAACAAACTGAAGACAAGACTGTGATACTGTACTTTGTAGTAATTAACTGAGCAAATTAAATTTTTGAATCAATTACGCACACAAAAATCACTTGTCTATAATTTAAATAAATAAATAGATTAAAAAAAATACAGACCCTGTCAGCAAAAAATATTGCCGCTTCTGATCAAGTAGTATAAACAATTTTTTCCACCTGAAGAGCCAAAAGAGAGTTTACATGACTCACTTTTGGCTCTTGGTGTGTAATATACTATTTTAAGTGATGATGCAGTTGAATTTAGGACAAATTGTTTTTGAAAGTGAATTTCTAATCGACTTAATGATAGTGAAGTTTGCTACACGCTTACGGGGTAAATCATACGTGATCACTCACACATATGCAGGGCTGCCAACACTTGAAACTCCAAGATAAATCCTAATAGATACAGCCGTCCAGTAAAGAAGTTTTACTTTCATAGACTGCGGTTAATCAAATAAATAATTTCTGTAGCGTAGTGCCGTATACAGATGAGGTCTCCTACTGTCTGAAAGGAGGTTCGGTGGGGAACTCTTAGGCTAGAAGGTGGGAAACGGGGAAACAGTGTTGTCTAGCATTCAGCAAAAAAGAAAAAGTTCCTGTTATCAGTTTCTCCGACGTATTCTGTAACCTGCAGCTCAGCAGCTGGATTGCTTTGTAATGCGTCATCACTTCTCACTTTGATTGATTTGCAACGTTTGGCCACCCTAATCTTGAATTTCTCTCTAAGCTTCCTCCAGCAAAGTCATAAAGAAAAATGTCTTCCAGAGTAATTTGTACGTGATAGTAACGTTAAGTTGCGTGAGATAAACGTTCAGAATTTCCCCGTTATTTGCGTTATCTCTGCTCCCCCGGCTCTGATTGTCTAACGATGTATTTTTCTAGAAAAAAGGATTCGCTAGTGTCATATGATCCCTAACAAAATATTTATAATATGATAGAATTGTTACATGAAAAATTTGTTGCTGGTATCAAGACTTTTCCACTACCTATTTGCATTACGTCAACATTCCATGGCGCAAGCTTAGTACTTCTAAAGTTATCGGGTATAGTTAAACTAGTTTGAGATGCTTCAGTCCAGCACTTATTCAATTAGTCATTGTCTTGAGTTCAGCTTGACTACATACTTTATGCAGTTTATGCTAATACGCTTCCAACGTACTCAACGTAATTTCCTAACATCAATGTACAAATATTCAAAAAAATGTACATCGATAGTTTTAGGCCTTTTCTTCAAGCTATTTTTAATGGTGATCAGGGATGTTTTTCAAAATATTTTCAATCGAAAATTAGGGAAATGGGAAATCCCCCAAAAGAATCAAATCGAAAAAGTTTCGGGAACGCTTAGTATTATTTAGAAATTGGGAACCAGGAATTACTTTTTTGGACTAACCAGTAACCGAGTATGCTAAGCGACGGGAAAACTCAGTCACTTAGTATACTCTTCTCGACTATTTCTGGATTTTCCGATGCGTTTCAATTGAGAATTTGGGTAACGGGAATTCTTGCTTCAAAATTTTGCATAGAGATGTGGAGCATAGGAGGCGGCTCGCCTCGCCCCCATCACCTTCCACAGTAGGCTAATCGACAATTTCAAGCGCTCAGTCGACAAATCAACATATCTGAAGAAAAATGTTTGAATATGGAAAATTTTTATTCTCGCCCTCTCAATGAATTTGCATCACTATATGGCCCTGGCTCTGTCTCACGATTTCCTTAGTTTAAACTAGGAGGTGTACTCTACTGCCCCCGTGCCTTTGCGAGTGGATGGTAACTGCCCCCGCCCTAACCCCGAGCACCCTTACCCACCGCCAACCAAAACACGACAGAAAAACGGAAATAAGCAAACGGGATTACAAAAAGTATCCGTTGCAGGGAAACAACGCGTTAGTATTTTCTTCCCACCAAACAGTCGAAAAGAATATAAATGCAGTTGAAAAACTACAGACTAGACTTCTCGTGTCCCCCTAACTTATTGCACTATCACGGTTTCCTCGATCCACAGGTTGATGTGAGCTATGTGTTGCTTTCCTTATCGAAACGCTGCCATGCAAAGAATAAAATCTGTCGTATTTTGAGCCATAATTCGGTCGGCGAGATGTTCAACCGTGGAAAAACACACGAAGGTCATTCCCGAATGGCTGAGAATTTCCCCGTTCAAAATTGAAAAAAAAAACTAGCCTTTTTCAAGGATTCAACGCGTATGCATTTTTCAGCACGGTTTTAATAAAACAAGATAAAACGGCTCGTGTACATCTCAAATCCGACGCCTGTCGAATACAGCGAACGCTTTGTTCCAGCTTTTATAGTTTGTTCAGATATCGCGATGCGACAGTCGCTGAAAGGAAATCATGAGTGGGGGCGGGAGATAGGAAACGGTTCAAAAATCTAATAACTGACCTTTTTTGGTTTATTTTCAATTGGGTATCCAATCCTAAGATGTGGAAGGAGAGGGGGACGTTAGAAGCCGAGTGTTACAACTGAAATTTCAGAACAATTGGAGATGAGCTTATTCTGCAAAGATACACTGTACTTATTCAGTATAGACAGCTGAGGATGGAACATAAGCAGGATCTTGAAATACTACGATGAAGAATTGAAAGATCCGTTCTGTCCCAAACAAGGGCTAGGCGTCCACCAACATAACTCCTAAAGAAACTGTACCGTGAAAACCGATCGAAATAGTTTATTTTTGCTTCGCTGAATCCGAACATCGAACATCCTGTCAGATGAAGATGTTTCACCCAACTCCTATTCAGGCCCTAAAATAAAAATTTCATGCTTTAGTTGCGAAAATGGTATGGCTTCAAAAATCCAATAATTTATACCGAAATAAAGGTTTTTGAAAATCGTTCATTACGAAGACTGCAATCGATTTTTGGTCAGATTTTAATTTCAGCCACCAAAAATTGAAATTTCACTTTTGAGAAGAGGCCACATAGACTTGACACGAAAAATTAAAGGGGGTCAACGTACACGTCTTCTAGATAATTTACTTCGAATATCCCATCAGATTTTGCATTCAAAGACCCAAAACCTACACTTTGCAACGGAAAATTATAATTATCTTTACTTTTAAACTCAAAGTTATTCTCATATGCGTCGTTGGGAGGCCTATGTTCAATGGAATATGAATCTATGGAATGATGTTGACTGTCCATCTCTATCGCCTCGCATAGTGGGTCCGAAGACAACTTGAAACGGTCAAAATCGATGAATTCTATTATGCAGATGCAACACCGAAACCAAGATTCTCATGCCCTATCTAACACTCGTTGGTCAGCAAGGTACTATGCTTCAAAAGCTCTAATATCAAGTTACAGGTCATTCAAGGATATTCTTGCACGAATTTCTAAAGATACTTCGCAAAATGGTAGCACTCGACATGAAGGGAAATTTTTATTGAAAAAGTTGGTTCGCTGTGATACCATTTTCATGACAGTACCATGGCATGCTATTTTATAGAGACTTGAGATGGTGAACAAAAGGAGCACAATGGCTAGATTCTGGAGGCAGTTCATTGCAGATTGTATACAGGCTGTCACAGGGGTGGTGGGAAAGGTAACAATGGACAGACGAAGTGCCCGATGATGAATGAGGTTGAAAGTGTTCAGGTCTTGCTGGTTAGCTCAGATGGGAGCTCTGTAAAAAAATATATTTTTAACCACACCTGCAATACTTTGCAGCCAGTTCTAAGTCTGGGTAAGTGGGAAGAGAAATATATGGGACGCAGCTGAGCTGTTAAAATAAGCGACACAATTCAGACATGTACATTTTCCCCCAGGACGCAATTACGATGTGCCCTTTTTCCAAGGGGGACGCAAGTGAGACAAAAATTGGTGGTCGGGACGCAACTGGAAGTCACCGGAACAAAAAACTACCAATCGCGGACATTATTCTCGGAGTGCCTGTAGAGTTATACAAGCCCTGGAAGATTATTTTCAAGAAATTAGGGATAGTCGTTTCTCAGAATTCTTTGATAAATGATGAGTTCAACACAGAAGAGTCTACAAGGAGGTCGAAACGAAGAAAGTTCCAGGAAGGGGAAACTCGAAAGGAAACGGCATTCACTTTTAAATAAACACTGCAGTACCAATAGGAAACAAAGAACTTCACTGGGGGAGCGCCTGGTGATGCACGCATGCCAAATTGGCTCCCCAGGCACGCACCCTTGGCTCCAGAAACTACCATCTTGAGTATAGCATCAATGATCAGAAAGACGTCTTGAGGCTGGCCCGGGCCCCCATTTCGCCTCTCCGCTTCGGATTTGCGCTGTCTTGCCAGGGCCACTCTAGGACACCCTACTGACTGAGGCAATGCTCACCCAGTATTAACCTGAAATTCGGGTGCACCATAGCCGGACGCGTTTCCTTCCTTCACCACTCACCTCCTTGTCTTGGTATATATGAGGCAACGAGGGAAGGTGGTGACGGCGGGGTGAAACCTGTGGGGGGTCCACAGAAACTCTAGGATGGTACAGAGTCATTGTGTTGAGTATGAGCCGAAGGAGACGAAGAACTGCCTATGAAGATATTTATAACAGGTTTCATTTTTATTTGATTTAGAAACCACTGATAGAAGAGTAATAATGACAGTCTAGTAACCTTCAAAGGCCGGAAACATACTTAACCCTTTACTATTCATTAGTAAGATCACATCTCGAATACGCATCTCCAATCTGGTATCCATCCAGCAAGAAACTAAAAGATCAAATGGAGAAAATACAAGAAAAATGCCTAAGATTTATTTATGCTAAACAGTTTAGGTATTACCCTCATGGGATCCCATAAGAGGAGCTCCTTCTGGGATATGACGTTCAATCCTTGGCAACCCAGAGAGAGCTTGCATCCATTTAGTTCATTAGCAATTTATTGACATCAAAATTAAAAGATCCCGATCTTCTGGCAAAAATTCAAATTAATGTACCCCGAATAAATTCACGAAACAACAAACTATTTCACATTCCCGTCTCACGAACGAACGTTTATATAATTTCCCCATGCCCAGGGCCCTAAAACTTTGCAATAGCCTTGTACTAGGGTACCCAGATTTAGACCTGTTAAACGTTTAAAAGGGAACAAAATTAAAAAGCTTCTTAAAGAGGAGGTAGAATAGCAGTATGATTGATTAAGAGTGTCTGGTGATAATATGAGTACATGGGTCCAATTATGAGTGAGTGTACGTTGAAACTGTGTTGATCCTGAATGGTGGAGGGGTGGGTGGAAATGAATTTTGAGAACTGGTGAATGAGTGTATGAATGAATGACTGGCTGAATGAATAAGATATGGATGATTGTGAGAGAGAAGGGCGGATGAATGATCAAGTATAAGTGGACAACAATGTATAAATGTGTTATAAGTTAATTTTAGTTCAAGATTAAGTGTTAACCTAAACTTAAGTAATAAACCTCCAGAATCTGATTTTTTATAATCTGTAGGAGAGGATTAAATAAAATAATGATTTTTAAATTATGTTTGTATGTGCTAGTGGTGCATGTTGGTAGATGAAGTATAGGTATGAATGTTGCGTGTGCGTAGAGCAAGTGTGTGTATGGGGTAGGTGTGTTCACGGATAAGTTGTTTTTTTCATTAATATTATGTATTACTAGAGAAGACCCGTGCTGCTCCACAGCATTAGTTGTTAATTGGAAGTATAATGGCTGAAGCTGAGAGTCAATCAGAATGAAGCAAGTGTTTTTCATTTATTTTTCTTTAATCTACCATTTTTTTCCTTCTAAAATTATAACAGGTGAAGTTGAATGTCCACTCACAACTGTCCTCAGACTCAACCGATTTGAATGGTCAAACGCTCAAATAAACGGTCTTGATCCACTGAGTGTTCCTAGGGCAAAACAAATTCTTTACCTCAATTAGAACCTAAGATATAGATCTTTCGAGTCAAGAAAAATCTTGAAAATATCAAAAGTCAAGTTGAATGTCCACTCACAAGTGTCCTCAGACTCGACTGATTTGAGTGGTCAAAAGCTCAAATGAAAGATCTTGATCCACTGAGTGTTCTTAGACAAAAATGAATATTGATACATCAATTAGAACATGAGGTATTGATGTTTGAGTGGAGGGAAAGCATGGAAAAATCATAAATTAAGTCGCGTTTGAGTATAACTTGAGTAAGGTCAAAGTTAAGTGAATTCCAGTACTTGATAACATATATGCATATAAATAACTTTCATTTAAAAAAAAATAAAGCAAATCGGCTGGGACGAACTCGTATTAGTTTTCATCAATTCTTTTAATATAATATAGATTATTTTTATTAGTTAATACCTTGTTTTATTTATTTATTTGTGTTCCTTTTATTTTTGATAATAACGGTGTTTTCTATGTTTCAACATACTCTCTGCTAATGTTGGTCTACATGACTGTAGCGGAGGGGCTCAAATATATTATTATTATTATTATTATTAATAAAATATTCAGCTGATTGAAAAAATTATTGTGACGTAAAGTTGGAGGACAATGCAACGGAAGCATGTTTACATATTAAACAACATTCTTTACATAGATGATATAATAGCTTCTGTCAAAGATCTTTTGATACATGCTTTCAAAAATTAATTAATTACTGTGTGTGATGATGTTTAACATATTTCTGACATCCCCACTGCAAATGCAAGCGGTGAACGAAGCTTTTCAACTTTAAGAAGAATCAAAAATTTTCTACATAGTACAACGGTACAAGAGTATTTTTCATCACTATAGACTGATTTCCTAATTTTAGAACTTTGATAATTAGATGTGTTTACATGAATGACTTTGGTATTACAGTTATTCAGATTTCATTTTCTGTACACATGTTAGTACAATCTGCATGAAGATTCTGTTATATGTTTGTTTCATTTTTCTAATATAGGTGTGTAATATACCTACTATTCATGTTTCTTGATTTTCATGTTTATAGAAGATAACATTAACTGAAATATCGTCCACACTCCTACGCACAATTTTCGACGAAAGTTGCACCTCAAAAAAAAGAAATAAGATCTCGTATCGAGCAAGCGAGAGATGCACTCTCAAAGATGAAGAATTTGTTTACCCGGAACAAGCTGGACTAGGGGTTACACGACTTAGACTCTTGAAATGTTATGTCCATTCAGTTTTATTCTATGTCCGCGAGTCTTGGACAACGGATCCAGCTTTGGACAGGTGCATCGAGGATTTTGAGCTTTATCTGTATCGTAGAAGGCTGAAAATAGACCTGGATCACGACAATAAAATAAATGCGGAAGTTCTCAACAGAGTAGAGGAATCCTCGGAGCTGATGAATGATGTCAAAAGAAGAATATTAGGCTCTCAGCCATATTATAAGAGAAAAATGCAGAATATTGCGGCTTACTAGCGTAGCCAGCCTAGTGTTTAAGGGGTGTCTGGTCCTGACCAAAGGGGTGGAGGGGTTCTCTTTCCTAACTTTTCTCTCAACCCAAGCCTTGAAATCCGCCCTTTCGAGCATTACTTCACAGATGTCGGGGAGACTGTTAGGGCTGTCTTAGCCCTCTTCACTTCTAGCCGAAAAACCGGCCCAGGTTGAAATGTAGCGATGAGTTGCTACGTGGGCTCGAACCCGGGACCTCCGAATTCGAGACCAACGCGCTATCTACTCGGCCAACCAGACCCCTGGAGGTGGAGGGGTTAGAGAGGGTGCTGAAATTAAAAACGGGTCTAGATCCCTTCGACCTCCACTTGGCTACGTCACTGCTACGGCCGATCATAAAGGGGAAAATCGAAGGGACGAGGTCAATAGGCCGGCGTCAAAACTCATGGCTGAAGGATCTGCGATGATGATTTGGCTGCACATCCATTGTGTTGTTTCGATCGACATCGTTAAGAGTGGTCACTGCAATGTGGATCGATAACCTCCGTACGGAGACAGCGTATGAAGACGAAGATTCATATTTCATGATTTTTAATGTATACAGAAGAAAAACTTAACCGAAAAATGAATTTAAAATTTCAATTCTAAAGAGTAGATGTTAAAATTCAGATCTGTACGTGGATGACAGAGGAGGAGGGGGAAGGATCAAGGAAATCTAGTTTCAGTGGGGAAAAAGGGGGTGGAGAAAATGCTTCCGCACAAGGCGGCCAAATTTCTAAACACATTACCCCCTACCCCCGGCTCCGGCACGACAGAGATGTGAACACCTTATTTGCGCTAAATGAATGTATACACACTTTTCAGGACATTTTCGCACCGCGGATAACGAGATGACACCTCTGATTGGCGCGAAATATAGAAGAAAATATACTCAGACTTTTCCTTATTTTTCCACTTTTCGTTGACGAAAAATAGGAAAAGAAAAAAAAACAACGAGTACACTCGAGAAATAACGTGAAAAGGAAAAAGAAAAACATCTTTAAACCGGTAGATGCCTCATTAACGTGCACATTACAATATAAAATGTATATCCAAGTAGACGATGATTTAGTCGAGAGTGTTATTGTTTAAAGGTTCGAATCCCGGGAGAATACTCGGCGCTGTCCTCCTTCCACGTCCCCCTCCCCTCCACGAACGGTTACGACTGGAAACCGCTCCCTAGCTGCTTTCTTTCAGTTATTAAAACACTTCACATTTTTCTCTCACTTATTTTAATTTTTCTCTCTTTTCTTCTTTCTTAAATAATAAGATTCTAGAGCTCTCATTTGAACATCGTCGTCGCGAGGAGACTCCGGGTCGCCGTCGGGCGGGGGGGCGCTGGCTTCATCAATATTCACGTTCCGCCCGCTCCGGCGGTGCCGACTCCATCTCTGTCGCGCTTCATGTATGTCCGTCCTGTCTATCTTTTTTACCCTCCCGATACTAGGCGCTTACACTTTCTGTGTTTTTACCCCATCTTTTTAAACGCCCTTACTTACTTTTCTTTTCGCTGAAGAGAGAACTTCTTCGTGTAAGCTTTTGCTCATTAACTCTCCAGGACCTCGATCGATTTCTTTCGTGATGAATACACGCACACACCAAAATATAAAAACACACACACATAGAAAAGAATGTTCGGCACGCACGTACCGCTAATGTATGCGGAGATCGACTCTGCGCGAAGGGCCGAAGGGAGGTTCGTTTGTTTTATGCATGGCGGAGTTTTTTAATTAGTTATTGTGGAAAAAAGTTTTCTGCCGGAGAACCTTTTTTTTTGCTCTCTCTCTTTTCTGCTTCTTCTTCCACACTTCTTTTCTTTATGCCTCTTACGTATACGCGATCCTTTTCTTTATTTTTAAGATTTTCTTAAGGTTTTCCTTCCCCCTCGCTCTCTGTCGCTCTTTCTTTCTCACTTTTTGCGAGGGATGCTGCGGAATTATATGAAAAAGATTCTAAGTTTCGTAAAGTTGGCTGTATCTTAAACGTCGTAATACATAGCGATTTTTTTTCTCTCTGTTTTTTCCCGAACTTGAAAGGATATATTTTTTTGAATACCATAAGAGGCGAGAAGAAATAGCGATAAATCAAAAATAATTCGTACAATACTGGTGTGGTATCGGAATTTAATATTTTAATCACGTATGCAGTCCTCTCATTATCAAGGTTTGACGATTAGTTTCAATCGAGTGTAAAATAAGTCGAAGGGAAAAAACCAACGATTTCGGTGTACCAAATGAAGAATAATTCGCATCCGGTGTCGGTTGAAGCGTTAAAACGATAATGGAATCAAACCGCAACGATAATAATGATTCGAGTAAAGTTACATAAGCGAGTAATTATTTTGTTTTTTATTTATACGCCGTCATAAGGGACTTTTTCTATGTCGTTGAAGACGAACGAGGACACTCAGACCGAAGAATCGGCAACTGGGGAGAAACGCTGATGAGTGAAGAACTGTAGTGGAAATGACCGTGTCCAATTTTATGAGAATTTTCATTAACTGTTCTTCAAATCGGCAGCCGGATGAAGTAATCTAATTGTGACTTAGGCTTGAACAGGTAACGAAGGCGTGCCCGTTGCGGTCGCTCTCCGAGTGTTCTCACATTTATACCAGTTTTGGGAAACTCGGTACTCACGACCATTCTGTATCAACGCTGGATGGGGCATCCACAAGGCTGCAGTTGGAACCACAACTCCCCTAAATGAGTCTGAACAGACCATAATCAAACAATTTCAACATTGTTTTTTGACAACTAAGAAAAAATACGAGTAGCACAGGAAACACCTCAACATAAGTTCAAAAAAATTGTTTTCTTCTGTACTTTATCAAAGGAAAGTATTATTCGGCCCATAAGAATGGTCCAAGAAAAGACATAGAAAAATTGCGTTCCTATGAATAAAAAATAGTAATTATAGTATACAGGAGGTCTGGTTGGCCGAGTGGATAGCGCGTTGGTCTCAGAATCCGGAGGTCCCGGGTTCGAGCTCACGTAGCAATGCGCCAGAATTTTCGACCTAGGCCGATTTTTCGGCCAGAAGGGATGAGGGCTAAGACAGCCCTAACAGCCTCCCCGACGTCTCTGAAGTAATGCTCGGAAGGGCGGATTCCAGGACTCGGGTGGAGAGCAAATTAGAAAGAAGATACTAAATTAATGTTAAAATTATTATTAATATTTATTAATTCATTCGAATAATTATTCTTATATTCCTACTTCTAGACCGTGGGCTTAAGTGAGTTGATGGTTTCAGTGAGTTCGATACGATTACCCTCCAATTTCGAGGGATAAAGAATGTAGAAGAGCCTAATCGTGGGCCTACTGATAAAGGAAAAGACTAAGGTCGATGTGTGTGTGTGCGCGCGCGTGCGTGCCCAAAGTAAGTAAAGTACAAAGTTCAAAGGTGTTTGAAAACTTTTTTTCTAAAGCGTTAGTCAAAAGGAAACACCAACGAAAATCCACATTTTGCTCCTCACATTCCACGTAATGATGACCATAGATCTTTCTACAAATTCAAAAGAAAACCAAAACATGTTTAGTATGATATGATAATGATGATAATGATAAGGTTATCAGTCTTACGACCGGTTTGATGCAGCTCCCCATTTCTCCCTACCTTGTGCAAGTTCTTTCACGTCCGAATAACTCTTACATTTGACATCCTCGATTATCTGTTGAACATACTGGAATCTTTGCCTTTCTAGCAGCAGTGATATTATTCCTGAGTGCCTCAAATTATGCCCTATTATTAGTTTATTTCTCCTTCTCTTCAGACAATTTCAAATATCTATTTTACCTGGTACTCTGTTAAGTATTTCTTCCTTTCTTACCTTATCCGTCCATTTGATATTAAGAATCGCCGCTGATAGCATCACATTTCAAAAGCTTCGACCTTTATCTTTTCTGGTTTTCCTATGGTCCAAGTTCCAAGTTTCACATTCATACAACGCTACACTCAGGGGCTTTGAAACTTGTCTTTCAATTTGGGAGGGGCGGGGGTGGAGAAGGAAAATTTGCCGACAAATATTTTTTGAAAACTAAAAATTCACCGAAGAAATTTGTTTTTAATTTGAAAATTTGCCGATTTTTCAATATGAATATTTTTTAATTGAAAAAAACATACAAACAAACTAACTAACAAACAAATGTTGTTCAAAAATGAAAAATTCAAATAAACAGTTTCAAAATTTGCCACCTGCCAAATTATTAGGGGTGTTTCACCCCTCCCCCCATAGTTTGGTCCCTGCAAATGCATATTGGAATCATATCCCCAAACACTCACATTCGCGCACCTGAGGGTAAGCTGGAAGGATGTTAGGAATACATGAGAGGAACACACAACTTCCTTTACAAATTAAGGTGATCGTTTTTCCTGAATTTCCTCTGATTCGTCTCCTGAATTGGTTCCAATAAAATAAAATAAATGAAATAAAAATAAAAAAATACAAAGTTTCTGGTCGATCGGATTAGGGGAATCCGTGTCACAAGCTCCCTTTCATTCTTATGGAAAAAACACATAGAGTTTTGACTTTTTGTTCCAGACTAAATTTCCATCCTATATTCACCAGAACCAAACCCCGTAAACTAAAAACAATATAACATTTGCTATCGGATTCAGCTTGTGACATTGAAAAATTAGTATTTTGCTTTTAACTTTTAGATTTTAATAAAATGTTCAACTTTCTCAAACTTCAGGCTCTAGGTCAAACAGAGAATCTAGTAAAAACAGAATAGTCATTAAAATTCGAAATTTAACGTTTGCTACCGACTTTCAGATTTTCGAAATGTCTTCCACATTCCACCTTTCTCTCAACCTTTCAGATAACTTTCGATACTCAGCTTGAAACCTTCGACTTTTGACTGACTAGTTTCTGACAGAAGTCCAGGGTATTCCATTTTCAAAAACGAAATTTGACTTTCAGTTTGAGGAGGTGGTGGAGAAGAAAAATTTGCCTATAAATATTTTTCAAAAACTAAAAATCTGCCTGTAAATATTTTTCAAAAACTAAAAATTTTACAAATTTTTCAAAAACTAAAAATTCAACAAAATTTTTTAAAAATTAAAAATTTTCCGATTTTTATCGAAATACTTTTTAATTGAAAAAGAAATAAACAAAGTAACATTCATAAGAAATGAAAAATTCAAATGAACAGTTTCAAAATTTGTCGACTGTTAATTATTGGGGGGGGGGGTCAACACCTCTCTCCCCTATAGTTTCACCCCTGGATACACTCCAAAATTAGGTTTTCAAAAATTTGTTTTTCATCTGAATAAATTATTCTTTCCTTTTTCCTTTTTCGACAAGATTCTAATGTAGCTTGTGCTATGCTACTACTAATACTCTCCCTTTTACACCTTCCATGTTTTTTGTTATTTTGCTCTTGAAATAGCAAAACTCACTTACTTTCACAACTTTTCCCTCACCAATTTTTATTTTAAGCTATCATGTTCACATCGATTACATATCATCACTTTAGTTTTATTTTTTTTAAATATTTTCATACAGTAGTACTTCTTCCAGTTAATATGACAGTATCATCTGCAAACCTGAGCATCTTTACATATTTACTCGCTCTCCGTGTCTAGTAGTTACATCTACTTCAAATTTTTCTTTTATTTCTTTCATAGCCCACTCTATGTAATAAGGAGCGCCCCTGTCTTACATCTTTATTCATACTTGCCTCCCCTTTCTCTCCTTCTATTCTTAATTGAGCTCTTCTGTCTATATAAGTTTACAATAACTTGGCTTTCTTCTTTATTCCTACCATGTTTAGAATATCAAGCATTTTATCCCATTTAACGTTGTCAAAAGCATTTTCAGTATCAACGAATGCCCTAAATGTATCCTACCTCTTTTCAAGTCTCCCATCTACAACTGAGCCACATAATTCAGTAACAACATGAGTCCCAAAATTTTGAAAATTGGTTGAGTTGATTCGCAATATTGCGAAGTCTAATTGAATCGGTTAGAACCGAAAGGGGGTAAGTCCACTTTTGTCATTTTTGCTTTTTTCACGGATTATGGGGTACTGAAGTATCGCGGATCTGCTGGTGTGGCCGAAATTTCGTGAAATAGCTGGGAAAGTGCTGCTTTCTGTGAATTTTTTGTAATAAAATTTTTTCAGAAGATGGATTTTTTCCAGAAATTGTTCAAAAATGGTGTATTTTAGGGTAAAAAGTAGAAATAAATAAGAAATTCCGGCCCGCCTTCTCTTTTTGCATTTTTATATACCTAAAAAGTGCTATTTTCAAAAAAGAAATCGCAACTTTCCAATACAGCTTCGGAACTTATTTTCTTACAGGCAGGGATTTTGCTCGATTCGAATGGGACCAAGACTAAAGTCACCCCTTTATGTCTGACTATAAAAGGGGGCAACTGCAAATAAAAATCGTTCAGAACCAAAAGGGGTTAAGTTCAAAAACTTTGAGCCCCCCAGCCCCGGCCCATCAAAATTTTATTCGACGAGATTGGGCTTAAAATTTGTCTCTTGTGATTTTCTACCACCACCCTGAAGGACGTATTCCACGATTTTCAAATTTTCGAATAAAACAGTTTTTTTCGCTTCCTGAAAAGTGCGATTTTCGGACTTAACCCCTTTTGGTTCAAACCGATTCAATTGCATTACGGCTTCGTTGTGAAAGATTAGATCTTCTGGCTCGCGGTATTGTAAATAACATTGTTCACTTTGTGAAGTTGAAATGCAATAACGGTAGAAAACTGAAAAAAACCACTCCGTATACATACACACGTTATGAGCCTTCACAACAACAACAGCCGTGAGGTGCACCCTCTCTCCATTTCCATGGATAAGCGAAAATAAGATACTTCCAATAACGGTAGAAAACTGAAAAAGAAGAACTGTAGTCGCGCAGGGCGCTGGAGTTACGGTTTTCGCTCAAGTAGGTGTACCCACGGCTGAAAGGAACCACTGAATTCATGTCGGGGGAGCGTTACGGTTTTCGGTCAAATATACCCAGCAGTAAAAGCACATAAAATGCTTATAAATTTCCATGGAAATGTTAATCACTGAATTCGTGTCGGGGAACGTTATGCACCTTCTCTTCATTTCCATGGATAGGCGAAAATAAGATATTTCAAATAAATGTAGAAAACTGAAAACTGGAGAAAAGAAACAGTTCCATATACGAAATGTATGAGAAAATGAATTTTCTGAATAATTTTTTTTTCATGTGTACTCAGTAGTATGACGTCATAATAACAAGCGCGTGTTGGAGGAGCGTGTCAGGGGACCATATCCCCACCACCGCTACCACCCCCAGAAAACTTTGAGGAAGTGTACTGAGCAACTTCTCAAAGTCTGAACAGTGTAGTACGCTCCCCCAACAAGAAGCCACTCCGTATGATTTAGCTCTTCATGGCAAAAATTCACTTCAGTGGTTGACATTTTCATAGAAATTTATTACTCTTCCAGCTGTGGGTATATCTGAGCGAAAACCGATTTCCATGGATAGGCGGAAATAAGATATTTCAAAGAACTGAAAAAAAGCCGTTCCATATATAAAATGTATGAGAAAATGAATTTTCTTACTAAATTTTTTTCTCCTGAATTTTTCCGATGTTTTAATAATTATTGTGTTAGTCTGGACAGAGACAAATCCAACAAATCAAAGATCATAAAAATCGGTCCAGCCGTTCTTGAGTTATGGATGGTGTAAATAACTCGACTTTGTTTTATATATGTGGCAGTTTGTATAAAAAGGGGTAACTTTGTTGATCCGACGAATTTTGAGTTACTGACAGTACGTAATAGAGGAATGAATATCCATTCCAACGAGCTATCCGCGAGATTTGTAGCGTTTTTTGTTCCAGAGATACAAGTGGCCAAAGATGAGTGTAACGAGAACGCGCGAAAACACGTTTAAAGTTAGACACGCCTTTTCCTCCCACTCTGTCAAGTGGCCCTAACTCGCCGCGGAATCGCATTACCAGCCTCGACGAGGGCTTGATGGAAAGGTAATTTTTTGCTCTTTCGCGTGGTAACAATTCAGAACATCGGATTTATTCGTGAGCTCCGAAAAACCACGAAGAAGTGTGAACGCAGACATTCGCATTCTTTGCTCATTCTCTTTCATAATTCTCTTTATCTCTCTCCCTCTTCTCACTCATGCGCGTAAATTTTGTCTCTTTGTTATTGCGATGTTTTTTCTATAGAAATCAACCAAAATCTCAAAATTGATTTTTTTGACCAAAAATTTTGTTTTTCTTTTTTCGCTTTTTCTGAGACTTCAATTGATCGACAAAGTTACTCCTTTTCATAGAAACTGCCACATATATAAAAGTTATACCTGATCACATTCCTACAATTAGATACAGAAATCTAATATTTTTATGATTAGGATCTTCTAGCAGGTGTAAAAACACTCCAGCCAAAATTTCTTTGAGATCAGAAAATATTTAGGGGTCGCGCATCTGCGGTGAAGTTCAACACCGGATTTCCCATAACGAAAATTTCAATTTTACTTTGTAAAATCTAAAATTCCAGTTTGATCACATTCGTTTTACTTGAAAACGCTGTCCTCATTAGTATACCAAACCCACACTTTTATTTATTCGTTTAAATTGTCGTCCCCACCAAACAGCTTTGCACACGTGAAATCTACGTAGGTGGGGACTAGATGGAAAATATAAAGTACACGTATTATTTTAAAAAGGTGTACTAACAGAAAGAGAGAGGGAGAGGAAAAGAATGAATAGGGACCATTAATGGATTGGGGAAGGGGTACCGACAGGGGTCATTAAAGAGGGGGAAGTGGGCAACTAGACTGTGGATAAAGCCTTCAAAAAAGCGTCCGTATACTCGCTCCTGCCCGTAAAAAATATGTCTAATTTCGGATTCCGCTGTGCCAAGATATTATAATTATATTCTAGTGTAACGTTCAGTCCTGAAACCATGTTGGGAGAGAAGGAAAACGGGTCACTGCTTCGAAAATGGAAAGAGGGCACTTTTATGCTTATATATGAGAGAGTATCTGCGAATCGTTTATCCTAACTCTTAACAGATCCTACAGGAACAGCATTTCCAGGAATGTGTGTCTATTTTTAAGAATTAGGATTTCAAATCCAACTGACAGCTGATTATCGTCGATAACATCGGGGTAGTAAAAGAAGGTTCGAAAATATAAATACTTGAGAAACTTTTTCTAAACTTTTTCAGTTTGATCCTTCCCTTTTTTCGTGACAGAGTCTCAAATTAGAGGTGAATGTTCCGAGAGTTGTCGTACCCAAGAGATACATATCAAGTTCAAAGTTTCTATTTTTGAATAGTTTTTGCCATTACGAATTAAGAATCCCAATCTTTCCCAGCTGAAGAAGAAATGTTAAAAGTTAACGCTCTCGTCTTGTATTTTGGTAGAACGTGAACTTTCCTCATTATAGTTCATGGCGAGGATACAAAAAATTACATGAAAATTCATAAAAATCAAGTTTCGTGATCTCTGGGTACGTTGAATTCATTTTTGCGGTTACTTTTCACCTATTCCGACCTCAAAAGGGTCCACAAGTGAGCAGACGAAACCTCCGACCCCTCAGACCCTTGACGTGTCTACCGGTAGTTATTAAGTTGTGTCCCTTTGTGGACCTTGTCTCGTTGGGAGCGGCCAAATAGTAACCTCAAAAATGAGTTCGGTACATTCAGAAATCACTTTATACTTCTTTACGTATTTTTATATCCTTGCCATGAACTATAATAATGAAAGTTCACTTTTTTACCTAAATTCAAGAAGGGAGGGGAGGGCTTGCCCTTAAAAATATCTAAAATATACTGGTTGTAGTTCTATGTATAACTGATTCACAAGAGAATCACTACTCACATTCAGAATCAGAAATGAGGAAGTACGTTCGCGAAAATTTCGTTCGCGGTCGCATTGTTCTAAGTTCGTACAAAATCCGTTCGAGTTCGCTAAATCTCAATTCCCGAAAACTTTGTACAAGTTCTCGGAAATGCGAGTTTTCATTCATGAACTGAAACCATTCTATAGATGATCAGTTTTTGATAGGATTTATTTTCTCCTGTTTTAGTTGACCATTTTTAAAATGATCCAAAATAATTGTCTTTAATTGATATTAATTGACCTTCCTCAAAATCGTTAATTTTAATTGACTTAGTTGACCTGTTAGACACCTGCTTTCCACATTTTGCAGAGTAGGTTTGGAAATGAATTTTTCATATACTGATTAGAGAGTCACTCTGAACAATACTGCGTTACAGAAAAATCGTTTGCACATATTCTCAATCTTCTTTGTCGTCAAAAGTTTGCCAAGTCTTACGATTAATGCGACAGAATTTTTCAAAGAAAATCCACTTAACACACTTTTTGGGAAAACATTATGGTTCTCCACTCCCTCCCAAATGGTCTGATTCGGCCTACCCATAAACTGACCTTCATTTCATTTTTGTGAACAACATATCAAAATCTCAGTCTCGAGGTACAACACTCTCTCCTACATGAAGACAGTAGACCCGGTTCTGTAAAGTTACTCAACAAATAGACCAACCTGTTGATATTGCATCCTGTGACATGACGGTGCTCGTTTTAAAATCCTTGAATTCTCGGGGTTGGTTCCTCACAAATTGCCGCCATTTTCCACCACTATTTCTTTTGCCTCCAATTCAGCCAAGTTTCCGCAGTTTTAAACTCAAACATCAGCTTTTTTTTCTGTAAAAACAATTAAGCGGTAACAGTTAAGATACGTTTCAAATACCTACTTACACGTCAGAAGAGAGATATTTCCCACTTGTTATTGACAGGGATTCAGACATCGAAAGTGAGAATTTTGCATCGAATAAATGATATAATACGTAACCTTTGCACCCTTCTCATATTGCGATTGTGAAATGTCAAAACAAGTACACACATAAATGAAGAAGCCGCCCCAGAGCGTATATTCGTCATCGCCGGTTACACTCGTACAATGAAACTTGCCTAACTCAACGAATTTACGGAGCAACAGAAGGCAAACGGAAATCTTCGAGTATGTACAAAAATTTCAACATGTGAAAATTTATATCCACGAAAGTTGGAAAATCTAATTTCTTTTTAATCACGGTGATATGACATCTTCGTGACATTTACGGAAATGTCACAAAAACAAACCGGTGAAAAATATAAAAGAATGACACTACATTTAACACATTGTTTTTACAGTTTTTATTTGCTGTTTTTTCTCTCTCTCTCTCTCTCTCTCATTCGACAACCCTTATACGCGGCTATTTTAAAAGAATATGACCTTTATCAATAGTCCAACTCACATTGTTTTATCTTTCTTCATTTGTTTCAATTTTTTCCTTCTTCTTTTTTCCTGTAATGCGACGAAAAGAAAGAGCACCGATGAAATGACGTTTTATTCATCAGTCTCCCAGCGAAGAGGTATACGCGACCGAATCGTCTCAATCGACAAATATTAATCAGTTTCTTAATGGAATTTTTTTCGTACAAGCTTCCGTTACCGATTCTCGTAAGAACGAATCCTTGATTCATTAAAAAACAATCGAAGAACTTTAAGTTCAATAACAATGAAAAAACCCAGCAGAATGTAAAATTTCAACACAGGTAAAATCTGTCATGCGGATCTTCTAAGATGTATAAAAAAAAATTCGAACATTCATGGGATACAATAGAGGTAAACGTTATATGGTTAATTATAATTAGGAGAGAGAGAAAGAGAGAGAGAAAAAAAGACAGAAACGGTGAGGTGAAAAAAAAAAAGGCAATGAGAAAATGTTCGATTCTACACCAGAAGCGAATGTACGCGAGTACTTTAGTGTTAATGATTTCAGGAGCAACCAATTAATCGAACGAATCATGCTAAATAACCTGCACTGGAAAATCTTTTGTCTTGCATGTTTTTATTTCGACACTTCTGATCGAGACTTCACACTTCACACGCCGGAGATAACATTCGGGTGTCGCTTCTTCGAAAATTATAAACAAATTCGAGGTACAAGTATCGCATACCCACTGCCCATAAAATATGCGGGTGTATAGAAAGTGAGTCACCATGGCCACGCATTCGGGTATGCCAGTCAACCTCCTGTGTGTGGGCTACCTTGGCGTGGTGAAAGGGCTCAAAGAGAAAAAATTAAAAACACATAAGAGAAGGAAAACTCTGACAGATAAACCCTGATGAAAGCAACAGGAAACGACATCAGTATTTTCCACTGGAGATGCGTCTCCACCACAACAATTTTAATGGCAACTCACAAAGTAAATAATAATTCCGCGGACGTAAAAAGCCTCCCACTTGGATCTCCGGGCGAAGACTGCATAGTGAGAAACTATCAGAATTGAGAATAGGGACATGGAATGTAAGGACACTGAATGGGGTAGGCAAATCACAGAACTTGAAGAAAGAGATGAAAAGATTAAAGTTATATATAACTATAGAAGACCTATACTGCTCCGCAGCATTAATTGTTAATTGGAAGTATAATGGCTGAAGCTGAGAGCCAATCAGAATGAAGCAAGTGTTTTTTATTTATTTTTCTTTAATCTAGCGACCTTAAATACACAATAAAATGATATTTGTACGACAAAGCGGTTGTTATTTTCGTATGTATGCCTCCTCTTCTACTGAATGCTGAATACGATGGCGTTAACCATTTTTCTCAAGAACATCCCGTTTCCCATATTCAAAATTAAAATTTAATCAATTTTTTCTCGTTTTATTCCTTTTTGTCGTCCACGAATAGCTACACTGATACTGATAACAATACTGAACGCGTATAATTGTTTGATCAGTGGTGTCATCTTAATGATACTAAAATTCGCATTTTTAAGATAGGAGATAAGAAAAAATGAACTATAATCCAAAAATTAACATCGACATTAAATTTCTCGTTGAACATACTTATACAAATAGAATCATAATATGTGGCAGTTTCTATAAAAAGGGGTAACTTTGTCGATCAATCAAAGTCTCAGAAAATGCAAAAAAAGAAAAACAAAATTTTTTGGTTGAAAAAATCAATTTTGAAATTTTGGTTGATTTCTATAGAAAAAACATCGCAATAAGGAAGAGACAAAATATACGCGCATGAGGGAGAAGAGGGAGAGACAGAAAGAGAATTATGAAAGAGAATGAGAAAAGAATGCGAATGTCTGCGTTCGCTTTTCTTCGTGGTTTTTTGGAGCTGACAAATAAATCCGATGTTCTGAATTGTTACCACGCAGAAGAGCGAAAAATTACCTTTCCAACAAGCCCCCGTTGAGACTGGTAACGTGATTCCGCGGCGAGTTAGGGCCGCTTGACGGAGTGGGAGAAAAAGGTGTGTCTAACTTTAAAGGTGTTTTCCCAAAAACGTGTTTTCGCGCATTCTCGTTTCACTCATCTTTGACCGCTTGTATCTCGGGAACTAAAAACGCTACAAATATCACCGATAACTTGTTGGATTAGGCATTCATTCCTCTATTACATACTGTCGGTAACTCAAAATTCGTCGGATTGACAAAGTAACCCCTTTATATAAAAACTGCCACATATGTTCTCATGTCATTTGTTTTTTTTACAAAATTTCAAATTGTTGTCAAATCTATCTGAGTTTAAGAATTTTTCCCATTTTCAGTTTTTTTCACAATTCTTATCATAACTCATTGATTGAATTTCCGAAAGGGGGCCAATATTTTTCATGTATCTAGTCACATTTTTGAGTAGAGTTGTATAGAGACTCGTGGTATCAAATTCAGCTCAGTTTCCAATTTTTTCCAATTCTATCTCATTCCTAATTATCATTTTTCAATTCTTGCGAAGATTGATTACTTCTCTCAAATGACAATAGTACAAGTTGTTCAAAAAACGATACCAAATTAAGCTCAATCTTCAATAATTTTATCACATTTTTTAATTATTTTTTTTCTTCAAAATTCTAGTCATTATATTCTTTGGTTATTTTTTCAAGGTAATTACAATTTTCTAGGAGTTGTACAGAATGAAATATCAGAAGATTTTACTCAACTTGTATTTTACAAAATCCAGCAAGATTTGTGGAAACTGAATTATTGCAGTGACCTTAGGAAAATGGTCATAAAGAGTTCTAAGATTGCAAAAATTCGACAAAATTGAATATGCAACTAAATTCAATAGGTAGCATAAGTCCTCAAACAAGTCGTACCCGAGACTTGAGTAAGATTCATAGAAAATGGTTCGCAACTTGCAAAAGTAGGGAAGACTTGAGGCGGGCTAGCCCTCAAGATCTTCTAAAGGCCTCCCTCTCCCAACAAAACTGAAAAATTATACCAGCGAAAAATGTCTACTATTATTTAGTTACTTGTTAGCCTTCATAAATCCCCCCCCCAACTCTAGGATGGCTATTTGCGCTTATGAATATGGATAAAGATTATTTCCAGTCAATATCGAATTTGGATTTTGATATCTCAAAATCGGAAGGAAATCTAATACACAGTATTCGCGATCAGTGATCCATGAAACCCTAATTTCATATTTTTCTGGATTTCTTGTGTTCTTTCAATTTCCTTATTAAATTGTCATTTCGCCCACGATAAGGTCAAGAATGAATTCAATGACATGGAAACCTCTAATTTCAAACTGCATATTGCGCTGTAATTCGAATTTCCACATCTCAGCTCCCTTTTAATGCCATTTTCGGTACCGTGTCATTCCATGCCGTGTAGTACGTCCATATTCGTTATGAGTTCTAATTTTAGGCCGTTAAGTAAGTACACAGTTTCTAGAGGTTTCTTCAGCTTTTATTTTCGCGAATATTTCCAGTTTTGAAAATGAAACTTTCATGTCATTTCCGTTAAAGTCGAGGCTGGCTTCTATCAAAAATTGAAAAAAAATAAATTAAAAGTGAGAACTATAGATAGTTTTTTGTGATTTCTGAGCGATAAGAAATAAGCACATATCTACTGCATTTCGGAAGAGCACTTTTCATACGCAAGCCCCAAAAATTTCCAGCTCCTGAATAAATCAGTAGACGTCAAAACTTTTTATTGAAATTTTACGCGCCTTAGTTTTCTATACCAAAAGATAACTTCTGTGTTCTACTTGAAGCCAAAAAAAGAAGAAAAAAACTTTCTTTACTCTATCCTGTATTCCATTTATTTATTTATTTATTTTTTTTTGTGACTATACATGTCTCCCCCGTTATGAAACTAGCTCACTAATGAAACCAAATGATGAACATTTATTGACGTGTTTAAGAAACCTGAAAACAGAAAAATCGATATTCGTTTTACCTGCTGGACGTACATGAGAAATTTGATAATAAATTACTGACCAAAACTAAATCAAACGTACCCACGTTTAGAAAGGACAGTTCTTAGGTAACTGTTTTTGAACATAATTTTCAAATACCGAGCAAAGAGTACGATGAAGTCGTGTTAGCAATGGTTTCTCGGGTTCCCAGAAGCCAGAATCAACTGGCTGCAAGAAAACAGTAGAGTTTGCCAAAAAACAAAAATGAATTGCACGGGAATGGAAAAACCTTTCTAAATTATTAACACCATCATACTGGATACGCCTGTCGATAATATGCTGTTAGAACAGAGAAAATTTCTTTAATTTACTCGAGGCTAACGTAAAATTGTAAGCCCATCCGTAAGAAGGTTTTCGGACGGATAATATGATTGGAATTAATTTACGTTCGAATTAGTAAATGAAATATAAGTTATAGGTGGGTATCTATCGAAACGGAATGAAGTCTAGGGATACCAAATTCGTGACATGGCTGGACAACTTCCTCGAAACTTCGTGAGCACATATATTCTGCAATATTTCGATAAATACGCGCAATTAGCAATTTCAGCTCTTTCGTTGCTTGTGATTTTGCATTCTCTAATTTCTTACTGTACCAACAGCGATGTTGTGCCTATTTCATTATCGACGCAGATGATAAATTCCGCAGGACAGTAAGACTTAAAATTCATCGCATTTCCCAAATCGGCCGACCAGTCGAGGTTTCCAAGTGCCGATAGATTTTTTCAATTTTGGCGCGTTAATTATACGGCATTAGTGCGAGCGTTATGCTGGGAATCCCTGAAATAAGAGAACTGTAGGTGGTAATAGTAATAACAATAATAATATAAGGTAGATAGAGGACTCAGGAGTAAGACCACACCCTGTTAATGAGTTTAAGAATCGCTATCAATTTCCTACATAATGCAGGTTCTCGTATTGATACTTACACCCCAATTGCCTTTTTCCTTCTTGCTTTCATTTTCCTTCCATTCCTTCAGTCGGCGCGAATCGCAAACGATGCCAGAGCTTTTCGGCTCGCAGCGAGTCCACTACCATTATGCAGAACTGATGAAAAAATTCCGGGGAAGCTAAATTTTGGTACAGACGATTGGATGACAGTTCCTATCAACATTAGGCCGTAAACCTTTCCGGAGATACATATTTTCCCATATTTTATTTTTTTGGCTGTCTCTCCACTGGTTCTCTGTTCTCTACAACAAATATGTTTGAGTTCGGTCGAATAATAGTAGCCCGGGCCCAATCGCCGTATTTCCTTCTTACAGAAAAATGCACTAGGTTTTCACATTTTCATTTCAAACTTTTCACTCTGCGCTCCTAAGAAAGCTAAAATATGGGCGCACGGGCGTAGTACTTACTTACGTATTTTTGTGTAGCTTATATGACATTCCTCAAAAATATAATACTGAACCATAGCGCTAACTGACAGGTCATCATCCCCACATGGCGGTGGCAAAAAGGAACAAAGAACATTAAGAACGGTAAGTAATTCAGTTCGAATCGTTGTCAGAATAGGTGTTGAATTTTTTTGCAAATTGTAGTTTTATTTTTCAAATCTTGATGCTCAAGAAGTGTAGTTTGGAGCTTAAATTTCACTCGCATTAGTGGTAATTAGGCCGGGAACACAGATGCAGGAACAGGGATGTGCCGATAAGGGGTGGGGGCAACTTACCCCCAGCAGGAATTTTCCATTCAGCAGTTGGGAAAAATATTAGAACCGATCATAAACTCTCATCGGATACAATAAACCTCATAGCCAGGCGCACTAAATTATATCAAAAAATTAACCTAAGTAAACTGGAATTGATAGAATTAGCAGAAATCAAAAAACTCATCAAGAAGAAAATTAAAAACGATGTGCACTCATTTGACCAAGAACTTATTAAGGAAATAATGGAATCTACCTGGTCAACAAGACAAGCAAGGAAAGCACTCTCTAAAGGAAAGTGGCTATTGCCAAAAATTATATCAGAGGAGGGAGTAATAATCCGGAATAGAGAGGCGATCGCTAGCACTGCTACAAAGTTTTTTCGTAAAACTTTACGATGATGATAGATCGGATGAAGCCACCCAAAATGTTCAATTCGATCATTGGTTAGAGGCTGGCCACCGAGATGACCAATTCTATACCCCGAATATCCAAGAAAAAGAATATACGAAACACTCAAGGCCCTTAAGGCCAACTGCGCGCCGGGGCCGGATGGGGTAGACAACACAACATTGAAAACATTTGCAAAAATTCTGTCAAGGCCACTTGCTTCAATATTTAACTGCGTGCTCTCCTCGGGTCTGTCCCCAGAGCAGTGGCATCTCTCCGGGATTATTCTTCTCCATAAAAAGGGTGATAGAGCGGTGATTAACAATTACCGTTCTATCAGCTTGTCCTCTAATGTTTGTAAGGCATTTATGAAAATCCTAAAACAAAAGATTTACCCTGTGCTGGATGCACAACAACCAAACGAGCAGGCCGGCTTTAGAAAAAAATTTAATACTATTGACCATATTCACACTTTAGGGCAAATTTTCGAAAAAACTACCGAATTTCAATCAAAAATAGCAGTGATGTTCATTGACTTTCATAAAGCTTTCGATTCTTTATATCATGATAAAATTTGGGTTAGTCTTATGAGACAAGGAATACACTTCAAAATTGTTAGGTTACTGAAAGAACTATATGCTAAATCGGAAGCCATAATCAAACTAGAAGGGAATGAGGAGAAGTTTAAAATCAGGAGAGGAGTCAAACAGGGGGACCCACTATCACCCAATATCTTCAATGCGGTTCTGGAGGAAATTTTTAGAAAAGTTGATTGGAGAGGGAAGGGACTAGTAATGGGGCAAAATAGCACTTTCGGCGAATATAAATACCTAAACAATCTAAGATTTGCAGATGATATTGTCCTAATTGGGAAAAATAGTGGGGAACTCGAAGCAATGGCGGAGGACTTGAGGAGAGAAAGCAAGGAGATGGGTCTTTCAATCAATTATGACAAAACCAAAATTATAACAAATATTAATCAATTTAGGGATATCTTCGTAGATGGTAACAAAATCGAGGTAGTCGAGGAATATAAATATTTGGGTCAGATAATGTCACTAGAAAACAGAATAAAAAAGGAACTAAAAATCCGAAGAGCCAATGCCTGGAAGGCTTTCTGGGCTCAAAGACCCATCTTCAAAGGGAAGCTCAATCTGAGCTCAAAAATAAAAATCCTCGAGAGTACTGTCTACCCTGTTCTGACTTACGGGGCGCAAACTTGGGCCTGCACTACAAAACAAGTCCGAAAAATGGAGACCACGCAACATGCCATGCTTAGGAGTATTTTGGGTATAAAACTCAAGGATAAAGTCCATATTTCGGAAATTTTCAAAAGATCAAAAACAAAAAACATAGTCTCGGCCATTAGAAAACTAAAACTTAACTATGCAGGGCATGTTGCGAGGGAATCCAGAAATAAATGGAATAGGGTCGCCACCTTCTGGACTCCAGTGAATGGTAAAAGAAAAGTCGGGAGGCCACGGAAAAGGTGGAGCGATGAGGTGGTCGAGGTGGCGGGCCCTAACTGGGCGAACAAAGCCGCCAACAGGACGATGTGGGTTGATCTGACCTACGCTTATACCCAGAAATGGGTGTCTGGGTGAGGGACGTGAACAAGGTACATCACTTACCTAAAATATATGTATGTTGTAATAGTATGCCTCACTGAGCCTATGAGCACAAAATAAAAAATAAAAAAATAATTTCTAATTTGCTCTCAACCCGAGCCCTGGAATCCGCCCTTTCGAACATTACCTCAGAGACGTCGGGGAGGCTGTTAGGGCTATCTTAGCCCTCTTCCCTTCTGACCGAAAAACCGACCTAGGTCGAATTCTGGCGAGTTGCTACGTGGGCTCGAACCCGGAACTTCCGGATTCCGAGGCCAACGCGCTATCCACTCGGCCAACCCGACCCCCACTTGAGAATTGAGTTGAGAAGTTGGGAAAATCCAACAAATCAGTTTTTTTTGTTTTTGTTTTTTTTTTTCTTCAATATTTGGGACTAGCCCAATTTCACTTCTCAAGTGGCGAGAAGAATAGAATCCGAGAAATAGGCAGCAAAAGTAACAAATTGGATAACGTATGGAAAGAGAAGAAAGGAAAAGCAGATAGAGCAAGGTGGGGGGAGGATGTCGAAAGAATGTTGGAAAACAAATTGTATCACAGAGTGGCATATATGACCAGCTTGAATGGGCCAGATTGAGGGAGGCCTGTGCCCAATATAAAGGGCCAATTAATTAAATATAATATAATATGGATTATATTTATGTATAATAAAGGCTAATTGTAATTTTAATTGTAATTTGGGAATTTTGAGTTGAGTCAACATCAGTTGGAAAAATCCAATAAGTCAATCAGAAGCTCTCTTTTTTTTTTAACTTACTCTGACACTTAGTAATTGAGCTGACAAGTTGGAAAAATCAACAAGTCAACAGGTTTTTCTGTTTTGTTTTGATATTTGGGAATTTTAAGTTGAGTCATCGGTTGAAAAAATCCGATAATTTAATCAGAAGTTTTTTTTTTGGTTGATACATGGGAATTTGGAGTTGAATCAGTTGGGACTTTTACCATTTTTGCCCCACCCCTCCCCTCAGGAAAAACCCTTCTGTACGTCACTGTGCAGGAATTTATACTCAAAGTTGATATAACTGGATATTATATAATAGAAATCATTCGATTTGAATCTTCCTTTAGCCTCCCTCCCCCCCGAAACACATTATAACCTGAGATTCAAGAATGGTCTTCAAAATCAGATTCAGTAACGTCAAAAGTCTATAAATCAAGTATTTTGTCAAGAAAATCGCTGACCGGGGATGATACGATCGAACCTAGCGGACCATGAAGACAAATGGGAACCTATAAATCAAGTAACATGTCCTGAATGACCAAAATTTGGGCCCAGGTCTCTTGGGTCTACCCTAGGGTTGGGGTGTTTGACCTTACAAACAATATCAAAATCGAATTCAACGACCTCGAAATAAACCTATTAATCGAGTGCCATGTTGAAACAATTGGTTAAACATTTTCTTAGCTCCTTATTGGGTCATGCTAAGAGGGCACTAACAGATTCATTATAGACCAGTATTTTTTTAAATCCTTAATGGGAGGAGCAGATGACAAAATGAAAGTTAGTAAAATAAGAACTATCATAGTGAGCCTTATTTTACCAATGTTCAATTTTTTTTCCTCTCATCCACCAGATCGTGCCGATAAAATATTTTTATTTTATTTGTATCTGAGTCCCCTCCCCCAACAGGTGCCCAAGGGTCCCACCGACACAGAGGGACACAAACAACCTTTTGCAAATTTGAAAAAAAGGGCAAACATGTTGAGTCCTCCCCCAACAGGTGCTCGAGGGTCCCACTGACAGGGAGGGACACAAACAACCTTCTGCAAATTTGAGAAAAAAGGGGCAGACATGTGCACTAAAAGGGATAACATTCTAATAGGACATGCTACATCATTTTCTGAAGCTAATAGTTACGAGGCACAAATTTCATTTAGGCTTTAAATAGGGGCTCTTTGAATTGCTGAATTCATTTTCAAAGTCAGTTTTTTCAACCTGTCCTCTTTTGAATCCGCAGGGTTTCACAGAGGGACTAATTATTGCCAGTATCAATTTTAACCCCTAATATATTGAATTAGCATTTTATATATAATTTTACTACTGGATATACTTGAGCGAAAATCGTTACGCTCCCCCGACACGCTCGAAAACCGTAACGCTCCCCCCGACATGAAGCCAGTATGATTTAGTTCTTCATGGTGACAATTCAGTTCAGTGGTTGACATTTCCATGGAAATTTCTTCTTTGATCATTAAATCTATTTTTGTGGTTGTCCTGTCTCTATCCCCTACTCCATCAAGCTCGGCTAAACTTTTAATATCTTTCCACTTTTGACATTTTTTGAGAGAAATATTTTTATTGCGTCTTCTGAAATTCTCCGAACTTTTTCTAAATTTCTTTGCTCTTGAAGTCCTTGTCAAAATTCACGTACCTATTGCATGAATAAGCATGCGAATATTTCCAATATCTATTTTCATTAGCTATGGCATCATCCCGTCAAACGATTACCCAAGTGCTTCTTAATGACTAAAATCAATTTATAACTCCCTTGGTAATTACTATAAATATGTCCCTCAAGTCACTAATGCGATACTCGAAAGGGTACTTTCTGGGAGGAGTGCGGTGTCTGGGGAACCACTTTGGCATGCGTGCATCGCCATACGATCCACCAAATATTAATTACTATAAACATTTATACACGTACTCTTCCTGCAAACTTCTGAAATATATTTCTCGGACGTCCATCTTGATTTAATCCGTGCAATACCTGAAAAGCATCAGAAAACACAATCTTCTCCACTATTAAGCCTCAAAGTTCCAGCGGACCCTCTAATATGGGCTTTTGGCACATATACTATAATATTGAAAGAAGAGCTTTTAAGAGATTGAATCCGTTTTTCAGGTCTAACCCCTAGAGCTATACAGGGGGCTCGTATTGACTAATACAAGAGATAGGTAGGGTTTCGTGCATCATTCAATTCATTTCTGAAGTAGTTTGGTCCCTAACCTTCTACTTTGAGCTCCACGGACCAAATCAAGTTAAATGAATATGCGATGAGAATACGAAAAATATTGAAAGTTAATCATGTGGGCTTAGGTTGCAGCTCCCTGTACAGCCTTCTAGGTAAGGATCACAACTGAAATTATCTCGCAAATAGCAACTCAAGAGACCCCAGGTTTGATATCACTGAAACTTCCTTATACGACTATCAATAATTCAGGTTATAGCTTAATAAAGAGGCTTCTTGACAGAGGTTAGAGCTAAAATCACCTCAGTAATAGGCTCAGCAACTGAAGAAACCCAATGATTGGAAGCTACTAACCGGAATTTTTGTGTGTTAACCCTCCGTGAATTCTTTGAGGTGGAAGTATATCTAAAAAAACTCTCAAACATGGATCCGAAAATCATAGAAATGGGTAATCACGTCACATTTTTTCGATAACATTGAATGAAGGGCATCATTTCATCAACAGAGCCTAGCTCTATTATGGAGCCCCCGTGCACCCCCTACACAAAACTATTTCAAAAAATGTTTGGTCAAGTCGGTTGCGAGGTTAAGAAAGACAATTTTTGAGACAGATCACAATTTTTGTTTTCGTTTGAAAGATGTTTCAAAAAGGAATTGGAGTCTTTTTCAATGGTGAAAATGTTAAACCTCAACGCTCCTGGTGGACCGGTATTAAAATTTGTCTTTTTTTGGTGATCAGATCGAGTGCCACTAACAATCGAAAATCCAAATTTTGAGAAGCGCATAGCGGAATATAGAACATTATATTGAAAAAGAAAGTATCTATATTTTGGTTTAAAAGAATCCGTGTTACAGAGACGTCAAAATTCTGAAGATGCGTTGCCATATACTGCAATAAAAGAACCGTAAATTCTTTTGATAGCAAAATTTTACGTTATTTGCAGCAAAAAATTCGATTATATCTAAATCTAAACACATGAATCGAAGCACTGTCCTCATAATTTACGTATATCGAAACCAAATTCAATCACCTTGAAAACCCAAGACTCGATACTTCTTGAACCTGTAGTGGTGCCCAAAAATCGATTATCCGATTTTTCCATCACGAGAAAAAAAAAAAAAATCGATTTTTTGTAGGAATCAATTTTTAGTCGATTATTTTGTTATGTTCCTGTAATGAAAAAATTGAAAATATAAAATAAAAGACGAAATAAGCCAACTTGTAGGTACTTTACTATTTAAACATGTTCTGAAATAGATGGCGGACTTGAACGATTTTCCGCGAAACCTATTTTTAGTTCTCACTCAAGTCACCTTAGCGCTAGTAGCGAACTGCGCTCTAGTACTCCTAGAGATACTAGACCCATGCCTAGTACTGTTACTCCAGGTTTGAGCACTGTCGGAATACTGCTATTCTGTATCTTCACCCCCCTCCCACCTCCACCAATAATAAGAGAATACTCAACACACAATGATTTAAAAAAAAAATATTTTAGCCAAAAAATCAATTAACCCATTATCTTGCGGGTTATGTCAAAATCGATTAATCGAACATCACCAGAACATATGTGGCAGTTTCTATAAAAAGGGGTAACTTTGTCGATCGATCAAAGTCTCAGAAAACGCAAAAAAAAAAGAAAAACAAAATTTTTTGGTCGATTTGTATAGAAAAAACATCGCAATAACGAAGAGACAAAATATACGCGCATGAGGGAGAAGAGGGAGAGAGAGAAAGAGAATTATGAAAGAGAATGAGAAAAGAATGCGAATGTCTGCGTCGCTTCTTCGCGGTTTTTCGGAGCTCACGAATAAATCCGATGTTCTAAATTGTTACCACATCAGAGAGCGAAAAATTACCTTTTCAACAAGCCTTCGTTGAGGCTGGTAACTTGACTCTGTGGCGAGTTACGGCCACTTGAAGGAGTGGGAGAAAAAGGTGTGTCTAACTTTGGACACGTCTTTCTCGAAAACGCGTTTTCGCGCGTTCTTGTTACACTCATCTTTGGCCGCTTGTATCTCCGCAAAGAAAAACACTACAGATCTGGCTGACAGCTCCTTGGAACGGGCATTCATTCCTCTATTACGTACTATCCGTAATTCAAAATTTTGTCGGATCGACAAAGTTACCCCTTTTTATAGAATCTGCCACATATACATTTAAACAAGACACACCGTGCGTGCACCCGTACATTTTTCCTGTTTCCAGTTCTCGCTCTCCTCTCCACGTACCTCAATTTTCATTGCAATTGGAAAGCAAAGTCGTCGTCGAATTCCACGACCACAAAAATTCAAAAAATGAAACCTATCTCGAACCTGTAGGTAAATGTTTTCTTGTTTCCAACCTTCACCCCCAGATTTTGTCTAAAATTCGTTTTTAAAATCGATTTCCACGACTCAAGAAATATACAAAAGGATAACAATATTGCAATTCAGGAAGATTTTGACTTTTGCCTTATCTAGGGAAAGCCCATTTGAGCACTAACAAAATTGATACTTACATTAGCGTGCACTACGCAATGCTGAAAAATCAACTTATTTTGGAGGGTTACATCCAAAATAGGCGGTTGCCGTTCCAGGCGCGGATCCAGACGATCATTTTTAAGGAGGGGGGTGGAGCGGCAGAAGGAAAAGTGCGCGAAGCGTGCGGAAATTTTTTGCTGCTCCCTCCCCCACAGCTTTTTCCTTTTTTTTTGGATGGGGGAGTGAACAAGAAATTTGAAATAGGTAAAAGAAACTGGTGAAATGGATCACAAAATGACAAAATAAAGAGGAAAAGACTCGACCAATTGGATTTGTGGCTATCCGATGGACCCTCTCCTCAATTAGACTGGATAATCGAGATTCTATCGTACCTGTCGAGAGGTCTTAATATTTCGTTACAGACAGAAGCCTAGCCCTGCTGACCAATTCACCGAAGCTCGCCCGCAGTGCAAGGGCTGGAGCTGTAGACAGAGTCTCACGCGATGAGTGAGTGAAGAGGAAGAGGCTGCGCGTCCGGCTGTGGGGGACCTGAATTCCAGGCGAGCGCTCTGGGAGTGCGGATCTCGGTCAGTGGGGAACCCCATGGTGGCCCTGGCAGGACGCCAGGAGAAATGGGGGCTCGAGCCCGGCCCCAAAGCGTTCCTCTCGGCACTGATGCGATGCCCGAAAGGGTAGTTTCCGGTGTTGGGGTGCGGTATCTTAGGGGCCACTTTGGCATGCGAGCATCGCCATACGTCTCACCACACCAGCCCTGGTGACCAAAGCTGGTATTTGAGAAGCCATCTAGGTGGCGTCCGGTCATGTGCCGTGAATCATCGATGGCGGAAGAATTTTCTCACTGCACAAGAATGATTTTCGAATTCCCTCGAGCCGGACACAAACAGCGTGCATAGAAGATGCTTCGGACGTCACTCATCCGAGCTTCAGAAATTAAATAAAATTAATAGAACGATCTCGCTCGCAGGTTGAGCAGCGAACAAAAGCTATAAACAATTGAGTTCATCTCGCTCTCAGGTCCATTTTTTGAGTCCATTCGGAAGTCATGACACGAACCGTTAATATTCTCGTGTACGAAGCATCCTCCAGCCCTTGCTCACTCGCCTCGGCGGATAGAAGCGCGAATTCGCATTTCACTCCAGAACATCGTGTGTTATACATAATATACTCTTTATAATCTTCATTTATATGTGTGTGTGTGTGCACGCGTGCGTGTGTGTGAGCGAGAAGCAATATTTTTGTAAAGTCGGGCGTGACTGGAAACAAACATCGTTAAATAACAAATTACTTCAATTATAGACGATATTAGACGATATCAAGCATCGAACTTTTTTTTTTTTCTGTTTTGCTTACAGATAATCAGGCTCACGATATCGTGTGTGTGGGAGGTACCGACTTACAAAATTATTATCATGTAAAACGCTATTATATTCGCGTATGGACGTATTGTTTCAAGAGATATGCCTAACACTCGTGTGTTGATCTATATGAGAAGCGAACATTAGGTCAATATTTATCCGCTGAATGATTGTTTCAATCGTAACGATTCTCTTACCCGGGGTTATTTCGAGAGATTAAGTTTTTTTATCTTATCTGGAATGAAGAGCGAGACAGAGCGAAAAATGGGTATAAGATTCGTGTCTTCCGATGACGGAAACCGCTGTAATATATGTCAGTTTGAAATATTCGAAGTTAGTTAACTTTATCATAATTACGTACTCATAGCTTTCTGTGGTACAGAGTCAACTCTCAAGACTCAGTTCCGAGCCGTAATTAGGGGGGTACAAATGGGGGCACTGCTCCCTCGGTAGAAGAGGAAATCCACTGTAACGCCTCCTCTAGCTAGAAAATCCGTTACCATTTAAACAAAATGTGACGTGTAAACATTTTGGTTGCTTGCTGATACAAGTGGGTTGGTTACGGCGCTGAATCAATTTCCAGCATTTCACAAATAGTAAGCTTATAGGAAATGAAGGGTTGGAATCAGGAGGCAAATAAAGGTATACCCACGTTACTCGGTGATTACTTAAGCGATTTTTGCTGTCAGAGAATTTTACATACACGTTCCTGTTCGAATTTGCTCTCAACCCGAGCCCTGGAATCCGCCCTTTCGAGCATTACCTCAGAGACGTCGGGGAGGTTGCTAGGGCTATCTTAGCCCGCTTCGCTTCTGGCCGAAAAAGCGGTCTAGGTCGAACATCTGGAGAGTTGCTACGTGGGCTCGAACCCGGAACTTCCGGATTCCAAGGACAGCGCGCTATCCATTCGGCCAACCAGACCTCCACTTGAGAATTGAGTTGAGAAGTTGGGAAAATCCAACAAATCAGTTTTTTTTTTTTAATATTTGGAAATTTTGTTCTCACCACGTGACTAGCTCAATTCCACTTCTCAAGTGGCGAGAAGAATAGAATCTGAAAGATGAGCAGCAAAAGTAACAAATTGGATAACGTACGGAAAGAGAAGAAAGGAAAAGCAGAGAGCAAGGTGGGAGGAGGATGTCGAAAGAATATTGGAAAACAAATTGTATCATAGAGTGGCATATATGACCGGCTTGATTGGGCCAGATTGAGGGAGGCCTATGCCCAATATAAAGGGTCAATTAATTAAATATAATATAATATGGATTATATTTATGTATAATAAAGGCTAATTGTAATTTTAATTGTAATTTGGGAATTTTGAGTTGAGTCAGCATCAGTTGGAAAAATCCAATAAGTCAATCAAAAGCTTTCTTTTTTTTTTAACTTACTCTGACACTTAAGAATTGAGCTGAGTAGTTAAAAAAATCAACACGTCAAAAGGTTTTTCTGTTTTGTTTTGATATTTGGGAATTTTAAGTTGAGTCATCGGTTGAAAAAACCCGATAAGTCAATCAGAAGTTTTTGTTTTTGTTTTGTTTTGATACATGGGAATTTGGGCTTGAATCAGTTGGGACTTTCACCATTTTTGCCCAAAACTCTTCTGCAAGTCTCTGTGCAGGAATTTATACTCAAAGTTGATATAACTGGATATTATATAATAGAAATCATTCGATTTGAATCTTCAGCCCCCCCCCCCGAAATACATTATAACCCGAGATTCAAGAATGGTCTTCAAAATCAGATTCAGTAACGTCAAAAGTCTATAAATCAAGTATTTTGTCAAGAAAATCGCTGACCGGGGATGATACGATCGAACCTAGCGACCATGAAAACAAATGGGAACCTATAAATCAAGTAACATGTCCTGAATGACCAAAATTTGGGCCCAGGTCTCTTGGGTCTACCCTAGGGTTGGGATGTTTGACCTTACAAACAATATCAAAATCGAATTCAACGACCTCGAAAACCTATAAATCGAGTACCATGTTGAAACAATTGGTTAAAAATTTTCTTAGCTCCTTATTGGGTCATACTAAGAGGGCACTATCAGATTCATTATAGTCCAGTATTTTTTAAAATCCTTAATGGGAGGAGCAGATGACAAAATGAAAGTTAGTAAAATAAGAACTATCATAGTGAACCTTATTTTACCAATGTTCAATTTTTTTTCTTCTTATCCACCAGATCGTGCCGATAAAATATTTTTATTTTATTTGTATCTGAGTCCCCTCCCCAAACAGGTGCCCAAGGGTCCCACTGACACAGAGGGACACAAACAACCTTTTGCAAATTTGAGAAAAAGGGGCAAACATGTTGAGTCCTCCCCCAACAGGTGCCCGAGGGTCCCACTGACAGGGAGGGACACAAACAACCTTCTGCAAATTTGAGAAAAAAGGTGCAGACATGTGCACTAAAAGGAATAACATTCTAATGGGGAGGTTGCTAGGGCTATCTTAGCCCGCTTCACTTCTGGCCGAAAAACCGGTCTAGGTCGAACATCTGGCGAGTTGCTACGTGGGATCGAACCCGGGAACTCCGGATAACGAGACCAACGCGCTATCCACTCGGCTAACCAGTAGGTGCTATCTTATAAAAGAAAAGAGTTCAAATGACACACACTGGGCGAAATCGTGATTGTAGGCGGCCAAAACCTAACTACACGGCTTTTTCAATGTTTGCTTGGTTCCAAGTCAAAATTTTACATTAACTAGTACGTAGAAACATTTCCTTTCCTTCCAGTGGTTAGTCCCTATATCAGGGTGTCTTCTTGGTCCTCTTCACAAGTAATATACAGGGTGTCACACTTTGAATCAAAAATCCAACAAATTTAGATGGGACTCGTTTAAATGGATAATTTTTTGTACAACTTCACTTCCTTGTGATCAGTATTACTTGATTTATCAAAAGATTGACAAAATTTTAGCTACAAGGAAAAATATGTTTGATACGGTCATCTTAGACTAAATAACAAGTTGCATACTTCAAAACCTGAGCAGGAATATAGCGTTGGATAAATCAGTAAAAACAAGCAAGAATTTGATCATAAAATACAAACAGGACTATAATTTACGACATAATTTTTAGATCAACATCTCAGTATAGCTACACACATTGAAAAGATTGTTTCAAAATTAAAACTGAAGCAACAACTGAGTAGGTAATCATAAAAAAATAATTTAATAATTAGTGATTATTTCTTCGCCTTGACTACCTTGAGTAGGCTACCCAATACCCTTGAAAAATATATTCGTTTTGTTCTATTTGCAGAAAAAAAGGGCGGAACTGGAACTTTTAGGGTTCAATCAACTTCTAATAAAAATCAAAACAAAACTAGAACTAAAAGTTAGGTTCTGAGGAACTTTTCTTTTTCACATTTAATCAAAAAGAACGTACAAATCTTCTAATCCAAGGTAAATAGAATCAAACATGAAAGGTGAAATGAACAAATAACAAGAACTGAGAACCTAGACCCCAGTTTACACAAGTTGATAAGAGGAAACCCAAGTAGTAATATCCGTGATACCACAATACCAGGGATGGCGTACCGTAGAGTTTTTCCTGGAGGGGGGGGGGGTGTAAAATTGTGAGAGTCCCAACTGACTCAATTCAAAATTCTCAAGTATCAAAGTAAAAAAAAAAATCTTTTGGCTCTTTGGATTTTCCCAACTCCGCCTCACTAAAATGGTGTATTTTTCCAACTGCTGAGGGAAAAATTCCAAGGGCGGTAATTTGCCCACTTCCCCATCGGTACATCCCTGAAGAATACACCGGATATGCGCATAACACCACGGCGCACATCTCATGCGTGACCCTCTATATTAAAACCCACCTAGGTGAGTCAAAACCGGTTTTCTCTAGAATTGCGATTCAAGTGTCCTCCTCTCCTCTCCATGGTTACTTGAATTTTCTCGTGCTCGTTACCCAATCCACTCGAAACTGGCGACAAGTAATGGAGCTATGTTCACACTAACTATGCAGCTTGGTTTGAACACAAAAACCACAGTTCGCTGCATATAAGTGGTTTTTGACACACTAGGAGGGTTTAAACATAGATATGTTTTGGGAGCGTTTTGTAACTTCTTATAAAATGAGACAAGTCCCCTGTGAAAGAACACATCTCCTGCATTCCCAAACACCCAAAAAGTGAAAACTGATTTTATGCACACTAGGTGGGTTTTAATATAGAGGGTCTTGTTGCATTCCACATCGTTCGTCATTATTTCCTCGTTTTCTCTGAAGGTCGCAAACGGTCGCAGCTGAATGATGGTAGGATCGTTGGGTGAATGTTCAAAAAATAAAACTCATTTAGTATATTTTCGGATCGAGTTAGATCAGGGTTTTTCCAGTCCATAAAGAGAAGGTATTTGGTAGGGCACAATGGACAGTAATGTTGAACTTAATATTTATTTTGACGTTAGAAACGTGAAGTTTCTTTTACAAAGAGCTCATTCAAATTGAACTGTGTGTATCAAGGAATAGAATAATAACATAAAAAAAATTCTACGTCAAGTTCTGGCTTCAGTATCGTCATTCGGAACTACCCTTCATAATAGTTTTGAGGAGATTAGTTGTCCTGTTTTTAGGTCATCTGATATTGAAGAGTAATCATTTCCACCATCTATGTAAATTTGACTCTCTTCATTTTATGGAGTTTTGGCCGCCTAAAACCAGCATTTCGCCCAGTGAGTGACGTATAAATCGAGTAACAGGAGTCTGCTAAAGAAATATGTTTGTTGGCATAGTCAGTCATGGGATTTTTACAACGTTTGAATACTCTTCTCTCGCGACGACGTCCAGTTATGGGATTCACTTTACCCTATTTTGTGAATCATTATGTCTTATTACAAGTCTTCATTGTGTCTTATGTTTTACTGTTCTACCCTCTCCTACCGCCTTCGGAAAAATTCCAGTTAATCCACATTCAACGGTTATGTTGATCATGTCAGATTATGTCTTCATTATGTCATATCAGACTTAAGACTCCTGCTGATCAGATGTAACGGCAAAATCTTATATCAACGTCAGATTATGTCTACGCTTATATGAAAGTCTTATTACGTCTCCGAAAAACAAAAACAAAAATAAATAAATCATTTCAGATTATATCTTCATTAGCTGATCCGCTTCGCGGGTCATCTAGACCGCGGGCCTAAGTGAGTTCAATAGTAGAGAAACATTGGTATCTAGCTTTGTATCAAAGTACCCGTAAATTATTACTAATCAAAAGAATTATTTGATGCACAATTTCCCTCACATCTGGTTTCCAGAGTTGGGACCGGGTCAGCCCCGCAGAGAGAAAAAGAGGGCCTAGGGGGATTTCCACGGGCCCCCTTCTTCCAGCTGATTTTTTTCTTTTGTCACATGGGAAAAAATTGTAAGCTACGGGATACGAGGTTTATTTCATGATGTAAGAAGTGATTGCTGCTTTGATGTGTAGATTTGCGAAACTGTATCATGTGTAAATACAGGCGCGGATCCAGACGACCATTTTGGGGAGGAAAATGACAGAAGGAAAAGCGCGCGGAAATTTTTTCCTGCCCCTCCTCCGTAGATTCCCCTTCCACACACAGATTTTTCCTCCTCCTCCTTTTTTAGGGGTGGGGGATCCCACCGTGGATCCGCGCCTAGTGAATGTATGCAGTATACGTTATACAAATCTTTCGCCACTAATCTACATTACTTGAACAGAGGGGAAAAGGCTTTCACAGGGGAAAAATACAAAACTCCGCATGAGCATATTTGCGGATTACTCATCGTTCTGTTTCTTTCTCTCTTACTGTTTTTTTCCCTCGTTTTATTACCTCATTATTGTCTAGCTAGACAGTGTCTCCATTTTCGAATTCTGTCGATATTTTCGCTAAATCTAGTTGTCCATTCGATCTTACTAAACATACATCTCGACAGCTACCTTCGATCTTTCTTTCTGAATGGTAGCAAAAGGATTCTGAAGCTACTTCGAACTATCAAGTGCCCAAATAACTTTCATGTAAGTAGCTACTTAACTGCGGGTAGATACATGTTTTTTTGGGATGGGTAGGCAAACTTGTGCACCAAATTGGAAGTTTGATTGGTAATAATGTGTGTAGTGAACAATATTTGTAGCTCTTTTTTTTCATATTTATTTCATAGGGATTTTGATGTATGAAACACACGACACATTTTTAGTACAGTCAAACAATAACAACTGATTTCTGTTCTGTGTACGCATGCGTTGGTGGATGGGTCACGATGTAGCGTGTATCGCTTCATATTTGTGTTATTCAGCCGAAAATGTTGGTGTTTTCAAAAATTAAATTAGATAATGTTAGAGGAAATGTTGCTCACGGTTTCCAATAAATAAAATTTTAGAGATATAGGACTGAAAATGGGCTATGTGGTACATGAATGAGTGTGAAACAATATTCAAACCAGCTGTATTCTAATTCAAAAGATCACGAATGCGTGAAGTGTTGGCGGGGGGGGGGCACCAGACAGAAGCGAAGTTCCCTTCCCATTGTGTGAGTTGTCACAACAGTCGGTAGGTGTATTGAATGTTACCTGACACAGAAATCCAACAAATCAAAGGTCATAAAAATCGGTCCAGCCGTTCTTGAGTTATAAATGGTGTAACTAACCCGGAACCGAAATTTTTTATAGCCTAAAACCTATTCCGGATTCATACAAACACATCTAGAAAGTACAAACCCTCCAGCTCTTATGGTTCACCCGCCAGCCTCGCACAAACAAACAAACACACAGACAAACTTACACTTTTATATAGTAGAAGATTTTCTGTAACTGATTAAAACTTTTTGAAATTAGCAGAACTCCTCTAAGACTCGTCAACACTGATTAAGACAATTCCATGAGGTTTTAGCCTTTTATATGATTTTATTACTGGGTGTACTTGAGCAAAAACCGTAACCCCCCCCCCCCGCAACACGAAGCCAGTCCGTATGATTAACTCTTCATGGTGACAATTCAGTTCAGTAGCTGACATTTCCATGGAAATTTATTTTTCTTCCGGGCATAGGTATACTTGAGCAAAAACCGATTTCAATGGATAGGCAAAAATAAGATTTCCCTAAAACTGAGAAAAAAAAAACAAAAAAAAAACACGTTCCATATACAAAATGTATGAGAAAATGAATTTCTTAATACATTTTTTGTCGTGAATTTTTCCGATGCATTATTAGTTATTCTGTTATTCTGGGAGGAGACAAATCCAACAAATCAAAGATCATAAAAATTGATCCAGCTGTTCTTGAGTAATAAATGATGTAACTAACCTGACTTAGTTTTATACATATAGAAGAAGATTATAACTTATTATGCCTTAGGATAGTCAGATTAAGACTTTATTGTAGTAATGATACTCAGGCGACATAGCTCCAGCTGATTATACCTATTCATTACGGCTTATCAACTGCCTAATTGAACTTGACCCCTGCCCCCTCTTGTCTCTCTAAAAATGAAGACCTCAATGTTTTAACACATACGAGTAGATATTTAGGACTAAGATAACATAGTTTGAAACTCTTTACTAATAATATGCATAAGTAAGGCTTCGTATTATGAAAACAAATTTGACCTAGTATTACTGAACATTTGAAAACAGTGACTTCAGATGCTGAACCCTAAGTATGTACTTTCGAGAAGAACAGAACGCGAAAATTCTGAAACAAAACCGGCGAAACACCTACAATCAAAATTTTCTTTGAGATCAATTTTCTACCTGTTGGTATCAGAAAAATTTCTGTATCTCAGTCCCTAATGATGATATAGAGGTGTACTTGGTATCACTGGAAAAATCACATTCTTCTCTTCATTTTTCACGTGATGTCATGTTACATTATGAGGGACATTTCTCGAAAAGAATTGTACAAATGAGAGAAAGAATAATTTTTTTAACCAATTTTCTGACCTTCATTCGCTGATATTTCGATTTATATGGCACTAAAAACATTGAAATTTTCACAATACTGACCCTCTCTGAACTCGTTAAAATAATGCAAGAACTAGACACCTATTGAGGTCATCGCAAGAAGTGAGAAATTTCGCCCCTCTATCACGTCTATCGCCAGCCTTTACACGATCGCAAAAAATGACAAATTTAACCATTGGGAACGAAATACATATTTCGAAAATTGTACGATTCTGTACCACCGTCCCCTCCTTCTAGAACCATCAACTTACAACGCGTCAAATATAACAATTGAGTTCACAGAATATTAAAACATTTATTCGAAATTTGTAAATTCATATTTGTAACATTATTACGAGCTACGAAAAGAATTTTCAATAAAAAAATATCAAAACTCGATGCTGTTTCTATAAAAAGAGGAGGGAGCTTACAGCACGTGTTCCTCTTATCCTATCTAGCCGAAACTGTGAAAAAATTTCACTTTATTGCATTGGAACCGATTTGGAAGGTCGCATTACTAAATTTTGAAAAAGAAGGAAAAAAGGCAATCATTGAAATTGAATACGGGCAACCCTAGAAAACATATTTCCAAATTTCGAATTCCAAGAGAAATTATTTATGAATCTCTGTGAATTCTAAAAAGTGAAAACGTTACCTTTACCCCGAAGGTAGATTGAGAAGGAAGACACTAGAACATCCTATTCAATGATTATAATACAAGAGTAAAAAGTGAGACTACCGAGATAGTAGACAAGGGAGCAGCGAGAGTCTCTTACTTTCGATATTTGGACCTAATACGCAAAAGCCAACCAAGCGACATTTTTGAGTGTACGAAGTTATGCATACCACCGGATAGTGCTAAATGAGTAGAACACGATGAAAAAAGAAAGTATTATAGACAGCTCAGCGAGATACATATTAATTCCCAAAAATCAGGTGTAAATGGCGATGCTGTACGTAACATTTCCTTCTGGAACATCTCGAAAGTATACAAATGTCGCTAGGTTGGATTTTGTTAAACAGGGTCCATCTGTATTTGGGACTTCTATGATTAACAAGATTACTGACAGCCTGACCTGCTTCAACAAAGATAGATACTTCCGGTGCTGTGGTTGATGACTCGACCAATAAAACTTGATTTACAACAATGTCACGCAATTTACTGTTGATAATTTTCAAATTTTCAACCTAACTCCGTATTGCGAAAGAAGTACCAGGTTTTCTGATCTTCAGTTTCATTTTAAAAAAATCACATTTCGCAATCTTCTTTATTGCCTCGTTACAAGGCCTCACCATTTTTCTCTTTCAACCCAACTTTAAGACGTATAATTAAAAATACCGGTGCTCGTGGAACGTACGCTGCACACTTCGCCCTCCCCTTCAGCCTTTTGATAAATTAAAAAAATCTTCCTCAAGAAATTCGACAATTACTTCATCTACCCCCAGCGTTCGCCATATCCGTTTATGGCCGCGAACGAAACGCACCCCAAACGTGAAAACGTCATTCGGCTGAACGTGTAATTAAAGATGCCCAAAATGTTACTCAGCTTAGAGGAGACGGTTTCTTTACCGTTGTCATCTTCTTTTGAATTTTTTTTTCGCATTTTTATTCAGTTTCCTCTCATGCAATCCGTATGAAAATCAAGTTTCGTTCATTAACATGACTTTGCCATTAAGCGCACGTAAATGACGGTCGGAGAAGCGGGCGAAGTGGAAATTTCTTCTGCTTTTTAAAAATTACCGCGCGTCTCGTTCGCTGCGTGTGTGCGCGTGTGTTTAATATTATTCGGGGACTCTTGAGATGAAAAGAGAAACCCTTCGTTAACTAAGAACAGAGACGGAAAAATCGAGAAAGAAAGAAGGTTTTCTTCTTATTTTACATACGTATAGGGGATTTCTGTGCTATGAAAAAAGGAGAAAAAAAGGCAAGACACGTCTGCGGGCTGGCACGCGAGGATCGCGAGCTCGCGAGCGCTCCAATTTGTGCGCCGCTTGTTGGCACGCGGTCACGATAGGTCACCTCTCATCTGCCACGAAGTCGCTCCGGCACTTCGGGGTGGTGGTGGTGGGTACGCACGTACTGTCGAAAAATATTTACAACAGAAATATGATAAACATTATCTTCGGGCGTACTTTTCATTCGCAGAAATCACGACGTCTTAATCCGTCGACCACGTTTGGTCTCCATGTATCTCTATTTCTCAAGTATGAAAAAAAAGGGGGCAGTAGACGTAATGCTAAAAATCTCTCATCATTTATAATAACGAATTCGGATGTTCGAATTTCACGTGTGCATTCTGGAATAATCAGAGGCGAGCAAAACTTATTTCAAAATGAGACCAATCATTGACATACGGAACGCTGCAGAGGAAATCGGATAAGAAAACACTTTTTGGACTTTACGTATAGGTGATTTTAGTGTGCGTAATTGATTCAAAAATTTAATTTTCTCAGTTAATTACTACAAAGTACAGTATCACAGTCTTGTCTTCAGTTCGTTCACATGCACAAACACCATACACTGGTAATGACTAGCACAAACGTAACGACGGTTAACAACGAACGGTAACAGCTGTACTATGTCGTGAATATTTAAATGCGTTCTTAAGTCGCTATTTTGTAATTCGCTCCGTGGCCGAGTGGTTAGAGACGATTGCTGCATTTCAGTCAAATGTTTCAATGGACGCGGGTTCGATTCCCCGATACGAAATTACTGGCTAGCAATTTTTGCATGTAAGAACGCTTTACATTGAGGGACGTTTACTTTACATGCAGGTTTTGTTAGCACTCGATACATGAATGATAGGCGCTTCTTATCGTCCATAAAACACCAACATAAACATTGCCTTTCTGATCAAGTCTAGTGAGTTAAAACAATTTCCACATTGCACTTTGGAAGGCATTTTCAGTTGCAACGTTAACCCAAAGATTCGTTCCGAAATCTGAGGATTTCTCTCTTATTGACTCATTCCAAGGTCAGCGAACTTTCATTCTTTCATTTTATCATTTTATCATCTAGTACAAATACAAAACTTCTACATAAAAACTCTGAACCCTCCCCCCCCCCTAAAAAAAAAATAATAAACGAAAAACATCCAATAAGTACCAATAAGTTTTAAAAAATTGAATTTTTTAAAAATTCTCCACATGGTGCAATGCACTAGGTAAAAAATCTAGCTTGGTGCACGTGCTCCAATGCAACTGAACTTTCGCCGGCCCTGACTCATTCAATAATCATTCTGAGGGCGAGAAAATTAGCTACATACTCTTGAAGAGGGGTTCATAAAACCATAACTATTTAATTTTGAATTTCCTTTCCCAAGACGGCTCCCCAGATCTGTCACTCCCCCGTTTCTAAAAAACCATCATATCCCAACCTCGCCGAAGCTGAAAGGGTAATTCTCAAAAACTTGCCACAATTCAGTTATGTTGTCCTACATGACGTCATACTGAATATGTAATAATTTTTTTTGCTGCTATCCCCTTTATGAGTTCCCATTAATAAATATGATTCCCCCCCCCCGATGTCGTGACAAACTGCTGACATTGACATACCTACAAATTTCTAGGCCGCGGCTTGTTACCCCTTGTATATCAACATTTCCGTGCCTCAATATTGCTGTAATTGAGCAGCTGTTTTGGAAAGAATGACATAAGAATTTATGCAAAAGGATTGGTGTGGTGGGACGTATGGCGATGCACGCATGCCAAAGTGGCCCCTATGACACCGCACCCCCGGCCACGGGAACTACTCTTTCGAGTATCGCGTCAGTGACCGACGGTATATTGAAAAGGGATTGAGACATAGGTTAATACCAAAAAATGGGACGCAAAATGTACCGTGGCACCTTCACTAGAGTTCAAAGTTCGGTTACCGGTTTTAGTTTTTGCGTTCTTGGGCCGTGGTCAGTTTTTTATTTGCCTCGGCAGCTTTTATACTGATGACCGCCTGTATTGCTGCAGGTCTGTCATATCAACACCATATCCGTCTATGTACAGGAGATTTGAGTTCAGTGTCTTGTCATTTTCGTAGCATTATCTTGTAAGAATTAGCATTTTACAATTTTTTGATTCCTAGGCCGTGGCTTAACAGTTCTTGGCCTGTGTGACACATTTCCATCCGGAACAAATGAAATGTACTCAATTAGTAACGTATTAAATATAATAAAACATCAAACTTCCTACGTAATGATTTTCTTAACATAAAAATATAAATTATAAAGATTTTTTCCTAGGTCGTGGTCTGCATAGTCTGTTTTCCGGGGTCGTGGCAAATCAAGATTATTGTGTACTGAGCGAAACGACAACGATCTGGAAACAAAGACTGGTTGTTCGGGGCAGAGAGTCCTTTGTCTCCAGATCATAATCGTTTGGTGGGTTGCATGATTGCGGTGAGCTAACCTTTCCTTTCTAATGATCTTGACCATAACCTGAAAAATGCGCCTGGGTACTTTGAATAGATCGAGTGATAATTGAATGCTGATAAGCAAGACAGAACCAAGCGACATTTGTTGACAAAATGAGTTATTAATATCGTTGGAAAGAGCGTAAAATGTAGAATTTCCCAAAATTGGGCCCCCTATTCAAAAATGTGTACTCACGTTGAAAAAAGCTTATCACTAAACACTGTGTCATATAGTTTCTACATGGCTCTTGAACTTTGAATCGCGTGTTCTCAAAAAACAAATTTTGTCGCTTGGTTCTGTCGCTTAACAGCGTCCAATTATGCGTACTGGTATATTAATTAAGAAATGTGTATCGGCTGTGATGTATGAACTTGAAAGAATTTAAGGTGCGAGCGGTGAAAAGCCAAAATTTAATTATATTTAGAGTTAACCTTCACATTATTTTTATCATTTTGCAATTTAGTTTTAAATTCAGAAATTTGAGGTCAAAAATATAATATTATGAGGTCTTTCTTAAACATAAGGATTTTATCATAAGAAAAAAAATTATGGTGCTTTACTTTTTTTCAGAACATGCGTAAACTCTTTCAATTATATTACATCGAATTACCTCACGCAAATTAGTGTTGTATTGTATTTTATTACATATATATAACAGCGTTGATCTCTATGGAAATTTGACGCTTTCTGACAAAGACGATTTGAGCAATTTTTATTACTGCCATATAAGCATCATTTTATTTGTATTCAAGATCGCTGAATTCGTTTCTTGTATCAGTGTTGCATCAAAGTAAAAATCGTAGCTTTCAGAGGAGGGGAATGGTTAAGGGTCATAAATTTCATAAAATGCAATATGGGTATCAGTTCTCAGCTATCTTCAGCATTATTCCGACACCTACTCGTATATTGTCGCATTTAGAGCGGACAGGAGGGGGAAAACTTGAAAATTATCATACGCATGCATCTTGAATAGTTAATTACCAGTAAATCTGCACTAGATTGAATTTTTGTCATAAGTCGTACCGTAACCAAATTCTGTGACCGTGAAACCCTCGCTACCGGTACCCCGATTTGACGTACGAGCTGATGAGTGCTTCGAACGTTGTAATGGAAAATTCATATTTTATATACTAGAAAAACACTGGAAACCATAAATTTCAAAGGGTGATATCCAAGAACAGGGGAGATGGGGAAGGGAAGAAAGTCTGGGGATGTATGGATAAGAAAGTACAGAAATGGATCCATGGGCGATTTGCATCCTTTCTGTTCGCTGAAGTCGGTGAGAACAAAAATATGTTGAAAACACTGTGTTTTCTCCCATAAGGTCCGTGTTAGTACACAGTAAAATAGAGGGTCATATTCAACCACTTCTGAGACGAAACTTGACTTTCAGTTGGGGAGGGGGGGCTGGAGAAGGAAAATGTGCCGACAAATATTTTTTGAAAACAAAACACTCGCCGACAAAATCTTTTTTTAATTTGAACATTTGTCGACTTTTCATTTAAAATATTTTTTTATTGAAGAAACAAATAAACAAATAAACAAACAAACGTTCTTAGAAAATGAAAGATTCAAATGAACAGTTTCAAAATTTGCCGACTGTCTAATTATTGGTGGTGTTTCACCCCCCCCCCCCCCGTCATAGTTTCGTCCCTCCAAATGCAGATCGAAACCTTATCTCCCAAGCACTCACATTGGCGCACATGAGCATACTCTAGTCTGGGAGGGTAAACTGGAAGGATGTTAGGAATACTTGAAAGGAACACACAACTTCCTTTACAAATTAAGGTGTTTGTTATTTACTCGTGATGATTTTTTTCTGAATTTCTTCTGATTCGTCTCCTAAATTGGTTCCAATAAAATCAAAAACAAAAACCTACAAAATTTCAGGTCGATCGGATTAGGGGAATCCGTGCCACAAGCTCCCTTTCGTTCTTATGGGAAAAACACATGGGGTTTTGACTTTTGTTCCAGACTAAATTTCCCTCCTATATTCACCAGGACAAAAGCCTGTAAATTAAGCAATAGAACACTTGCTATCGGATTCAGCTTGTGACACTGGAAAACCAGTCTTTTGCTTTCAACTTTTAGATTTTAATAAAATGTTCAACTTTCTCAAATTTCAGGCTCCGGCTCAAACAGAGAGAATCTAGTAAAAACAAAATAATCATTGAAATTCGAAATTCAACATTTGCTGCCGACTTTCGGATTTTTGAAATATCTTCCACATTACAGCTTTGTTTCAACTTTTCACATAACGTTTAATACTCAGCTTGAACCCTTCGGCTTTCGACTGAGTAGTCTCTGACAGCAGTCCAGGGTACTCCATTTTCAGAAACGAAATTGGACTTTCAGTTCGGGAAGGTGGAGAAGAAAATTTTTCTGAGAAATTTTTTTTTTTAACTGAAAATTCGCCGACAAAATATTTGAAAAATTAAAAATTTGCCGATTTTTAATCAAAATATTTTTTAATTAGAAAAAAACAAAACAAAAAAACATTTATAAAAAATGAAAAATTCAAATGAACAGTTTCAAAATTGCCGACTGCCAAATTATTGGGGGGGAGTCAACCTCCCCCCTATAGTTTTGCCCCTAAACCCCTTATTTAGGCATTTCGAAGGCAATTATAGAAAAACTGAAAGAATCTTTTCAGAGGGAAATCGAGAAAGGAACTTTGAAATATACGTATTTATCCTAAATTTAATAGAGTTCTCGATATTTTTGCGAAAAACTAATTTTGAGAAACTTCAAGCCCCGTTAAAAATTTAACAAGTCAGTTGGGAATTTTTTTGTTATAAAGGAGACTACTGTCAACAATATTCCGCAAAAAAAAACTTTTCACTGTGGTGCCGGACCATTCAAGAGAAGTTTCTCTTCAGAAAATCACCCCTCCGCCACATCCTCCGTTCACACTTCGAGATTTCCTAAAATAACAATTTTTACTTTCGAAGAATTTTTGAGTTTGGTAAAACTAAAAATGTTATAGGCCTATTTACACGTACTTAATAACAGCTGAATAAAAAAGTAAAAGTTTAAGAAACATCCGATTTGTGAAAAAACGTTGAGCACCCTTAACTTCAGTGGGGGTCTGGTTGACTGAGTGGATAGCACGTTGATTTCGGAATCCGGAGGTCCCGGGTTCGAGCCCACGTAGCAACTCGTCAGATTTCGAGCTAGGCCGGTTTTTCGGCCAGAAGGAAAGAGGGCTAAGACAGCTCTAACAGCTCCCCAAAGTCTTTGAGGTAATACTCGGAGGGGAGGGGGGTCCAGGGCTCGGGTTGAGAGAAAATTAGAAAAGAAGACCAACTTCAGAATACGAACAATGAACAAGAGATTTCAAGTGAGCAGGATTTTGCCAGCCTTCTATCACTCTGTAATGCTAACACCAGGTTTTAAATGTTCTCATCTCACTTTTCAATATTCATCGGTCGAGTACACCTGTGCTACCTCAAAATCGCCAGCAATATTGATAACAAGGCCTCGCACTAACCAATGATTTCCATCACATCACATGGGCCTACATCCATTTCCGAATAGCCAGGCGGAGGAGCTGCAGCGCGCAAAAAATTTTCTTCACGTGCCCGGGCGCGCCGCTGCTCGTATAATTAAAATCTATACTGGGAAATATTCAGCATCCTTCTAAGCTGCCTTTAGACGCGTATTAAAATAAAAATAAAAAGAAATACAAAGTCTGGTCGAGGTTGGTTAAAAAAAGATGCCCTATATTTGCAACCCTCATCTTAAAACCGTAGTTAAAAAGACGAAGAAAGAAATATTTGTATGGTGCCGTATACGTAGCCTAATATACTCCCCTCGCGCTCCGAATTCCGACTACACGCCGTTAATTTTCTTTTAGGAATCTTTTATCTTTGTCGCGCACTCATCAACCCCTTTTTTTCTGAAGGGTGTTTCCACCCTCTAACGCCGCATCTTAAGTTAAAAACATCCCAACGACCTATTCTTTTACTTACATGAAAATTTCGCTCCGCTTCTCTCTTTTTAACCCATACATGCATGCCATAACTTCGTCTTCTTTCGCCTTCTTCTCGCAGGCGCTTCTTTCTCTTTTTCTTTCTACCCGATTCTTCTTAACGCTGCGAAGCAATCGTTAAAATCTGGCCATGCAAAATGAAAATGAGGAAAATATAAATGAGAAACGAGTGCGAGAAGCGAAAAGGGGAGGCGGTCTATATATCGCGAAAAAAGTACCACGAGGCAGGGACTCATTCTTTCACTTTCCAACGGAGTATTTTTTTCCAGTCCAAAACGCACTCGCGCGTCGCAATTTTACGCTCGTTCCGTCACCTCGAACGCGTCGAACGCCCGCTTTTGGCCGCTTCTGCAAGACTCAGAGGGCTCGTTCTGCGACCAATTTGAGGCTACTATAATGACAGAAGATTCGAAGAAAGATTCAAAGAACTGGAGGAGGAGTTGAACCAAAATGGAGAAGTAGTGTGACCTCGGGGCATGGAAAGGAAACGAATGTACGCAGATGCAGTAAGGGGGTATTGCTAGGGGAGCTTATATCATCAGATTTTTCATTCATAACTGGATGAGGAAATGCATGAGTTAGATATGAGACCCCACTGCAGTACAACTGAGATAGTATTTGCTATACGGCAGGGTGGCCCTTATTTTCGATATTTTTAAATTCTTAGTTGCAATCCTCCCTTCCGATTTCTTTCTTACTTCCAAATATCTTCGACAAACTTTCAGCTCCATTGATTAAAGTTGAACATATAATCTCTCATAAGGACGTGAACGCTTTACCAAGTGAGGACCTCACAAGCAGATATTAAAAAAAAATAATAAAAAAAAAAAAAATAATAATAAAAAAAAGAGAAATTTGTTTTTCTTAAAATGAAAAATAGGTTTGACAGGAAGTTTTTCAAAAATGAAACAATATTTTTGGGGAGCACGAGGGTTTTTTCAAATAGGATTTCTAGGATCGCATTAAAGAATTCATTCAAAAACTACCAAAAATACACATTGGGTATTCCAACTTAGTACGTCAAGTTGGTAGAAGCGATTAAGATTGAGAGAAAGAGAGGAACAAATAACGTTATGTACCCATACTCAACCCAAAATTGAAAGGGCTCTTTCAACGTTTGAAAATCGCGAACTCTCACTACCCCAGTCTCCCAAGAATATTTTCGAAGGTAATCAGTGGATTTCCCGAACAGAATTGGCAATCGTACACATGGAGGGGATTCTATCAATCATAAAATTTGAATAAAAAGTTAACGCTCAAAACTTTCAATTTTTGAACCCGCTTCGTGTTGTAGTACGCAGACAATGGGCAGTGATCATTTCTGTCTCGCTTTCGAAGTAGTCGCAGTTTGAGGTAATCACTGACACAAAAAAACATTCTGTTCAGTAAAATTTCACTCAAAATTTTTTTAATTTCGCAAAATTGTATAAAAATGTTTAAATTTTGGAAGTGACTTTCGTCTGTAACTGTTTACGACCTGTTTTGAGGGTAGCGGTAAATGGAACACTGAAGATGAAGTGAAAATTATTATCACCTTTTGTCGATCTCAAAAACTAAAAGGGGCTACAAAAGTTAAAAATTATGCGCTCCAAAAATTTCTCGTTAAAAAAAATTAAGATCGTAAAATTTCTGTTGCTCCTTCAATATCAAGGGCAGGCAACTGAGTTCGATAAATTTTTGTCACCATTTCAATATTCTACCCATTATTCTCAAGAAAAATAATTCAGAATTAAAATTCAAAATCACACCGGCAATGAAAGCTCGTCGTTATTCAAATTTCAACGGCTTGTAGCCCCTTCAATTTTGAGTATAAGCCATACATGTGTCTAATGTTTGTTATTCCTCTTGCGGAGAACCATCCCCTACTATCGACTTGACCTACTCAACTTAGAACACCCGTGTATTAGATATGTAATAATTCATTTCTACGGTTTTTAGGTACGCCTAACTTTTTTCTGAAAATTTTTTTCGTTTTTCTGACATCTGTAAATCTTTAACCCGTAAGGATCCTCCTGGGGTCAAAATACGGAAATAAAAATTGGTAGCTGTTTTTTCCTGTTTTTTTTTCTTTTCTTTTGCAAACGGACATTTGTTGACTAGGCCCTTACCCAAAAATAGTCCTCCTAGCCCCTGACGACTAGAAGACCAAAACAAAAATGGCCAAAATCTGTACGGACTAGATTCAAATCATCTAATCTTATTTTTTCTGATAAGAATCTCACCAAATCTTTTGCCTTTTTTTGGGACTCTTGGGACCACATTTTGAACATAACAGGCCCTAGCAAAATCAGTCTTTTATCAGACCGTCCAATCTTTTTTAGATGCTGTCAGACTCATACAATTTTTATTTGCTTATAAGCAGCCCCCGAAGATTAAATGACCTATTTCAAGCAAACGAAGTGTAACCTTATGTAAAGGTTGCAAGTTGAATTATTTACTCATCTTGTTTTGATTGATCCGAGATCAGAGCCTGATGTAGCGAGATAATTGTGATTACGTTAGGAAGCTGAGATTTTGACATGTTGTCCGCGATAATAAAACGAAGATCGAGATTTAGAGAGAGATGGGGCCCAAATATATATTCAATAAGGAAATAGCGTTGTCCAATCCTTTAATTATTTATAATTTACATTATAGTTACGGAGATTTTAATAATGAACTTTTACAATACTATAACGTAGCTCAAGATCGAAAATAAGCCCAACTGACCAAATTTGTCAGGAGCAGAGGTACTCAAAAGTGCGTACAGTCGATTTTCTTTAAAAAGTTCAATTTAGTTAACAGTAAACTTTGAGATTTACAAATTTTGGTAATAACCATTCTTTTTTCTTTTTAGGATTAACAATTTCATCAACTTGACTCAAAGTGAAGAGAAGGAGGTGAAATTATTAAACAAAATATCACCTACTAATTTTGTTTTTAATGCACCCAATGCACTATATTGTGTATTTAGCGAACATTAGCTATGGCTTACAGACTGCGTTGGGCCTAATGGTTGCAGCCGTAGTCCATATTATGTCTCTTCATTTTCTGGAAGACATCATTTTATCCAATTTATCAATGAATGCATATTCACTCAATAATATTATTTTAATAGGTAAAAATTCAGTACTTATTAAAGATGTAATTTTTTACCAATAGAATCTCTAGAGTAACCCCGGCCGGCACCTCACACAGAATTTGCGAGCCATTTTTTGAGATTTTGTTATAGAAGGGAACTGAACCAAGAAAATTTCAAGATTACTAATCTGAAACTGTCAAAAACTGAGCTGCACCGGAATGAATTGGAAATTTTTTATTCGGAACGGAAGTGAACTAATGAAACCTCCTTTTGGAACCACCTCCCTGAGGTCACTGATCTTTATCACGAAGTCAATTTGTATTTATCTGGCATCCTGTCGCCTACCACCATCCAAAACGCTCCTAACGCCCTTGAGGGTCGAGAAAAAAAAATGTCTTTGATAAATGTCAAAACCTGTGTATTTGTCTATAAAACAGAGGTGTAAGGCGTCAAGTCATCACCTGTTTATATTATTTGATCGAGTTGAAGTTCTCAAGGGCTGACTAGTTTACCATGTAGAACAATTAATCATTCCGTACTCACAAAAATTTCAAAAAAAAAAAAAAAAAATGAGGCGTTCTGTGAAAAGGTATTATTTGTCGGAGACCTTGTTTTTGATTTTTTGGTAGAATCTGACAGAACACAAATGTACCTGCATTTCGAAAAAAATTAAGTTCCTAGCTTCAATACAGACTGAAATAAAAGTAGTTGAAGTTTGAGAATGTGAAATTTTAATTTTGAGAAAAATACGATTAAAGCTGTAAAACAGAAAAGTACACGAAGAAATCGATGTTTAAACGTCTATTACCCTAGTCCGTCTCAAATTTTGCTATGATATCCTGCGAACATGTACCAAAACATTCTGCAAAGTTCACAGACACTCGTTGCATGTATGTAGAGAAATACTACTTTAAAGACGACAGTCTATATGAAGAACAAGTGTTGGGTTGGTTTTGAAAAACTGATAAGTCTGAAAACAAAGTTCTACCGGGGTCATACATTTGAAAACAATGGACTCATCTATAATATGATAATAATTATGCGTAGCTGTAGTGATAAAAAGCACGGATAAACGTAAACAAGATCGACGCGACTTATGGTACCTTTTCTGAAAACCAGCCTGTAGACGGTAATTCGATTGTAAACTTGAAATATGACGTCCTAGACGACTACCTTCTACTGTAGGTACACTTTGACCAGGTGTGTCCAGAAAAACGGAATTTTTAACTTGGAAACACATTTTGCGCTGTAGGGCAAAATTCACTTTTCCGACATATGGTATCTTTTCACAGAGCGCCTCACAAATAAATAAAATCATCGAATATAAATGTCTGTTACCCTATTTTTCAAGGTTCCGCAAATGCGGCGTCGCCGTTCAATGAGTAAGTAGAATTCAACAAATATTTGTATAAATTGTTCCACATAGCTGTTAGAAGGTGATACTACTCCGCAAGAGCAACAAGACACATCAGACGTATGTATGGCTTGTACACGAAATTGAAGGGGCTAAAAGAATTCAAAGTTTGAAAACGGCGAGCTTTCGTTACCATTTATTTACTAAATGTAATTTTGAAAATTTTTCTTTGAGAATATGTGGTATAATATTGAAATGATAACTAAGATGCCCCGGATTAAATGGCCTACCCTTGATATTGAAAGAGCAACACAAATTTTAGAATTTCAACAAAAGAATGAGTAATTTTTGAAGTGCACTACTTTCAATTTTGTATAGGTTTTAATTTTTCAGATGAGCATCAGGTGATAATAATTTTATTTTATTTTCAGTGTACCATTTATCGCCACCTTTCCGAACAGGTCACAAGAAAGTTGTCACGAACAAATTCATTTCCAAAATTTGAAAACTTTCACATCATTTCGCAAAATTAAAAAATGTTGAATAGTTTACTAAACAAAATTTTTTTCTTTGTCGAAAATTACCTCGAATTGTGGCTATTTTAAAACAGACAAAAATTATCACCACCTATAGTCTTACCTAAAAACTGAAGAAGGTACAAAAATAGAGAGCTGTGCATCTCATTTTTTTCGAATTTTATGATTTGTGACTTATAGAAAATCACTTTAATATCAACGGTTGCCAATTCTGTTCGGGAAATCCATTGACTACCTAAAAAAAAAAAATCTGAATTAAAATGAGTAATCAGCACAGCCAGTTTGATTACTAATTTTAATTTTATCGAAGATAACAGGTAAAATATTGAAAGCGAGTGATACAGATTTACTAAACTGAATAGCTTACTTCTGATATTAAACAGGCTAAACCAGTTTTATAATTCTAATAATTAAAATTGAGTAATTTTTGAAGTGTACAACTTTTGAATTTTGTAGCTCCCCGATTTTTGGGATAGGCAACAGGCTTTAAAAGTTCATTTTTAATGTACCATCTACTGATGCCTTTCAAAACAGGCCTCAAAGCCGAATTTAATTCTAAAATTTACAAAATTTTACAAAATTTAAAAGCGAAAACCATTATTTTGTTTGTTGAATATTATCTACTATGAATCGCGGCAACTTTTTGAAGAAGAAACAAAAATTCTTACTATCGCTAACTGACTACTTCAAAAAATGAAGGAGTTACAAAAATTAAAATTGTGCACTTCGAATATTTTTATTTAAATGTGATTAGAATTGTAAGACCGGCAGAGCCCTTTCAATATCCAAGGTTTTCAATTCAGTTCGGTAAATTTCAGATATTTCTTCAATGTATAACCGACTCAAGAATTAAACGAGTAAACTCACGATTTTCAAATTTTGAAAACTTGTAGTCTCATCGATTTTGAGCACAGGGCATACTTGCGTTGTTTGTTTCTCTCTCTCTCTCTCTCTCTCTCTCTCTCTTTCAGCTCTGACTAATATCATCTCCTACCGGCTCAGTATACTCATCTGGAATACCTTAACACTCATTCAGAATCCAGATCATAATTCATCGAAGTTGTACTTGACTGTATTAAGAAATTCTCTAACTGAGCCCCACGAGGCACCTATCAACCTCATTAGACCGATCTCACATTTTCTGATGCCCACATATCCCACTCAATCAGAAAATCAACCATTTTTATCACAGTTAGGTCCTCTGGTCCTCTCGTTTTGAGTAGCTGGAATCGAAAAGCTATAGTGAAAGTTACACGCATATCGATCTAACACAGTAACACAGAGTTATAGATTTGGAGAAATGATACAGCGGATGAGAAAGAGTCATTAAAAATTGAGAGTACACGGTGTTCGGTAACAGAATATATTTCATGTTAATGTCTTAAACGAGACGAGGGGCCATCGCCGAGTGATTTCGTGAAAATATTACGATAGTTTGATTCATTTAATTAGCATTGTTCTTGCCCACTCCGATGTACTCGTATTTGATTTACGCAGCTGGACGTCATTTCGATTCGAATCTGAGTTCACCTTTAGACGGCGAGAGTGGCAGAGCACGGTTAGCCATACCCATTGATCTTTTTCAGTTCTCGCAACGTCGGTTCGTTCGAAATTACGCGTTAATGAATTCGAGACTACCCCCGCTGATTCATTTCCTCGCCCTCAGCTCGCGTCTTTCTTACAAATTTTCCAAGTATAACCCGTAGCACATTTTTCTTATCATGTACGTGCGTTTTTCCCGGACTATCCCCTCGTTAAGCGTCCGCTTCCACAACACTAATTGCAAAGGGAATGATTAAAAGAAAATTAATGCAAACTTCTTCTTGCTGCCGCTTTTCAAAAACGAAAAACGAAAATCTTATTTTAATTCAAGAGTTTATCTTCTTTCACATTCTCCAATTTAATTCCGCTATGGCAGTTGCCTGTTCTTAACGACAGCGCGCCAAAATCTCTCTCTTTGCTGCCATGTTTACTTCTTTTTCTCCCATTTCTATTGCTCGGAAAATTAAAAGAACCGTGTTTGCTTTAACAAAAAATAAAACCGAAAATGAAAATGAAATATCGAATTCCTGGATTGGTTTATTTTTCGTATAATCGAGTCTCGAGAAGATTGGATAAACTGGATAAGGAGCACCGGCGAGGATTCGCAAATTAATTTTATGACAGACTTTTAGAATACATCTTCGAAAAATAGTGCCAATGATGTAATTAATTTTATTTACATTTTTCGGGCTAACGTGATAAGGAGCCTCAATGTGATACAAGCACGAAAATTTTTTCGCACTTTTGGCAAATTGAAAATCAGCCGCACCTGCACTTCAATCGATTAAAGCACCTATCGGTATTTTCGCACTTCGCCAAAAAATGTCTTCCAAATAGACCCATCGTCTGGTGCAGAAACAACTCACCAATTGGTCGTCTTCTGCCATACAATCAATAGAAAAATCGCAGGTCTGCTTAGACTATAATTCGCCACATCAGTAGAATTTTTGGACCTCGGGCAAAGTGACTTCATTACCCCACTGCGTAGGATCTAGATGAGATCAAGCAGAATTTTCTAGTGGAAACGATGAGGTTTTTGTAGGGTCTACAAATTACCTTTGTAAATGGAAAGAAGGGTCCACAATTCTAAAAATTCAAACAGGAAGATAAGTTTCAAGGTAAGACAATGTTTAAAAAAAAACACAAAAAAAAACAACAACAATCATCAAAAGACTCTTCCCGAGGAGATTATGTTAAATAAAAAAATAAGCATGGCTGCATAAGACATTAAAATATCCAGTGTTATTTTTCCCAAAAAGTCAACCTGGCATCTCTTCCCGGGTTGCTCCAAGAAATGTTTTTTATGAAACGTTTTGTTCTCACGGGTAGATTTGGACGCTATTCAGCGTAAGGGAATCGACCAGCAAAATCTGTTTCTTGAGAATACGTGATTTGAAATTCAAGAGCCATGTAGAAACTGTATGACATGGCATTCACTGATAAGCTTTTTTCAAAGTCAGTACACATTTTTGAATCGGGGGCCCAATTTTGAAAAATTCTACTTTTTACGCTCTTTCCAACGATACTAATAACTCATTTTGTTTATAAATATTAGTTGGTTCCCTCTTGCTGAATAACGTCCATATAGCTTCTGCATGGCTCTTGAACTTCGAATCACGTATTCTCAAAAAAACAGATTTTGTTGGTTGGTTCTGTCACGCTTAACAGTAAGCGATGACTTCTGTTTTTTGAGCAAACGTAACATTATAAGCCATTGAATAATGCAGGTTTACGGACATAGCGTTTACTGATAAGCTTTTTTCAACGGGGGTACAAACTTTTGTATCGGGGCCCAATTTTGAAAAATTCTACTTTGTACGCCCTTTCCAACGATACTGATAATTCATTTTGTTAACAAATGTCGCTGGAGCATTTTTTGCTTAACAGCGTTCAATTATGTTTTTTCCCCGCATTTTACATCGATTTTACATTTTACATTCATTTTACGTAAAATGTAAAATACCAACCCTGTATAGAATCATAAGTTCCCATGTCATTTTTTTTTTTTTTTTTAAACAAAATCTCAAATTGTTGGGCAGTGTAATGGTTCATAGTGGACAGAAATGTACAATATCCCGAAATTACACAAACGCAAGTAAGCGCAGGTATGACATGGAGCCTTACAAGTCAATTTTATGGATACAAAAAGAAACGTCATAAACGAGCCCAATATTCTTCAATTCTTCATATGATTTGGTGTCAGCTCATGTAAATTTCATATTTCAGCCACTTCAGCCGTACTGACCATCATAGATGAGATTAACCGCTAACAGACTTCAAAAATGAATACAAAGATTTCAAACCCCACTTTTTCAATAGACTTGTAGAAACTGTTTGAGGTTCTGACCCCAACAAGGGAAGTTTTAGACTGGGAATTGAACCGAAATAACTTCAAAGTGAATACAATGTATCTGAAATCCGAGTGGATAGATTAATTATCAAATTTTATTACTTTTCGGTGAGTGTCGTATGTATGAAATTCAATTAAGCAAAGTAAGTTAAACTCTATTTTTTTCATAAAACTATGTTTAAGTACTTCTTTCTTACAATCATGGGAACTAATTTTTTGACTCAAACCAATTTTCTCGGCAAAACTCTGTTTTAAGATTTTTTATATCAAAAATACACATTTCCTCATGAGAAATCCTTTATCCACCACTGAATGACCATTCAATTTTTGATTCCAAAAAAATTTTGGCTCGTAGATTTCTGTACCAAATACAGCAAATCCACCAGAAGAGTAAAATATTTCATTCATAAAATCATTTTCTGATTTCTGAAGCAATCCAACCTCCTCTCTCCGCAGTGAACTTCAATACATTTTGAACATGTACCCCAGAAGTTAACTAGATGCTCTGGATATGGACTTAGCCTCCAGCTCCTCTGCAAAGCCTGCCCACGCGAATCAGCAGACGAAACCTAAAAATACCTGAATGAGCCTTAAATGCATTTCAAAGAAATTTAACCGAATTCTCTGATGAGTGACGAGTCTCCACGTAGTTAAATTGGGTCTGCTCGAATTTTAACCAAGTCTTAGCTTTTGAAAATCACAAAATTAGTTTGGAAGTAGATTGGTGAGGCTCAGGCAGTTAACATGATCTGAATTGATCATAGTCGAATCGAATAGTAAGGAGTCCTCATCAGAGAGGCTACATACGTTCTAACAGAAATCAGAGTGAATCGTAGCCAAGAGTCTGAAGTCAGCATCAAAGTGGCGGAGTAACTTCTTGAAAATTTTTAAATGAGTATAAGGAGGTAGTGGTAATGTGCAACAATGGGTCGCCCCTCGCCCAGTGTTCCTTCGTTTCTTCCCAGTAATACGTAATTAAAATTTTTTCATCGTTTCACCCAAACTGAAGTCATGAAGCATACCCCTCAACACTCAGGCGAACTTCGTGAAAGAAGGAATATAGAGGGTCTAAGCCTTTTCAGAAGGTCGACCTAGCCTCCTCGCCTAGAAAGTTTTGAAAATACATTAAAAATTCATGATTAAGGGGCTAAAACCGACTTCGGACTGATCAGTCTCCTCAGGCCTCTCCCAGACTTCAGAAGATCTGCTCTACCTCACTACCAAGTTCCGAAATTCATATAGTATTAACAAACGGAACGAGGTCATCAAACTTTTATCCACGCAACTTAACTCCTGTTAATACGAGTTTCAACTCCGATACTGTTTAACAGACTAAATACAAAATTCATTCGCTATTAGGAAATTACACGAGTAACGAAATCTTCCGAGTCATTGCATTTTCTCGTATTTGTTTTAGATCAAGGACCGGTGAAGTTATTGTTAGTATTTCAAAAAGGTATGAAACAGCTGGTCAATTAGTCTTGGTCTGATTCGATACTGATCATTTGACAACTTAACCGCTTTGCTCAACAACTTTTTTGATTTCCCCAAATGTCATTACTCTCATTAGTTTCGACTGCGCCGAGTGGAAAAGTATGGCAGAGAATGGAGACGGAAACACGTGATTAAATTGAATTAATTTTATGTAGATCCGTTCACGCTACAATGTCTCGAAATCGTTTTTCAAATTTTCTGCCCTTGCCTGACAGCATTTGTAATGAAATACGCATAGAGAATGACCGATGAGGTACAGCATGAGCTACTTCGCGTTCTGAGGACTTCAATGTATAATGTGGTCCGGTCTGTTATGAAGATAAACCCTGGAAACTGTCAAATGAAGTTGGTTGATTAATGTAATAATTCCAGCATTCGAGAAAAACAGTAATTACAACGACGAGGTTCGATTTTTGATTATTGAAATGGTTTTGAAATTCATTCGTATTTTAGATTATACAGGCAAGTTTCATGGAGCTCGAAAGTCGAAACTCTTGGAGACAAGTTCAAGATTATTCAATATTCTTCGAGAATCATTTGTAACTCCTCGAGACTCGTTACACCCATGTATTTGATCTGTACAGTAATGAGAGACGTTAATTGTGAAAATAAATAAATGACAATTTTTCAGAAATCGGCTGGCTAAACTTGTTTAAGCCTTTTCTCGAGTTACTTAAGCCTCATCTCCTCGACTCTTGAAGACTCATTTACGATTTCTCAAACTTATTTAGACTGAGACGCTTCCATATTATTTTAAGACACTGCAAGACTCATGTAGGACTTTTTAAGAGTTGATAAAGACTCTATAAGATTCTCCTAGATCTTTTTACAACTTTTAGTGACTTGTTTAAGCCTCGATAAGTCTCTTTCAGACTTCTTTAGGTAACTCCCGGACTGATTTAAGACCAGGAGCGCTGAGCGGAGTGTCGAGATTTTCCAATAAGATGCCCTAAATCATGAACAGAGGAACTTATTTTTCATAAGGAGTGCCGAACTTAACATTTTGAATCTAATGACTTGACTTTTTTGTTGTTTGCTTTCTGACTCACTAATAAAACCTGAAAAACTCTCTGTGGCCTTTTTACCCAAAAATGTCATAACTTTTTTAAAATGGATTTTAAAAGTTCATTTTTCGCCATTCGGCAAGGGGGGCTGCAAGTTGCTTTCCCTTGTCTCGAGTTCCGTTGCCTATGTACTGATTTCTTGTATCATTCACCCACTCCTGCAATACGAGAAATTCGAATGAAAAATGTCTACCCACAAAAGGGAAAATAACATTTGTAAAATTTTAACAAAAAATATTAATACATACTCAGGTTTTGCCAACGGAGCTAAATGTAAGGGAAGTACAATACCGTTCACCTCTGTCGCATCAACGAGCTCCATCGGCTGATCTACGGCGAGATCTCCTGCTTAGATATTCTGTTGTAAGTTTTGCCGTCATTCCCTATCTGCTGGTAACTTTCGATATGCCTTACCAATTCTCTTCTGGTGTTTAAAAATGTTGGTGCCTCTGTGATCCGTAAAACGTTAGCCCCCACTTTATCAGATTTTCTGGACGCACTGCCTCCATTGCCTCCATTGCCTCCAGCGCCGCATGGCTCGCTCTTGTCGATGTTCAGCTGCAGACAGGACAGAGTCTTCTTCTTTCTGTTTATTGTGCGTCGAGAGAGGTGGAAGATCCTTGATGGGTCATCGTTATCGGTCAGCATATCTACGGGTCCGGCAGTAAGGGCAGCAGGCTCTGTTCCTTTTGGTACGACCACATTTAGTAGGCTCCGAAACCAAGATCCTTTTCACACGTACCCGGTTAGCCGGCAATGGTAAGGGCCTTTCACACTTTCACCCGGTTTGCCGGCCCGGCATCCGTTACCCGGTCCAAAGATGCATTAATGCTTCATGATAGTGTTCACACACGCTGGCAACTGCCGGGTACCGGATAGCCACTGCCTACCGGCCCGAAATAGGCGTACCGATGAACATCAGCCGGTGTTTATCCGTCACCGGCGCCGGTTAGCAATCATGAAAGGAAGCTAATTGAGGCCAGCACAGATTTGGCTTAACTGGAGCATCTGGTCCAAATCGGGTGCCAATTTTCAATCGGTGTTCAATTAAAAAAAAAAAATTTATATCACTATCGAGTCACGGAGCTACACTCTCGGGCTATGGGCTTGGAACGCAGCAGAAAGGTAGGTGAAGGTGTTGTTTATGTGCTTATGGGAGTTGGAGAGGGACAAGATTCGACTATAGGGGACGTGGTAAGAGTTATAGAGGCAGGTGAGGGAGGGGCATGAGAAGAGGTGGTCCACGGTGAGAGGGTCTTCATCTTCATAGTGTGGGCAGTTAAGAGGATAAAGGGTAGTGAGAAGATGCGTACGTGTGAGGCGTGTATGTCCAAACCTTCGGCGGGTAATGATAATTTGGGACGTTGAACAGGGGACAGGTGTAAGCTTAATTTGTGTGAACTTTTTGTGCCGAGAGGCTTGATGCCGCCACTCTTTGAACCACTTACACAAAATGGTCTGGCGAATGGCGAAAGTGAGATCTGTTGAGAAATGGAGGTAGCTTGCTGTGCTGCTTGATTAACTGCCTGATTTTCTGGGATACCAATATGGCTTGGGATTCAAATGAATGAAATGCTCTTGGTGGTGAAGGAAATGAGATGGGGAATGAAATGGATGCTTTGGACGAGAGCATGCGTTGAAAGGCGATTAGAAATAGACCTTAAGGAGGAAAGTGAATCTGAGAGGACCAGTTAGTGGGTGGGGGCGGGTGGGTCTTCGAGCAAAGAGATCGTGACTAGGCAGTGTAGGATAGCATGGAGTTCGGCTGTGTAGATGGAAGCTGTGTTCTTAAGTTGGAAGAAGTGTCGTAGACTATCTATGGAGTAGATGTAAGCGGTGTGTCGGTTGTACTTTAAACCATCAGTGAAGCATAGGATACGGTCAGGAAAGTGTTCCAGAATTTCTTGCAAATGTGTCCGATAAACTTGGGGGTATAGATCTTTTAGGGAATTCTGTAAGTTCAAAATTGCATGGGGGAAGGTTCAACAACCAGGATGGGAAGGATGGAAGTGAATTGTAGGAAAAGGTACGGGACAGTGTCTCTTCAAAGTGTGAACGTAAGTGCAGTGAGGATTTAGAAACAGGGGTGTAGTTTGAACGGTTAAAGAGATAGGGGAAAGTTGCCCAAATTGGACCGTTTTCACTTTGAACTTCCCGTTCTCGGCTGCATCTGACTAGAATTCTAATTTGAATATGTCATCTTGATAAATCATTATTTGGCTACATTTCACCAAAATTTGGAGGCCAGATGAGAGTTAGGTGAGCGGGGAGATAAGTTTGAAGACCCAAATCTGTGAATGGTCCAATTTAGGAAACCGATGCCTAAGTTGGACCACCTAGTTTCTTAATTTGGACGTCGAAGTCCTACACAAACAAAAGTATCCAAAGTTGAACCAGTCCAACTTAAGAGCCACTACATTTCTAAATAAATTGTATCTCAAATGCAAATCCCTCGTGCTAAGTGACTTTTACTTTGCTCAACCATTACACATACAGTACGTGAATGCGGAAAATAGTTTCAGAATAAGATTTCCAGGTGGTTCAATTTAGGAAACAAAATTCAGTCCAATTCAAATAACTTCCCATTTTTCGTACTATCATGGCCGCCTAGAGCAACGTTCGAACTTGCAGCAAATCTCATTCGGCCAAATAAAAGCTTCGATTATGCTCATAGTTTACTGATGCAGACCATTATTCTTTAATTACTTTGCTTTGATTAGCCATCGTTCGGAAATTTGGCCAAAATTGGCGAAAAATTCGTGTTTTGCCGAACAATAACACGAACTCGTTATCACTGCGATTTCTCTCTGTGAACTAAAAGTCGCTACACTCAGACATATAACATATCATTTTAGAATTGGCGCACTACCTAGCGGCAAACTCGAGAAACTATTGGCGGTCCCACTTTGATGCCAGTCCAATATTGGTAAATTTCCTCTACTCACCGGTAAGAAGATTAGGGTTGTGTTCTATCCTAACGAGAAGTTTGGCAATGAGTTGCATTTGGCGGTAAGAGAGAGGAGGAATTCCAGCATCGGCACACATACTCGAAGCTGGGCTAGAGCGAAAGGTGCCAATGGCGATGAATAGAAGAAGCTTTAAGTACGAGGGAGGGGCAAGTCCATACATGGGTGATCCGTAATTCATGATAGATCGGATCAGAGTCTGGTATAACTGAATGAGTAGTCCTCTGCTACATCCTTTAGAAGGATGTGAGAGGCACTTCAGAACATTGAGTGAGCGCATACATTTGGCTTTTATGTGTTTTATATAAGGTCACCGGGAGGGGCGAGCATTAAGATAGAGGCCGAGAAATTTGACTGAATTGTAGCGAGGAATCGATTGCGAGTTGAATAGAAGAGTTGGAAAGTTAGATTGTTTGTTGGATGCTGGAACATCGTGAATTCTGTTTTGCTTGGTGATACACGGAATCCGTGTCTAGAGGACCATGTTTCGATTAGTTTTATGTTTTCTTCGAGTAGTCTATGGGCACGTTGTGGGTTTTTGGATTTGAGGCGAATGCTGAAGTCATCGGCAAATAGTATTTGTGTGAGAGGGAAACGAACCTAGAGAGTGATCTCATTAATAGTAATCAAAATTAAGGTTAGGCTGAGGACTGAGCCTTGCGGGATTCCATTGATCCTGATGGAACGGTTTAGCAGGAATCTTCGTAGGATTAGAGGAAGGTGTCCGCCTAAACCGTATTTATGAAGCACAGAACAGATGTGATACCTCCATACTCTAACGATGGCCTTTTCCATATCGAAGAATACTCGAAGAGATGATGTCCGGTTGATAATGCATCGCAAATTTGTACCAGCTGATCAGCCATGGCCATAAGTGATGATCGAGATTTACGAAAGCCCTATATACTGTGACGCCGAAAGTCCATTGTCAGATTCCGGGAACCAGACTACCATTTTGTAAATGATTCTGAACTTTTTATGTCTTTACTTGGGCACACAAACCGGAAAAAGGTTACTTTCACGCGGGACGTTTCACGCGCCACAGTAATAATAATAATAATAATAATAATAAACAATAAAGCGACAATCCTGATGACCACTACAATTGTTAGGCGAATCTTGGCGGACGCGTACTAGATTAAGAAACTTTGCTAGTTATTAGTACGTTTCTTAATGTAATACTTACAGGGAATGAAACCCTTGTAATGCGCAGGAAAATGTTAATAATAATAAATTTAAAAAAAAAAAACAACTACTGACTAGACTAACTGGACTGTCTAACTGACTAGACTGGACTGGACTGTTTTCTTTGTGTCTTATCAGCAATATACGTACAGGGTGATGAACGAGAAGTCGCACCATAGGGCCAACATGTGATAAGGCGCAACGGCGCCGACACGATAACACAATCTCCGCTACATGCATTACGTACACGTTGCACGTTATTACATGTTTGCCTATGGTGCGACTTCTCGTTCATCACCCGGTATAGACAAAAGTTGGATGTTTGTCTTTATGTCTTATCAGTAGGAAATGAGACTGCTTAATATCAGTGGGGAAGGAGAAGGTGGTTGTCAGATTTATAGCAGGTAGACTTTTCATGCCTATCGTATATCTTTCTCTGTCATTATGTCTTTTATCAGCCGTAGACTGACAGTCTCATGTCTGTCTTCAGGTTTTATCTCAGTAATGAAGTAAAAGGTGACTGATTTGTCCCTGCAATTCTTGTAAGTCTCATGCCTATCTTACATCTTTCACTGTGTCGTTATGCCTTATCAGCCATAGACTGACAGTGTCATGTCTGTCTTTAGGTCTTATCAGTAATGACGGAGAAGGTAACTGATCATTCTCATAATTTTTTAGTTTTTTGACATTTTACCGACTTTTCGGAGAAAAGGAAGGTATTACACTCGTCACAGTTGTCAAGATGGGGGCGGGGGCAATGTTTTTTTATGCTTTTACTTTGGCATACGATGGAAGAAAGCATTACTTTGGAGCGTTACAAAAAAGAGCATTACGAAAAAATAATAATAAATGACTGACTGACACGATGACATTCTCATGTTGGCGCAGTCCGCAAAGAAAAGACACGATCATGTCTTTACTTTGGCACACAATGGAAAAAAGCGTTGCTTTTTAGCGAGACGAAACTGGACTGGACTGAACTGGACTGACTGGGCTGGCTGGCTGACTAACTAACAAACTGACTGGACTGACTGAGCCTTCGAGTACTACACTCCGCTAGTGCTCGGACGCTCATTACATTAGGTTTTTCCTTACGGTTTTACTCAAGTATACCCAGTGGTAAAAGCATAATATTATAAAATGCTGAAATTTTTCAAACGTTTTGTCAAGGACGCTAGTAAGTGAGATAGAACGATACTTGGGTAGAGAGGCATCTGAGGAGGGTTTTAGGATTGGTATGCCAATTGCTGTTTTCCTATTAGGAGGGTAGGAACCTGATTGTAATATTTTGTTAAATAGCGATGTCAAGAAGGAGATGGCATTAGAGTGGAGATGCTTGAGCATGGTCGATACGATGCGATCAGAGCCAGGGGCGAAGTTTTTAAAACATTGATGGATGGTGGCTGTGACTTTCGCTTCTGTGATGAGTTGATTGTAAAGTAGATCCTGAATCTGGGTGGAAAAGTCGAGCTGGTTTGCTTCTGCTTGTTTTTAGTAGGTTAGGAATTGAGGGTCATGAGCTGAATCGGACAATGCTACTGCGTAGTGATTGGCTAAGGCTTCAGCGATATCAGGTGGGTTAGAAATGACTTGGTGATTGACGGTCGAAAACGGGATGTTGAAGCTTTTTTTTGTCCCGCTTATCTGTTTAATGTTACTCTACATGGTGGAGCAGGGAACAGGATGGTTGATGCTGGAGACGAAGTTGTTCCAGCTTTATTTCTTAGAGAAACGGAGGAGGACACGTGCCGTCGCTCGGAGCTTCTTGTATTTCAGGAAGTCTGAGGGCGAGTTGGTTTTGCGATATCACTTGAGGGCTCTATTGCGTGCTTTTAATGCAATTTTGAAATATTGATGTCATCTGACCACCATAGGACGGTTCGGTTGGTGTTACGGGGTTGTGATTGCGGGATGGGGGAATCGATATCTTGCTGGAGGGAGTTGGTATTAAGCAGGTCTTGGGTGCGCGAGGTTGTCACAGGATCAATCTGAAATATGGCATAAATCTGGCATGTATTTGGCACGAATGCTGAATTTGAGTTACGATTTCCAGTGGCTAGTACGAGATACCTGTTTTCGGGTAGTACGGTTAGATGTTCATACTTTGTACTCATTCACAGGTTGTGTAGAGAGGACCAAAATCCCTGTTGAATACTTATAACGAACATTCTTAGCTATTGTTATTGGAGTAGAGGAAACTTTGAAGCCGGCTGCACATTTCGCTGACGTTTCGTGTTAACACGTCATATGACGTGTTAACACGACACTCAACGAAAACAAAATCGTCTAGTTCAATTGGACTGATCACACTACACTGATGTGTCATCAGAATGCGTCATCTGACGACACATCAGTATAGTGTGAACGGTCCAATTGAACTAGATGATTTTGTTTTCATCATATGTCGTGTTAACATGTCATACAACGTGTTAACACGACACATAACGGAAACCAAATCATCTAGTTCAATTGGACTGTTCACACTACACTGTTGTGTCATCAGAATGCGTCATCTGACGACACATCAGTATAGTGTGAACGGTTCAACTGAACTAGATAGTTTTGTTTTCATCATATGTCGTGTTAACATGTCATACAACGTGTTAACACAACACATAACGAAAACCAAATCATCTAGTTCAATTGGACTGTTCACACTACACTGATGTGTCATCAGAATGCGTCATCTGACGACACATCAGTATAGTGTGAACGGTCCAATTGAACTAGATGGTTTTGTTTTATGTCGTGTTAACACGTCATATGACGTGTTAACACGAAAACATCAGCGTAGTGTGCATCTAGCTTAACTCGCGCTGACAAGCGATACAAAAGAATATTTAAATGGCATCACTACACATGATTACGCACGCGGTGATGTGTGTTGAGACGCGTTCATGCTACCGTTTCGAGAAAATCGCATCGTGTGTCAATATCCAGTCAATCAAACGTGTAATATTCGGATTTGTGTTCTGTGAAATCGGCGTGTGAGATGCACAACGATGTAACTCACCTCTCGTCAATGAAATCGTAGAATATCGTTTCGCAACGCCGTATTTCATTTGGCGGCCGTTTTAAATTCATTCATATTCTCGCATGCAATTGCAATTCACATGACGAACACGTGCTACGACAATTGAAAACTTGTAATACATTCTGAACATTTTCAATCTGCCTTCATAACTTGCCGAAGGGGGCTGGGGAACCTCGAGGCGAGGTACTGGTGCACCGTGTGCATGCATTTCCTGCGGGAGTGTGTATAATTCTCTTTGTCTGCGAATACCGCATCGAAGAAGGAAAAGATACATGTATAATATCCCACTTATTCTCGCCTTCTGTGTATGGTTCACTAGATACCGACAATGAATGTAACAACACATTGCAGCGTTTACCTATTGTTGTGTGACTTCGGATTTTCTTCTTCGCCTCTGTTTCTCTCTCTCTCTCTCTTTCTCTCTCTACCTGCCAACTCAGTGTAGAGATCTTTTTTTCTTTCGTTTTTTCTTCTTTTTTTTTAACCATGCAATGTACACAGGTAATATATAGGTACGTAACAAATGAAGAAACATTCGAAAAATACGGACGACGTTCATCCGGATAGGAATGAGAAGAAAAAAAAAATTTGAATAAACAAGTTTTAAATCGATTCGCGCATGCGTGTAATGGACCTACGAATGAATGAACAAGCCGCAGTTACAGCTGAAGGTTGATCATGTGTTGAAGAGATGATGAACTACTTCGAAGATCAACTGAAAAATGATCTCTTCGAATGAATTCGAAATCATATAGACGCCGATTGAAGAGTGATGGAAGGTAATCAGGCGTTAGACTCGGTGGCCCCATGTTTCCGTTGCATCATTCTCGAGTCCACGTACAGGCATGAATGAAAAAAGACGTTGTAGAAGAATTACACGGATAACATTATTAAATAGTTTAGTTATCGATCAAGTATTGCGAAAATGGTTTGGATGTGCTATGCGGGAGATCATGCGCATAGTAAATTCGACCAGAAAAGCTCGATTGAGAAGTACACATGTGGGTGAATTCGGGCCGAGCAGCGCTAGTATCGCGCACAACGAAAAGGGGACAATTGGAGAGCGGTGCGGGTGATGGGCCGAAGCTTTCCTTAAATCGATCGAAATCAATTTTTATGAGAGAAGGTAACTTATAGGAAATTTTACGCTCTGCAAATTTGGTACCTTAGTTTTTCCGCTAAATGGCTTCGTTCTCGACTTATTTTGAGATAACTTAATTAACATTCAAATAGGAAGATCGTCCTGATCACGGTTTCAATTTTGCCGATTGTAGCGCTACTAGCCAGGGTTGCCGGTGGTGGCACGTTTGAGCCCCATTGGCACATTTCTATTTTGGTGGCTTATTGTGTGACACATTAAGATCGTATGGCACATTGTGGCACATTTTCTGTTAATACTCGTTTTTTTGGGAAAATACGCAGTTTTCTGCATAGAATTGGAAATGATACTTCACACATGAAAAAATCCTTTTTAGTTGTCTGCACTGTAGTACACACGACCACAGGACAGGACAGTTTCGCTGCAGGCTCTTTGACTATACACTACTGATTATCGGTTAGTGGTGTTAAAGTACCGAAAAAATGTGGATCGATACGTATCAATATTTGGGAGCACCCTATAGAGTATAGACCCTAAAGGTGTCGCGGTGGCTCCGCAATAGAGCGGTATTGTAATTTGTAATCGTAATTGACTAGTTGAGCCTGAACACTAACAAAAAATTAATGTATATGTGGCAGTTTCTATAAAAAGGGATAACTTTGTCGATCAATCAAAATCTCAGAAAACGCGAAAACAGAAAAAAAAACTTTTTGGTCAAAAAATCAGGCTCAATCTTGCCTATTACAGTACTTTTGGTACATCCGTGCAATAACAAAGAGACAAAATTTACGGGCGTGAGAGAGAAGAGGGAGAAAGAGAAAGCAAATATGAACAAGAATGAGAAAAGAATGCGAATGTCTGCGTTCGCTTCGCGGTTTTTTGAAGCTCACGAATAAATCCGATGTTTTGAATTGTTACCACGTAGAAGAGCGAAAAATTACTTTTCCAACAAGCCCCAGTGGAGGCTGGTAACGTGATTCCGCGGCGAGTTACAGCCGCTTGAAGCTTGAAGTTACAGAGTGGGAGAAAAAGGTGTGTTTAACTTGAAACACGTTTTTCGCGTTTTTCTCATAAACTTGTTGTTGCGCATTCTTGTTACACTCACTTTGACCTTTTGTATCCCCGCAACAAAAAACGCTACAGATCTCGCCGATAGCTCGTCGGAACGGGCATTCATTCCTCTATTACGTACTATCCATAACTTAAAATTCGTCGGATCAACAAAGTTACCCCTTTTTATAGAAACTGCCACTATTGTAACCAGCTTGGAAAAAAGAAGGCTTACGTCTAAAATCAAATTTTTGTTTGGTAACACTGTATCGTTAAGCATGTGGTTCGTGCTGCAGGTTATGCCTTCGAAATCGTGTTGTATGACATGGGTGAGTGTATGGAACATGTCGGAGTGGTCAGCCAGGTGCACGTTCAGCGGTGGAGAGTGGGAGAAAGCGGAGAGAAAGTAATAGTCAATTATAGTTCCTTATTTAAAAATTCTGTAATATTTCTAAATGGAAAAACTCACCTTAGTATGTTACTTCATTTACAGAAATACAAAAAATCCCCCCCCCCAAAGAATAGCATATTCTCAAAATTGAAGGGGCCATGTATTAATTTAAAAACCTGATATTGTTGATGAATTTTTTACACCGTCAATATTGAAGATAGACAGTTATGTCTAAAAAGTATTTTGTTACAAATAGTATGAACAATGAAGTACCATGTTTAAATTTTTTATTTAAAAATTTTTGAAATTACTATCAGCATTTTCAAAAAAAAATAAATATTGAATTGCCCCTTCAAAACAGAAAGTAGGCAACCAACTCTGTAGTGGAGATTGAAGATTGTCTTTTTTCAGAACCACTCATTTTGTGAGAAAAATCACACACACACAGTCCTCAATCTTCTTTCTTATAAATTACCTTTTTTTTGGTGTTTTTTTTTACAACTATCAATTTTCAAACGCCTGTACAGCCGTGAAAAATAGGTTTTTTGAGTTTGGGCAAACGGGAGTGGACGCTTCTTTCTTCCGAGTCGGTCACATTATGTACATTTTTTTATTACGAGTCTTGTTTAAAAAAAAAAATCATTTCAGAGAGAGTTAGATTTGAACTTGAAAGTTGTAAGATTAAAAACAAAATCATTTCAGAGAGAGTTAGATTTGAACTTGAAAGTTGTAAGAGAAAATGAATTATAGCCATCAATGTGCTCTAACAATGTAATGTACCAGGCGTGCTCTAGGCTCTATTCGGCTTTACCACTCTTTATTCTACAAAATGACAGGTGGCACGAAGTGACACATTTTTGTTCTCTGACAAGCACATTTTTCAAGCTTTCTACCGGCAACACTGGTGCTAGCGGATGTGGCAGCAATTTTCGAAATTTCGAATTCTAATGAGTACTGATCGGATTAGTATTCCATTTGGTGGAACCTTTGAAAATTTCAGCTCAGTTGGATAGTGGTACCTCGACTCCCCCTTTTCTTATGGCAAAGTACTTTAGGTTCAGACATACACTAACAGTTTTGTTGGTCGCTTCTTACAGTGACAGACAACTCGTAGTGCAAAGTTCAGTTGCCTGTTTACAAAAGCCTGCGCCTCCTTGTCGCATGTCTACGATTAGAAAAAATCGCCAATCGAGAAGAATAATATCGAGCCTCCTTACAGTATGAGTCAGATCTGAATTAGTTCTACTTTTTTGTACTCTTCCCAACCCAAAAAGAATCCATCACCAACCTCAAGCCCACTATTTGCTTTTTCGATTTTTTCCCAAATGCCCTTTTCCATCGCGGCTTCTCAAGTCTGATTCAGGTGTTCTTCAAACTCAAGTTAGTTCCATTTGTATTCAATGTAAGGGGAAATTTGATTATCAAAATGTCCCCGCACCTTTGGTTTACCCCCAGACAAAGACCCGTTTCTCCTCACTGGCTTCCTCACGCTGGTATGGCTCGGATTCGAATTAATTCCACTTTTTCATACTCCAAACTTTAAGGATTCTTTATCATCCTTAAGTCTACCATTCATTTTTTTCCCATGTACCCTCTCCCATTGGCGCTCCTCAAGTCTGACTCAAATATTTTGCAGATCCGAATTAGTTTAACCATTTAACCATTTTGTAATCGGCATGAGACGAGGAAAAATTTGGCACCATCAATGTACCCCACCCTTTCTGCTCATCCCAAGACTAACGGACAATTTTTTCTCACCCGCTTCCTCGCGCTAGTATGACTCGCAACCGAATTAATTTCACATTTTTAGACTCTCCACGACTTTTAAAATTTCTGACCACCCTCAAGTCCACTATTCGCTTTTCCAATTTTTTCAATGTAAGGGAAAATTTTACTCCATCAAAATGTCCCCTCCTTTTGCTTACCCCCAGACGAAGGCCCATGTCTCCTGACTAGCTTCCTCACGCCGGTATGACTCGGATCCGCGTTAATGCCACATTTCTGGACTCTCCTTGACTTTAAGGATCCCTTACAGCCCTCAAGTCCACCACAAACTTTTTCAGTTTCCCCATTAGCCCTTTCCCATCAACGCTCCTCAAGTGTTTTTCAAACTTCAGTCAGTTTCATCTTCTTATAATAACGCTCCTCAAGTCTGAAATAAGTGTTTTTCAAACCTCAGTCAGTTTCATCTTCTTATAATAAGTGTACGGTAAGGGAAAATTTGACTCCATCAAATTACCCCCGTGCTCATCTCCACACTAACAGCCCATAGTCCAGCACCGGCTTCCTTACGCTATTATGACTCAGATTCGAGTTAATTCCTCCTTTCTGGACTTTTCTCGACTTTAGGAATCCCTTTCCACCCGTAAGTCCGCTATTCATTTTTTCAATTTTCCCATGTACCCTTTCCGATCGGCGCTCCTCAAGTCTGACTCAAATCTATTTCAAACCCGAATTTTAGTTTTACTTTTTTATAATCAGTGTATGGTAAGGGGACATTTGACGCACTGAAGGTGTCCCCCCCCCCTTCTGCCCATTCCCAAAATAAGAGCCAATTTTCCCTTACCGGCTTCCTCACGCTAGTATGACTCAGATCCGAGTTAATTCCATGTTTTTGGACTCTTTCCGACTTCGAAGATCTCTTACCATCCTCAAATCCGCCATTCGCTTTTCCAATTTTTCCCACGTGCCCTTTCCCATCGACGCTCCCCAAGTCTGACACAAATGTTTTCCAAATCCGAGTTGGTTTCACCTGTTTGTAATAAATGTAAGGGAAGGGAAAATATGCCTCAATCAGAGTGCACCCATACCTTTCTGTTCGTCTCCAGGGTGATGTCCCATTTTTTTCACTGGCTTCCTCGCACCAATATGACTCGGATTGTTAATATCACATTTTTCGACTATCCATAACTTTGAGGATCCCTTACCACCCACCATTTAATTTTTCAATTTTCCTCATGCACGCTTTCCCATTGGGCTCCTCAAGTCTGACTCAAGTGTTTTTCAGACCTGAGTTAGTTTCATTGTGTAGTCGATATAGAGTGAGAAAAAATTTCACATCATCAAAGTGCTCCCATCCCTTTCTACTATTTCCCAAAGTGATAGTCGTATTTCCTCAGGGGCCTCTTCACACTAGTATGAGTTGGATTCGAGTTGATTTCAATTTTTTAGATTCTTTTCGACCCTGAGGATTCTCTAAACGCCCACAAGAATGCCAAACCTACCCAATCGAGGATCAACAAGTAATTGCAGAACGAAAGAGAGCAAGACGAATATGGCAGGGATCTCCAAATGAACAGTTCATTGATGAAAACATGCTTAAATCTGAGTCTAACGAAATCAGTAGACACGAGTTTGTTAAAATGGTCTCCCGTAAGTTTCAGCTCCCTACGTGCAAATAATTGTATTCGACGTGCCATGTACATGACCATATTCACACAGTCATGTAGTACCCTACGAATTTATTCGTATAATATTCTGTAAGCGTGTACTTTACATATTTTTATAAACGGGAAGCAATTAATGAATGTGGATTTAATAATCGGGACGCAATTCATGAATGTGGATTTGATAACCGGGACGCAATTCATGATATGAGTTTTGTAGTTGGGACGCAATTCATAGAACTTCTTACTCTTTGGACGCAATTAACGAATTCCCTTGAAGAAGTTTCATTACTCACGAATTGCAGCCAACTGAAGAGCCATTCTCAGATTTCCGCTCAACAAATGGTATTTCAGTACGCTCGCCCATTAACTAGAATATGGGTCATAAGGCCACCAAACATGTGTCAACAATCTTTCTTCCAAGGGTGGCTATTACTTTCCTATATTCTTCTAGATATGTAAAAATGAGTAGATATACCCATTGGTATTTCCATGAGCCATGTTATTAGAATCTCAACGTCTTATACTCTTTCCTTCTTTTTGCATCTTATACTTTTTCCTATTTGCGTAATTGATTTGTGAGAAAAACAATGTGTTACCGATTCTTGGCTTAACGGGTTAGTGAATGACGGCCGGTCTCGAATATACCCAACCAGTAAAAAGGTAAAAGCAAACGGTGTATCGCTTTATTACTATTATCACCACAGAATTTTATAGATGGAAGATAGTCCACGAAGAAAGTACACCTTAATAATAGATAATGATATGGGTATTGTTTGTTTTAGCGATGGATCGCTGATATATGTGAGAAACGAGATTTGATTGAGGGATATGGGTGCAAATAAGGATTTTTTTTCCCTTCCAAAAGCCGAGTCGAACAGTTTCGAATAATTTTCAATGCTGGCGGAAGTTCTCATTCCTATTGCACATCGAACCATGATAATTACAAGCGTGTTCACCATCTATCAATGTTTCAGGAATTACATGTTTACTCAAACAACCTCAATTACTCGGATGTAGATCATGAATAATGGTTTTTAAAAAAACGATATAGGTAATCCTATAGCGATCTTGCGCAATTCTGTAACACACTTCGGATGAACGTTATAGTGAATTGTTCTTGTCTCGTGTTGAATCATTTCGTTTTTAGATGAAAAATAAATGCGAAGAATTAACCAAACGCCAGAGGCGGCAGATTTTATGTGGCAGGTAATGCATGTGCAACAGCCTCGGTGTCTAAAGCACAGCAAAAGTAACCATTCGATACACTTCAAAAAAAAATTAAAATAGTGAAATCTTCGGATTTCTAACAACACCTGGATAGTTTCTTCTTTTGGAAAGTAAATTAGCAAAGCTATTTTTGGCCAAGCGTAGTAAGGAAATTCTCTCCTACTTTACCACCCCCTCATTCCCAATAGTATCCTTTAGTTATTTCCATGAAATTGCGGTTAGTACTCATAATCTTGTTATTTTTAATTTCTGAGATTGTAAATACGTTTTTGCTTCTTCAAAACTCTTCCAGCTTTCAACTTCGCTAACAAATCAAGCCTCTGACAACTTTGTGAGATTCCTCAAGATACATTCAGTATCTTTCAAACCTATATACGATTCTGGCAGACTTCTTGAAGACTCTTTCGGCTTCTTTCAAAATCAGACTTTTTAAAACTCAATAGGATTCCTGTTTTCAAACTTAATCAAAACACTGCAAGGCTCTTGAAGGTTCATTTAAAACTCTTTTAGACTCTTTTAGTCTTTCCCAAACTCCATGAGACTTTCAAATTTGATCAATACGCTGTATGACCAGAGGCATCGTAGGGAAACCATGAGTGTGGTGGGCGAATCAAAAATCTCATGATCGACTTTTTCTTCCCCTTTAATTTACACGTATACTCCGTTTGAGAATCTAATTCTGATTGGAAGAGGGAGTAGTGAGGGTCATAAGCCCAGGGGTACAATTGTAATTTCAAAAAAATCTGGGATAAACTTATTCTGAAAAGAAACACTGTACACTTTTTAATGTGAGCAGCTGAGAAGAGAAACAAGGAAGATCATTTCTCGGAGAACTAAAAAGCCTGCTATCCCTTAAACAGGAGCTAAGCGTCCACCAACTTGAAACTTACTTAGGAAAAAATATTGAAAAATCTATGCAAGGAGTTAGAGTTTACTTACTAGATAAAAATGTTTGACCCATATCCGATGGAATACCAAAATGAAATATCATCCTTCAAATTAGCGAAATTGACTTGGCCTGAAAAAAATAAAGGTGTAATCTAAGTTAATTTTCAGCAAAACCTAATTTCAGCACCAAAATTTGATATTTCACTTTTCAGAAGAGGTATAAAAGTCGACTTGATGGGGCAAATCAAATTGCCAAAATAAGCGAATATCCCATCAAATTTTGCATTCAGGGAGCCAAAGTCCAAACTGCGGAATAAAAAATTATATTTCATTCAAAAGTGTTCAATTCTTTTCATGCACATCGTCGAGTAGCCAAAGTCAAACAAGTTATACAAATCTATAATACTGAATTTCCTCTCCCGTCCCCACAACCTGAAATTAGCAAAATTGACTTGACCTGAGAAAAACGATGAAAAAATCTAAATTCAGGTTCTCAGTCGCTGATTTAGATCACTGCATATAATTTATCACGCGAACCTGAACTTGTATTCCCGAAATTCAAACCTCACTTGATAACTTCAACAGTTTTTTCATTTTATAGTAAAAAAAGACTATACTTCATGTAAATAGAAAACTTGTAGCAAGAGGAGCAGAAAGCCGTTGCGAAAAATTGAAATTAATATTTTCATCCTTGGACTCGCAGGTAGTCTAAGTAAATAGATACAACTGACTCAACTAAGAAAATCGAGGAAACACCTACCAAAATTAGAATTTCTGATGTAAAATTTGGATTCAGTGGTCCCAACTCGAGATAGAATAAAAATGACCAAAATATTCAAAATCTACGATCTAGATACCTGTTGTATTTATGATTTTTTCATTTTTTGTCTACTCTCCCCTCCCCCGAGAAAAATAAACTGAAATTACAACATACTGAACTTTCAACTTAAATATTATTTTCACATAAGCTCACGGCGGTCGAGAAAACTTCTAGACCGGGGATTAAAAATAAAAAATGAATAAAAGTAAAAAAGGTTAAATCAGACTCGTAGATACGGGGGGCACCCCTTAGCGCTTGTCGGAGTCCCTCTAGCTAAATTTAGTGAATAAAAATAACGAATTCCTTATGTTTTTCTCGCTAGTTTTGTTCGAAACTTTCTTTCCACTACATTTTAATGTTTATAAACTTGGCAACACTGATTTTGCTTTGAAAGCAAGGATGCGAAGGAGTCATTAGCTGGAAATCAAATGCCGGGAGTTTTTGCAATTTTACGACAATTTTGAGAAGCCAGAAGTTGGAAGCTGGAAGAGTTAAAAACTGAAAGCTGGAAGCTTTTTTAGCTTCAAACTATTCTTCTTAAAGATTTTTTTACTCAAATTTGAAAGCCCAAAAAAGTAAACTAATATACCTCTTCTGCTCCACTCCACTTCACTTTATTTTCCCTTATTTTTTAAAAAGAACTTTCCCTAATTATAAGAGATTGGGGTGAAAATAAATAAAAAAAGCTGTAAGCTAGAAGCCAGAAGTCAAAAAAAGATTGGAACTTAGAAGCTCGTGTACTGAGACTGGAAACGAAAAGCTTGATGAGATTTGGTGGCTAGAAGCTGGAAGCGGAAGCTGTATCGTTCGGCTTCCGCATCCCTGTTTGAAAGATAGACGAATCGTGTGCTTGTCATTCTTTATAATGTGACGTGTCACAATAAAATGGCCCGAGTTCCAACCAGCAGTTTTAGACACACAGGCCTTTCTCTTGTGTCACATTACAATTTACAAACACGCAGTGGTAGGCTCGCGATCCAGTTCACATTAAATACCGATGATTAAATGCATGAATGGCTGTTTGAGAACTGATAACTTGATAAGTCCACAGAAATAGAATTTTTTACTTCCAAAAGTTCGAAAATTTGATCGTTGTTAAAAGGGTTAGTTATTTTTCACGCGATATATTCAATTGCTTTTCAACGGGTTGTCGGTAAGTTGAATCACCAGTTTTGATTATGAATTTTGAGACCAAATTCAATCAGTGGCGTAGTTAGATTTTCCTGGGGGAGGGGGCAATGTAGGATTTTCAAGAGAGAAAAGTCGAAAATTGGGGTATTTTTTTAAAATCGTCGATATTAGAGGGCAATTTTATAAAAATGAAGGTAAAATTACTGCTCATGCGAAAATTTTTCAAAAAAACGTGTTTTAAAGGCGAAAAATTACTCATTTTGCACATTTTACATTCAATTTCAGGTGCCTTCGGGGGCATTCTCCCCTTCGCTCTCCCCTTGGCTATACCACTGTCTCATAGAAATCTTCACATTATATACTAGATGGCTGGCTACGGGCCTGGGTTGAATGATTTTTCTCGGTCTCTTCTCGGAAATTAGGATTTTGAACTCGAAGACCCAAACAAAGATCGAACATTACAATAAAACGATCAGAACTCTCAAAAGAAATCAAACCTAAAGGAATTCTCTTCCCTCACTTCCCGTCAGGCTTACACAAGATGCTGGAATTAGTGTGAACTGAAATCTATTAAAAAAAAAAGTTGAGGAAAAAATTATTCCAAGGAGCAATTTGATGACTGGTAAAAATTAAGAATTTCGAAATTTCATGTTAGAAAATTGATTTTGAGTATTGCATTCTTATTTTTCAACAGGTGCAGAAATTTAACAAACTGCCGTACTTCTTGTAGTACAATTTGAATTTTGGAAGTCCAAAACGGAGTAGGATCAAACATTTGATTCAATAGTGACGCAGGATTAAAAATTTCAGCTCCCCAACGATCTACTAATTCCACTTCACACAAACTTCATATCAACATTTGTAAAGGACGCTTACCACAAGAACAATGAAATAGTTATTTTGACGGTGAATTTTGGAATTTGGGGCCGAATTTGAGGCTAGATCAGAAATTTTATGTAATATTTGAAAACGACAGAAATAAAATCTACTTCAACAGCGTTATAAATTGTTTTGGTCGTGTCGATTTTGTCTATTACCCAGTTTCGACCTATTATCCGGTAGAGAGCGAGAGGAAAAATTCTGATTATCTAAAGGTATTTGCATCTTGAAGAAACTTTTAATGAAGAGCTTTGATATTGTGGTGAATAATCCCGAACATTCGAGATAACGAAAGCAATGAGGAGTTTCGTCGACAACGCCGGGATATATAAAGGCCGCTGGCCGTCGCCGTATAGTCTGGTGTTTGTATTCGAAACTGTGCGTTCTCAAAGCGATCTAGCTACTGTGTTTTGTGCGTTTATATTAGTGTGATATTAAAAGTTCTTATTACGTGTTTTCGTGCGTTTTTCGGTGCGAATCTCGTTACAATATGTTGTTTGCTTCATCAAGTCAAATATGCATACTCGCTTATTCCCAGCATGAAATTTTTGTTTCGAAGCCGGGTGAGAAATCTGACGGGTCATTCACGGTTAATAACCCAAAAAGCCTCTATTTCAATAGTTTGGTCACTGTGTTCTCATATATTCAAGATTGATGGACCACTTCCTGGCCGTTGGCGGGAGGAAAAATTAGTTTGGCCTTTTAAGATGCCAGATTCCAGCACTTCAAGATTCAAGATCCTTCTTAATCTGAAGTTGATTCCAGAATGCGATAGGACAATATAATCATGCGCTTTTGAAATGGATGCGAGTAACAAAGCTTTAAGAGTCAAGGGTACCAAGTGTAGCCGGTATTAAGGAGGATCTTGGAGATAAGTCACCTGTGATACATCAAAACTAAGTTATCTGAACAGAAATTCTTCAAAAAATTGAAAAAATTTTGCTTGCTACGTTTGCAAATGAGTGCTTTTTATTCACTTTTAAGAGTTGACATCATGAAATCTATCCTCATAAAAAAGTTCTGATACCGGGTCTATGTACAAGTACCGTGGAGTGATTGAGCTGGAAGAAATTTTGAAAAGCCAGGTAATATGAGAGCAGTATCGTTACTAACATCGTTATTGACACCAGAACAGAAGGAGTCTTTGGTTGTCCCTCAAGGTCACGACAGCAGATATTAAAGACAATTATATTGTACTTATTGCATGCATAATTCATATGCAACCCGCACACATGGAAAATTAAAGTAGATAATTTTACATACTGAAATTTTAGCTTGATTCACTCAAATTTACAATCATGTGACTAGTATTATTTGCCTTCCAACCGTCTCAATTTTAATGGTAATTAAAGTATTTTCAGGAGAGAATAAGCCATTTCACACCGGCCGGATTGAAGAAAAATGGGCGTTTAGCGACAAATGATACTACTGCTTCCGCACATTCGGAGTGAATGAGGGGCTTAGCAAGAGCCTCTACCCCTCTGTTTCGGCACAATTACTGAATACTCTTTCAAACTTGATTAAAATGCTGCACAACTTTTCTAGACTCATTTTTACAACGTTTTGAGACACCACCAGCAGCTTTGAAAAGCGCTTACAACTCTTCAGGACTCGCTCAAACTTCGCGGTAAAACTCCTCCAGCTGCTCTCATAAAGAAGAAATTCCGTTCTACTGCCCAGCATCTGTAATTCAGGCTATAGAGGCAGGTCATCGATTGGAACTACCCCCTCCCTTCAAAATGTACCTATCCACCCGTGTGTTGAAATTTTCGTATTTAGTCAGCCCTTGTAAGGTGAAGCATCGAGCTTGGATCAATTTTTCTGGACTTTCATACCTTCTTTTTTGGAAGTTATGAGGAAAATGGACTGGGAAACGAAGGGAGTACTCGTAAATGGACGGAGACTAAACAAATTGGAATTCGCTGATGATATTGCCCTGGTAGCGGGCTCCAGAGACGAGCTGAAGGATATGCTGGAAGAACTGAGCGAAAGGGGAGAGGAAGCGGGCCTGAAAATTAATATATGTAGAAAAAAACAAAAATTTTGTCGAACAAATGGGGGAGGGGATCCTGTGGCTAAATGGGGGGAAATAGAGCGGGTGGAGGAAATAGGGCAAACGATAACATTTAACAAAACAAAAACTTTAGAATTGGACATAAAAATAGCCAACTCGTGGAAAAAATGTTGGTCTTTGAAAAAAAAAATTTAAAGGAACTTTTCATTAAAACAAAAAGGACAAATTTTGAACAGTTGCATCTTTCCCGCCCTGTTGTATGGTTGTCAGACCTGGTCGCTCATTGAAACTGAAGAGAAAAAAATCGTCATTCACCAAAACAGTTTGGAAAGGGCTATCTTTGGGATAAAGAGGAAAGACACAATTTATCTAAAATTAAAAAGAAGTTAAAACACGACATTAACTTCCTTCATGCTATAAGGAGACTGAAGTGGGACTAGGCTGGACACGTGACGAGAATGGACAATAAAAGGTGGGCAAAAATAACCTGTCTGGGTTTTGAAACAGGGGAGGAAAAAAGGGTAACAAAGAACTAGATGCAGGGATGAGTTTGATAGAATGTTCTAGCACAGACAATATCACAGGATTGCGCACAACAGGGAAATGGGAGCGTCTGAGAGAGGCCTTGGCCCAGCAGAGGGCAACTCGACTATTCTATATATGTACAAGTTAAGTAGAAAAGAAGGTCGTTTTGATTTAATTGGATTTTAACCTCCTTTTCACATTGCCGAAAATGCTTATTTTTTATATTGAGGGGTACATCCAACAAAAGACTCTAACATATTACAGTAGACTTCCAATTAACGGTCATAAACAGGGATTTGGGTCAGCTGGATAACTGAAAGTCTGGATAAAGTGGTGTTTTTTCATTTCCTCCTCATTACATATCATGTCAGTGTACAGTAAAATATTTCAAGAGCATATTATGATCATTATAGAACGTATAAAAAATGTAAATATCAAAAAGTTCAAAAGGAAAATCAAAACGATTATTATCTGAGATCATCAAGATCATTAAGTGTTCGTGCAGTTGGGAAGGGAGCATCTCCACTCCCTCAGCAGAAGCCTTCATCCACCTCAGCCGAAAACTCAAAGCTTTTTTGCTTTTTGGGCGCGAAATTTGCAATTCTGTCCCAAGTTGCTCCACCTCTCCCGCCTTCTGGAAGAGTAGTCTCCCCCCCCCTGGAGAAACGTCCATATCTTCGAACAATGCTGTACTCAGTTGGATGAAACATCTCAATCACGAGCTCTGTGCTCTACCGTGGCCGGATAAACAAGAGACCGGATAGAAGGGCGGAAATTTTTCAAGCCGGGTAATACTGCTTGCCAGATAATCAGAAAACGGATAATTGGAAGTCTACTGTAATGAAAAGAAGAAAAAGATTAGCAGTAATTTTTAGTGACATCAAATTGTCCGCATTCGGGACCCATATCTCGAATGTGGACTTTTAGTCCGCAAATTATGAAAATGTGGTAAAAATGAAAAAGACCGGATAAGGTACATTCAATCTTAAAAATACAGCTTTCATCTACACAGGTGAACGCTGTGTAATCCTACAGTGCCTAGTCACGATCTCCTCGCTCGGAGACCCACCTACCCCCACCCACTAACTGGTCCTCTCAGATTCGCTTTCTTCCTTGAGATCTATTTCTGATCGCCTTTCAACGCACGCGCTCGTCCAACGCATCCTTCTCATTCTCCATCTCATTTGCTTCACCACCAGGAGCATTTCACTATCTAGATCCTAAGCCATATTCGTATCCCAGGAAATGAGGCAGTTGATCAAGCGGCACAGCAAAGCTAGCTACACAGCTCCCATATATCACTCGTCACCTCCCTATCTCAACAGATCTCATTTCCGCCATTTGCCAGACATTTTACGTAAGTGGTTCAATGAGTGGCGGCATCAAGCCTCTCGGCACAACAAGCTCGCACAAATCAAGCGTACACCTGTCCCCTGATCAACGTCCCAACGTTCCTCCCACCACAAGGAAGTTATCATCACCCGCCTAAGGATTGGACATAAATGCCTCATACATACCTTTATCCCCTCGACTGCCCACACTGTGAAAATGAAGACCCTCTCACCGCGGACTACCTCTTCTAATGCCCCTCCCTCACCTGCCTTCGTAACTCTTACCACGTCTCCCATAGTCGAATTTTGACCCTCTCCAACTCCCATCAGCAAATAAACAACACCCTCACCTACCTTCCCGCTGCTGGATACCTCTGCGACATATAGACAACAACCTTTTCTGAGCCCATAGCTCGAGAGTGTAGCTCCGTAGCTCAATAATAATAAAATAAAATAAAAATCACATCCCTGCCAACTCAGTAGCCCAATGCTCTTCACTATGTTCAGATTACCAAGGACGCCCTTCTTTATACAGCCTGATTTCAGCGTTTTCAAGGTTCTTTCACGATTTCTCATATCGTGCCGCCCAGACATGATGGGAATCATTCACGACTTCTTTTCACAGTGCACACATGCACAAAAAAACACACAGCGCTATGGCGCTTATTTCATCCTGGCTCGGCTTTTTGGAAAAATCCATAAACGGGTCACTGATCCGCTTTCGGTACTTCACCCTATTCGTTCGAACACGATAAATTACCTCTTATATTTTTTCGAAATTCGATTTTGATACAAAAACCGAGGTCAACACCCAGTACTTTTCATCCCAACGTATCACACGTAAGCCAATTCATAAAATCCTCTGTTTACAGCTTGAACTTTGCGCGGGTAGTAACTTTTGAAAGTCGGATCTTTATTGGTGAAATAATTTTCGAGCATTAAAGGTGCCAAGCCTCGAACATTTGAGGAAAATACGAGGAAGAAAGTCGAATGAAAATACTGTAGGTAAATTTTCACTCGCAATTGCCTTATGATTATCTTAATGGTAGGCACCTTCCGAGTACGATCGTATAATATTATCTTGAGCACCTCATACGCTAGGTACTCTCGGTTCAAAGGTTCTTTGAGACCGGTTATTACAATGTCGCCAAACAAGCCGTTTAAAAATTAGTAGAAAAGCATTCTCGTTTTACGCAAATACTAAAACTTAGTTTATTATAACTGTTTTGTATACTCTTTTATTAATACCGTAAGTACGAATTAGTACGAAAACATTTTATGAAACTCCCTTCATGTTCCGTGTAAAACTCTTTACTAGCGCAAACTACTAAAAATGTGTGTAAAATAATAAAGTCCGAAAAATATCGACTTCGCGCGGGGGAAAAAATGTTATAACTTCGGCAAATGTAATGTAATATAGATTTTATGCGGATGTTTTCGGTTAAGAGCATATCTATAAAGTCACTATGATGTGTTTGTTTTTATCACAACCATCATAAAATGTCTAAAAACCGTTTCCTCGTTTACATTTTTAATAAAGGTATGAGCGTTTTTAAAGAACTCATAAACGTTTTAAAGTACGCGAAGACGTTGCCAAAAACGCTGTTGCATCTTTAACAACTTTTCTTAATTTATAATTTATCCGATGCCCGTCTGTCTTGTTTTTGGTTGGTTTTCGTGCAAATGAAATCTCGACACACGGCCGAGGAACAACCACCGGGTTACGTCGATAACTTAATACATTATTTAATGATAGGCTCATGGGCGACCAGAAACAGCGAAATGCATAGTCGACCACTTTGAAGCGCCCAGCCGATCGCGATCGTCCCGAAAATTTGTAATAATAGTAAATTATCCTGCGAGGATAAACTAGACATGAGGAAGCGCATGTTGGCAAACCGGTTTGCGTGTAAGCAAATGAAGTTGTATTCCCATCGAACATCACGCCACGCCATTTTCCGGAGGCTGTTCAAACCTCTCCGCCGTGATTCGCGAAAATCGCAAGGGCTATGCTTAATTGGAGTTCCTTTGGTATCTGTAGTAAAATTTCACTTTTGAGAGGAGATAAAAGCAACTTGACGTGGGGAATCAACATGGGGGTCTTCTTGGTCATTTTGTTGGAATATCTCACCAGGTTTTGCATTCGGGAGACAAAACCTAAAGTTTCCAATGAAGGATTATAATTTTTTGCTTTTAAATTCGAATTTATTTTCACACGCAACATCGCAAGTCTACTCGAGTCGGATGTCTGATCGGACGACAAAGAAAAAAGTGTCAGGGTACTCCACTGAAGAGCAGCCGAAAGCGCTCTGGACTACAGAGGGGAGAAATTATGAATTGGCACACACCCTAAATACAGAATTCACCAAGTTCACTCACACTCCAACATGGACACTAAACTAAAAATTCGCGAAGTACGGAAAATTCCAAATATTTTCTATTCAGAGACGAAACTTGACTTTCAGGTTGGGGGGGGGGGGGCAAGAAAAATTGTCCGACAAATACTTTTTGAAAACTAAAAATTCACCGACAAAATTCCTTAAAAATTTGAAAATTTGCGGATTTTTTAGTCAAAATATTTTCTTTTCTTTATGTAGGATGTGCCAATGCACAATTTCTTCCTTCTGTAGTCCCAGAGCGCTTTCAGCTGTTATGCCATTTTCAGCGGGGTACTACTCCACTGGAGCTCCACTGAAGATGGCATAACAGCCGAAAGCGCTCTGGACTACAGAAGGAAGAAATTGTGAACTGGTACACCCTACATAAAAAATCTACCAATTTCACTCACACTCCAACATGCACACTAAAATATTTTTTAATTGAAAAAAAAATAAATAAATAAATAAATAAATAAATAAACGGTCTTAGAAAATGAAAAATTCAAATGAACAGATTCAGAATTTGCCAACTGCCAATTCACTGTCCCTCCCCCCCTCCATAGTTTCGTTCCTGCAAATGCAGATTAGAACCTCATCCCCCAAACACTATATAATGTTTGTGCACATGAACATAGGATATTAGGAATACTTGAGAGGAACACACAACTTCCTTTACACATTAAGCTGGTCGTTATTTACTCCTGGTGATATTTATTCTGGATTTCCTCTGATTCGTCTCCGAAATGGGTTCCAATAAAATAAAATAAAAACTACAAAGTTTTAGGTCGACTGGATTAAGGGAATTCGTGCCACACGCTCCTTTTCGTTCTTAGTGGAAAAACACTTGGAGTTTTGACTTTTGTTCTAGACTAAATTTTCCTCGCGTATTCACCAGGACCAAAGCCAAGTTTTAGATTTTAATAAAATGTTCAACTTTCTCAAATTTCAGGCTTTAGGTCAAACAGAGAATCTAGTAAAAACAGAATAGCCATTGAAATTCGAAATTCAACGTTTGCTACCGACTTTCAAATTTTCGAAATGTCTTCCACATATCAGCTTTGTTTCAACCTTTCAGATAACTTTAATACTCAGCTTGAAACCTTCGGCTTTTGACTGACTAGTCTCTGACAGGAGTCCAGGGTACTCCATTTTCAGAAACGAAATCTGACTTTCAGTTTGTGGAGATAGAGAAAAAAAATTTGCCTACAAATACTTTTTTAAACTAAAAATTCGCCGATAAAATTTTTAAAAAATTAAAAATTTGCCGATTTTTTAATCAAAATATTTTTTAATTGAAAAAAAAACAACAAAAAACAAACCAACAAACATTTATAAAAAATGAAGATTTCAAAATTTGCCAACTGCCAATTTACTAGGGGGAGGGGGGTTCAGCCCCCCTATAGTTTCGTCCCTTGCTATATTTATTTAGCTCGAAATTGGTCCCAAAATTTGAGATTTTACTTCTACTATTGCATTAATTTGTGGTTTGCAAATAAGAAGAATATTTGTCGTCCATCTTGACGCAAATTTAAAAAATTTTGATCAAAAAGAAGAATCTACTAATTTCCCCACATTATGGATTAATAAGCAAGAAAGAGCAAATACTCTGTTTACGAGGATGGTCCAAAATTTCTGTATTTTAAAAATGTTTTGCTCCCAGTAACTCAACTTATTCCTGTTAGACTGAAAACCCATAAGCCAATTTTTTTAAAAGGAAAAATGTTGAGGGGTTTTGCCGGAAAGAGGTGTCAAGTCTCACAGAGGATTTCTCATAAGGAAATCTGCAATTTTACTTTGAAACTTCCAAAACATCGAGTTCGGTCGAAAATCTAATAAGGTTCATAGAGGACAGAGATGAGAAAACGCCAGAATAATTCAACATTGCTTCAAGTCTAAGTATACCAACAGTTGGGTTTTGGTAGTCACTGAATTCGTTTCTGAAGGGTCGACGGAGGGTAGGAACGTGAAAACTTTGAAATAATTCAATATACAGCGTCAAATATATCGATAAATAAGGTTCCTGTAGTCGCTGAATTCTTTTTTGAAGTTATTTCTTCTGCCCCAATTCTCGTAGACCATTGCCGATGACAATTTCAGACAAAGTAATCTCAACAACGAATTCAGGCACCCCAAAAATCTCATTCTTGATATACTAGACGGTATTATCTGTAATTTTTAGGTTCTGCTCCCTCAGTGAGGCATTTAAAATAAATCTTTGAACCAAACATTCTATAAATAGATTATTTAGAATTTCTAAAATCCAAGCAGGCAATCACACTTCATGCTTTTATTCAGTTTCTGTGGTCTGTAATTTTCGGAGTTCAAAAAAGTGTTACCCCATTCAACAGCAGCAATTGACTTTTGAACTGAGTTTTCAAAATTATTATTAGATACTCTATTCTTACATGAGAACGATTTTTTAGGGACAAATAAATTTTTTCGACCAAACTCGATTTTTTGGAAGCTTTAAAGCAGAATTACAGATTTTGTCAAGAAGAACCCCATGTTAAACTTGACTCCCCCACGGAGGGCCCTCCAAGAACTTTCGTTTTCAAGAAAAACGTATTGGCTTTTTAGACCAAAAGGAATGAGTCAAATTACTAGAAATTGCGAAACTGCGAACCACACTACCGCACACTACTGTTTACTTTGAGTGTTGATTGCCCAACCAGAAAAACGTGGTCCTCACCAGTAGCGTATGAAGTTTTTTAGGCGAGGTACCAAAAGGCATAAAAATTAAAAAAATTAAAAAGTAAGACGGCAAGCAAAAAAATGTTCTTGTCTTTTGTCTTTCAAAAGTGAAGGTAACAAAAGCAAAAACTCGTCAAAATTTTCATAAATCTCGTTTCTGAACTCTCTGAAGGTACTTTTTTATAAACTTGCTGAACAGTTTTTCAATTATTGCTTTGCAATTTTTTAGTTGGTGGTGGTGGAGTTCAATGAAGCACAGAAACATGATTTCGGAAAGCGAAGACCTTCAACTTTATGACTCCAAATCTCGAAAACAGAAACGGGTATTCCGAGGCGGTCAAGGAGATGTTTGTTTCTCAAATTACGAGTACACTGAAATTCCAAAATCGCTATATTCGGTTTTGGAACGGAAAATGGACTGTACTTTAAAAACTAGAATTGACAAATAAGAAATTCCGGTATTCTTTTTATATTCCACTTAGCACAGACATTTACCGACGCGCTAGAAAACAACTCGAATTGCTAACAAGAAACTTTTATCTAATCATCATTTTTACTGTAACATAAACATGTTGGGGGCTCAAGTCAGAAGCCAATCAAAACTATAATCCACTATTCAAAATTAGCAACCCCTAACAAAGTTCATAGATCTCAACTAGCTTTTCTTTTTCTCATTAACTTTTGTTAGAAATTTTTATGGCGGTATCTAACTGCATGGTTGACTGATGAGAACCAATTATTCTACTCGAACCAATTTTTACAGTTCTTGGATTTTTGAGAGCAAAATTACAAAAAAGAGAGGGAATGAAAACACGACAAATCTTGATTAAAATCTCATATAAATTTAAATTAACAAGCAGAAAAGAGACTCTTGTCTTAATTACCATTTTTCCGATTGGATCCCAGAGGGTATCCTAACATACCCTAAATTTATACGTTGCGACATGACTATGAAACTTTTACTTTTTGTACGACCCCCCCTCCCCCCAGAAAAAATTTAATAGGGCAATATATTACTCTGATAAACATTTCTGGCATGGCGATAAGAATGATAATTTAACTAACTGCATCAGTTTTCAACTTCCAAGCAACTTTTACCAACCAAAACGTATTTTGCAGTATTTTTTTATTCTTTTTTCGCTGAAACTAAAAAATAAGCAATTTTTTCAAAAATTAAATAACTAAAAATTTTAATTTTCCAATATTTTAAAGACAATTACTTTTTTTCTTTATTTTTTAAATAATGGAGTGTGATTTTTCACTCTTTAATATTACAACGAGTATTCGAGCATTTGTTGACAAGATACAATGAAGATACGAAGGTGTATTTTGAAAATATTAATAAACAAAAAAACCAAAAATAAAGTCGTGGAAATTTTGCGAAATGGTTACACAGGTGTACTCCAGGGATGGTCACAAGCGTTTCCTGCCAGTTCAGTTAAAATCGAAGCAATCGACTGCGAAAACTGGTCGAAGTGGCACGGAATGACCCATGAATAATTGACTTGATGAGAATCAAAAGGGATTAGATCCATTTTTCATACTTTTCTGGAGAAGCAAAAAACTGATTTATACAAAAAACCAACAATTTGTTAGAAACATGGTTTAAGGCAGTAAAAGGGGACCACGAAAGACGATTTCAAAAGGGTACTACGAAAAAAAATTTCAAGAATACCTCAGATACAGCTGCTCAAAGGTTTTGGACAAAACCTCTCTTGGTTCTCAATGGTGAACAAAAATGAATACTACAGCTGAAAATTGCATGAAACTTCTTCCCACACGAAAGAAGGTCATTTTAGGCTTCATCCCATTTCAATTTCATAAATGTGAGAAAAAAGAATTAGCGCCGAAAAAATTATATTTTTCGTTTTGAAAATCAACAAATTTTCGAATCAAAAATAATGAGTTACGAAGCTGAAAAATGGAACTTTTCCGAAGTTTTTCTTTATTTTTGATACAAAAACATGAAATTTTCGGGCGCGACGTAGCCAGAAATTATATTCCCGATGCGTGCGCGAAATTTCAACTACACCAGTCGATCTGCTATGCCTTAATGCCTCAGTTTGTATTGCTAACTCAAAACTGCCAATTTTGGACTTGACCACCTTTTAGTCTCACCGATTCAATTATTCTTTTCACGGGGTCGCGACTCACCATTACTGATCGCAATTTTCGGTATTCAAAAACAGCTGACGTGTGACTAAATACGACACATTTCGAGGGTAGAGAAGTTGTAAAAAATCATTGATTACATTCGAGAGAGAAGAAAAAAATGATTCTGTAATCTTGGAGTATCTCTCTCTCCTTTCTTATTAAAAAGTCGGATCTAATATACATTCCATCTTTATCAGAAGGTGTAAAATTTTCCTTAAGCAAGAAAAATCCAAAGAAGGGTCGGAAAAACGGTACAGAGTAAAAGAAATGATTAATAGATGGGCTAAAATAAGGTTGGCGCGGAACTTGCAACGGCTCCTTCATTAGTGGAATGTAATTAGCATCTTCAAGGAACAGTTTAAAGGGTGGAGCGGGGGGCGATATCTAACATAAATACAGAAGTCGGTCTTTATTCTTCTGTTTTTACTGTTCGCTTGGCTTTCAACTTTCAATGTAAACGAGTGAAAAAAAGGAGGAAAGGTTACGCGATTAATGCCAAGATCAGAAAGAAATAAAAAGGACAGGACGTCGTATCTAGAGTGGATTGTTTTTCCCCTCTTTTTTGTTCATTTCTCGCGCCCGAAACCTTTTCTCGCAAAACCAAGACGAAGAACATGTTAATTATTCGTCTTTTTCGCGAATATGTCTCATTCTAAGAAAATTTCTTCGGTGAAAATTACTGAACAAATAACTTTCGTTGGATTCCAGAAATGAATTTTCTTTTCCGTTCTTTACAGTTGGAAAAAACTGTTCTCAATTTTTTTTTTCGGCGAATTCGCTGTTCGGCGAATCGAAATAAAAGATACGGGTTTCTCTCATTTTTTAATGAAGATGGTGGTACGTTCGTTGGAAGTTTTAATTTGCTTCTTTTATGACGAAAAAACGAAAAATGAAAGAGTTTCTTAATTAGGTTTTTTCACAACGTCTTAAAAGCGCGCAAAAGAGAAAAGGAGCAGATATAAAATAAAATTAAAAAAGGATAGTACGTATCGAGCAAACCTTTGAATGGAATAAATGGGTTATGCATTCTCTAACACAGTGAAAGAAGAACTTAAAAATTTTGTTTGCATTGCCATTCTTATTTATTCGTATTCTGAAATCGTCATTTCTTCGTTCTAATAATTCGCCAATTTTCCGAAGAAGAATTAATGGAAACCGCTGCAATGTCGCGCCACAGTCGTGTGTTCGTTAATTAAGAAAATTGGAGCAGCAACCAGCATATTCAACTTCGTATTATGAAATGAGAGCTTTTTCATCGTATAATTTTTCGAGAGGAAACAAAATCGAGTGCGAGTATATTCGCTCGAAAATCTCCCATTTAATACGGTTTGCTGGTTTTTTCAAATTACAATTTTCTATTCACGTCGAGGTCTTATTGAGATTCATACTCGCAAATTACGAAATAACGTGGCAAGAAAGACGTTATCGCTGAATCGACAAACACGAAGATACAAATTGAAATGTCGATTCAGAAATCTCAGCTCCGAACCGAGAAACCGTCACAAAATCAGGGCCGAATTAAGACTTCTGAGGTCACTGGGTCCAACCTGCAAAGGGACTCACTGTTTATATTCAAATCAAAAAATTTTTTCGCTTGTTATTCCTCAGGTTCGTTCAAAGACGCTACAACTTTACGCATTCGAAAATGCACCTATTTTCGTAACATTCAAACCCTATGAACGCAATAAGAACCAAGAAAATCAGGTAAGTATCTCTAATAGTAAATAGTAACAGGCTGTAGGTACCGCCACCATGGTATCACATGGTACTTGAATCATAAATCAGTGTCAGAACTTCCGATTCGAGCTTATGGTGTTTAATAAAAATACTAGATGATCCAAGAGCCATTCAATCCCAAAAATTAGAAATTTAAAAATAGTTTATAAACTTCGTTTTTGATCCAATCTAATTTATTAGTTTTGAATTTTTTACATTTATTTGTAAATTAAATATTGCATAAGAAACCGTTTTCTCTCATTAAATTTCAAGTTTCTTAACAGCAATAACTTACTAAAAATTGACTACTTCAGATTCTTTTTTCTTTTTAATTTTACATTAGAGAAATTTCAGTTTTTTTTTCCTTCAAATTTCGAATTTATAAACTAAAAAAGATTTTTAAAATATCTGAAGTTTTAGGTATCTTAAAATAAAAATAAAAAATGTATTTTGAAAGATAAATTTCAAGTTTTTCTGGAATACTTAGAAAACTGAAAATTTTTTAGTAATCGACTTTCGATAAAGCCTACGATACGGCATGGAGAAGAGGTATCGTTAGAAAACTCGTTGAATCTGGCCTTCGTGGGGACGACTAGTCCACTTTATAAACAACATCATTCACAACCGCTCAATCCAGGTACGATTAGGAGGAACCCTATCATCGAAACAAACTCTCGACAATGGTGTCCCTCAAGGCAGCCTACTGAATGTTTACTGTTTCTTGATACTAATCAACGACATTGTTCACAAAATTCTAGCACCCATCAAACCTCGACTCCTCGCTGACGATCTAAATATTACCCTCCAGACTGGCAACCTCCACTTCGCTAAAGGCATCCTTCAACTCTGCTTGGATGGACTGCAGGAATGGAGCAACGCAACTGGATTCCGCTTCTCGCCTCGAAAAACTAAATGTGTCATTTTTACGAAGAAACGCTCGCGACCAACACTCAATATATCCTTACACAACGTTTCAATACAACTCACCACAGAAGCCAAATTCCTAGACTTAACCTTTGACAACCGCCTAGCTTGGAAAACTCACATTTTGCCCCCCAAAGAAACTGCCTAACATCGCTCAACATACTAAAGCTAATGAATAACAAACGTTTTGGACCCATATCGGACAAACTGTTAAGTATATCTACAAAACGGTCATCCGCCCCAAATTAGACTACGGCTCTACAGTGTACAACTCTGCCTCAGACCACATGCTTCGAGCACTGGAACCAGTCCAAAATTCTGGCATACGCCTTGCTCTCAGGGCCTCCCCTACCTCACTCATTCCCAGCATGCAATCTCTCCGGAACTCCTCCACTCTCCTACCGTAGAAAACTCCTTACTGCTAACCACGCTATTCATTCTCTTTCTAAAAACCCAAACCACTCCCACTCAAAACATAGCGCACTTGCAGCGAACTCTCGAACCCCTTAATTGCCATCCCTAAATTCGTCCATAGAACATTATCCAACACATGCCTATAGCTTTTCCCCCGTGGGAACCCAATCCTATCCATATACTGTGGAACTTTACCCGCGAAGAATTCAAATCAGCAACAAACGAAGCTATACACAACGAATTCAATAATATCCTCAACCAATTTCCAAATCACCTCTGCTGCGCTTTACCGATGAATCCAAATCAACCGAACGAGCCACTGGAGCATACTTGATAGACACCACGATTTCAGTCTCCTTAAAAACTGTGTTTTAGTGACGGGTACTTTTTCCAGGCAAACATAATTCTATGTAGAATTTATTTTTCATTTCCGTTTGTGAGATAGACTGTTTCCATGCCTGATTCTAGTTCTTTGTTTTTGAGAAAGGTTTTTGGCGGGGATTCTTAGGTTTGTAAGAACCTTGGCTTTCCCGACATTAATTGATAATCCTGCTTTTTGCCTATTTCATGCAACTCGCTTAGCATTACCTCCAGCTCCCTTCTGAATTCCGAGATCAATACAGTATCGTCTGCAAACCTTAAGTTAGAAATTTTTTTATCGATTATGTTCAGACCTTCAACACCATCGAAACGGCAGCAATATACCAATTCCTGCTCCACCTACCGACTAAAACCCACTCGAAATTCATCGTGTGCACTGACTCTGAAGCCGCCCCTCGTAAACTCCAAGCCTACCAATCCACGGAACAAGATGCCATCACAACACAAGTCCTCACAACAATCTATCACCTCAGATAAACCGAGGAAATTACATTTGTATGGATCCCAGGACACTGCAGCTTCGCGGCCCACGACATCGTCAACAGAGCATCCAAAACATCTGCAACCGAATACCTACCTCTATTCAATCCTCCAGACATAAAAACTCACGCTCGACGCTTATTAACCACTGCTTGGTTGAATGGAGAAACTCAACTGGCAAACTTCGTAACATAAAACCGGACATCCACGAGTGGACCAAATCAACTGGCAAACTCTGCAAATTGCGTGAAATTGAAACGGCGATCAACAGAACTCTACTGGAACACACTCGGATCACCCATGAACACCTGCTTTCACGCCAACCTCCTCCTATGTGCACAGACTTCGGTAATGTTTTGAATCGACATGCAAAACAAACAAAAGGGATTTTCAATTTTGAGATTTTACCAACTGACGAAAACCCGGGGGAGAGAGGGCTTTCTAGAGCATTATAAGCTTGAGTTCGCTACGCCACCATTTCCATCTTTTCATTTTTCGTTCAACCTCGATCTTCGATCATCGCTCGCGACACGTTCGCTCGTCAACGGAAAGAATATGGATAAAAATGGCGGCTTGGCACACCAGGGTGTTTACTGAATTTCGGAAACAAAATATTATGACTTTTCATGACATTTTTTCATGACTATCGGGGGAATATAAAAAGGAAGTGGAAGTGGGGGGAGGGAGGCAAACTCGGCGCTTCGCGCGTCACCGGAGGCTCAATACACAGAGCACGCTAAACTTACATAATAAAGAATAAAACTGATTTTTTTAAATAATGGAAATAATGTGAACTATGGCATGATGAAATATCATGACTTTTTCGAGTTTTGATTAAAATATCATGGTTTTCATGATTGCCAGTAGACACCCTGCATACTTAATATTATAGTGCTCAAGGCTCACAGGTTCATACAAGGCATTAACTCATTTAGTCAAGATAGGGAGGGCCTCAGGGCTGTAGAGGTAGATGAGATACTGTTGAAAAACTTGTGAATACATTAAGCATAAGTAGATCTGAAGAAGGCAGGAGAGTTAAGCTTTGAAATGAGAGATTTTCACGAGTTATTTTTGCCATATTTAATTGCGTTTCCAAGTTTCATTTTTTTAAAACTTTTTTGATAACTTACACGAAGACAGACGGGTTAATGTTAACCAAATCGAAACTAGCTGCCCAAGAATCGGTGGGGAGAAGAAGGCTAGGCTCTTCAAGAACTTGCTCTCTCATTTGATCGTTGGTCAGCATTCATGTGTTGTACCTGTTTGTCACTAAGAGACCAGATAGCATTAGGTTCATATGTTTTGAACATTCTGCACTGTTTTTCAATTTCTTGAGAGCGCTAGGTGAGTGCAGGGAGTGCTTTTTCCGGAGCAGTCCCACGTGTTCTTTTCCAGCTGTATGAAACTTGTTTTTACATCACTCTTTTTGTCACTAGTCGCCATTTTCCTAGAACAAAGGAGATGCCCGCCCTGGTTAATTGAAGACTCTCGCCACAAAACTAGATCATCAGTTTTTTGGGTTTTTTCTTTGTCGGACTGCCAATGTGAAATAAAAGTTTTACGTAGACTTCTAAACCTAACTTATTAGACGGTATTATGTTTCAAAATAGTTTTAAATTTTCAATAGGGCTACCGCAGATCAATTCTTCACCATACTACTGTCCAATTTTTCCAAATTTTCTGAATAATATTCACCCATGTGACATCCGCTTCCGCCTTGGAGTTCAACGTGAAATTTACACAAGAACTATCGATAAACTTATAGCCACGTCACTGCCAGTGGGAAAAGTTCCGCATTCTCCATCGCCTTAGAGGGAACACGCTGCTCACTTTTCGTTCACCCTGTACCGCATTAGAACGGTAATATTACTCGGAACGGCAATAAAGCAAACACAAACGCGTTCGCGGTTATTAAAGAAACACATAATAGTCAATTTTACATTTTCATGTAATTGTCTAGATTTCAGTTTTAAAACAATGGGAATCAACTAATACGTTAATTAAGCGGCAAGCACGTTTCCTAAACTTAATGTCACTTTGTTTCGCCAGCCAGCTACCGTGTGTTTGCTTTTTCATTTATCAACGAATCTACTTTACTGGCGGTGGGTAATTTTGAAGGCATGTGAAATCGAACGGAATGAGCCAGGATTTCTGTAATACGAAAATTAGAGATGCGTTGAAATTAATAGCGAAAATGCTAAGACCTGTGGCGGAAGGCTCTTGACGTCTCGAGGTGTCGAACAAAATGTGGTAATCAGTAGACGAGTTCAGCCGCCTCTACGGACTAATGACCCGAATCAGCGGACTAAAACTGAATATAACTAATATGGAGTCTGGAACGTGAAATGTTTTTACAAATCTGTAATTCAGGGGGAACGGGGAAGAATTACGTGTGTACGAACTTAGACCACTCAATAAAGGATGAAATACATGACGAGATCTGCACCTATGAACTCGACCAGACGTTAGAGAACATTACTTCAATCGGTTTTTGGTAAGAGTAGCCCTTAAATGTATGCCTACAGTATTTTTTACGTTTTAGAGGATTTTCTGAGGACGTTTATAACTGACAAATTCTCGAGATTTCCAGAAATCTACAAAAAAGAAGAGAAAGAAGGAAATAAAGGCCAACACTTTTAAGACTTTTTCCCTATTGAAGGTAAATTTTGCTAAATTTTTACACACTAGAAAATATTTGAAGCAAGGCTTTCCTTCCTATTCACCTTCGGTACGCAGTCTTAGGTTTCCAATATGCCTACGGGCCTTCAGGCAAGAAGGAGGGGGACAAATTTTGGATTTTTTTCGTTCAGCGACGAGAAGGAGGGAAGGAACAAATGAGATGAATGAGTGCAGCGCAACATATTGAAATCTGTACGCATAAAACGAAGTCGGGTTATTTACACCATCCATAACTCAAGAACGGCTGGACCGATTTTTATGATCTTTGATTTGTTGGATTTGTCTCCGAAACATCGAAAAAATTCACGAAAAAGTAATTTATTACAAAAATTTATTTTTTTCATACATTCTGTATATGGAACGGATTTTTTTCAGTTTTTCAATTTTCTGATAAATCTTATTTTCGCCTATCCATGGAAATCGGGTTTCGCTCAAGTATATCTATGGTGTGGTGGGACGTATGGCGATGCACGCATGCCCAAGTGGCCCCTATGACACCGTACCCCCGATCCCGGAAACTACCCTTTCGAGTATCGCATCAGTGACAGGCGCAGTGGCAGTATCGTAACCGATGAGACTTAGCCAGGTGCGATTATTGCTAATTGAAAACTTTTACCAAGTGTACCTATGGTTGGAATAAAAATAAATTTCCACGGAAATGTCAACCACTGAACTGAATTGTCACCATGAATGCGGTACCAAGAGATAAATTTATTCAACATTTGAAAAATCTTAATAAAAAGGGAATTATTACAAATTAAAATAGAAAACATTTAAGAAAATTATAAGACAAACTAGATTGAAGCTACTCTAGATTGTAATGAGGGATAACTTTTTTAATTACTTACATATTTTATTTCAACATCAGATTCAAAATCATTACGAGGAATATTTAGATCATTTATTTCATCTTCTATCATTCTTGACAAGACACTTAGATGAGCAATAATATTTATCATTAATTTACTACATTTTTTTCTTTTATCTTCAGTTAAATGTAGTATTTTATCTGAAAGAGGATCCATTAGGGTTTCATAGTTTGATCTTGTTCGTGCAACAGGATCTTTGAAATAGGGTACTATATTTTGAAAATCAAATTCTTCCAACTCTCAACCAAAGAATCTTTATAGACTTCCATTTACATAGAATAATTTTAAATTAGAAATGTTTGTTTCTAAATCAAACTCAAAATCTTTATTAATCCTTTCCATTAACTGTTGAATTGATACATAATCAAGAGGTACTTGAGATAGTGGAAAGTATGTCTATGTGCTAACTAATTTCTGGAGAGTTGAAAAAATGAATAGAATGTATCAGAGTCCTAAATCATCAATGGGGAGATCTGAATATTTCACATCCCTTTTTACCATTCTTGATAAGTCATTCAAAAGTGTTATTATATTTATTATCATCTTGCTATACTGCTTTCTAGATTTTGGTGAACTTTCAATTTCATCATCCATAAATAATATCCATTAGAGTTCTAAAAATGTAGAATTTAATTTATCAATTGGATTTTTATAACTTGACATAACAACTTCCTCAACACAAGGGACCTCCATTTACATAGAATAAATTTTTAATATACTTTTATTTCTTTAATGTCTGATTCTAAATCAAACTAAGAAAATATGAATAATAAAGATTTCATCAAACAAAAAGATTAAGAAAAAGTTAATTGTAAATGAATATTGAAAAAATGAATGATTTTAGAGAAATTAGATATCACTATACCTCCTAGATTGTACTTAGATATGATTTTCAAGTTTCTTAAATGAATAAAATCATAAAAATGGAAATAATAGGGTAAGTAATTAAATATATATTAACTAACAAACATGATCAAAACTTCAACAAGACATTATAGGAAATTAGATTGAAAAATAAAATTTAAAAAAGTTTAAAGGAGTTAATTACATCTTATACATTAAAATCATGTTATGTCACGTTTGTGATAAATTTGTTAATCATCAATTTATTTTACAACAAATTAGTAAGTTTTTTGATAAAGAAACCATGCGTTGTCCAGAATGTGATTTAGAGTTGATAAAATTAGTTAGTATTTATAAAACTAGAACGATTTATCATGAGTGTAGTTATTGTGGAAAAAGAACTAGACTTGTGAAAAATAAACACAATCATTACCAATGCTTAGTGTGTGAAGAATATGTGAAATGACTTAATTTTATTATAAAATATATGGCTTGTGTTGCATGATTGAAGATCCAGGGTTGATGTCTATCACCCCTACATCAGAAGATTTGATAATGCTTTATCTAACATGTCCATTCTTTACAGACGCGTCATATTATTTAGAATCTTTATTCACTGATAATTCAGGGTCTATGGTCATAGCCCCTAGAAAGAAATTTCATTTTAGAATCAAATGATATAATTAATTTTAACGTGTGTCTTTTTCGGACACATGTTATTATCTTTACCGTAACAATAATTAAATTTCTTGTATTAAATTTGCTTACTTTTCTTTAGTAAAAAAAAAAAAAAAGTGACCGGAAAAACCGCGCACGATTTTCTTTCCAGGGTCCGGCTAGCGGTACCCTGATTTTTTCAATGATTATGCTATGAAATTTCAGGAGGTATCACCATACACCCTGTAAATCATGTCTACTAAAAAGTAGCCATAAAATAAAATTATTTTAACATGTCAAACATTTGTTGTAATGCACCTCATTGACTATTGTTGATTAGAAAAGAAGTTGTCTAATCTGATCTCCTACTATTCTACTCTAGAAACGGTTAAATCTCAGTGTAAAAAATTAGAGGATTTTTAAGTTAGTTAGAAACCTCTTGCGTTAATGTTATAACTGATAGGATGGAATTGTTGTAATGTATCCTAAGGGTAAAATGATATGAAATTGATACAAGATTGTTGAAAAGCGGGGTAGAAAAAAAGGGTTCATATTCATTAGAGGATTTTTAGGACGGGATTCATCAAAGAATCTGATGCAGTCGGAAATTGCAACCACATCAAGTTCAGAAATTATTATTTTTATGAGTACTGGCTCATGAGAGAGATTTCTTTATAGAATGTGGTATCATGAATCCCTTCAGCTTGATTGAAGTTCAATGTATTTTATTTTGATAGAAAATTGATACAAAAAGATGAAAATTTTCAACTAGAAGAGATAAAAAAAATAGTTGCTTTAAAATAGTTGAATATTCAATGAGGAAAATTAGAGGATGAAGCGTGCCTACTAAAAATAATTGGATGCTAACAGGAGAAGTCAATTGCAAATAAATTTAGACAAATTTTCCCTATCAAATATAGGTAGAATGGCGTAGTGGTTAAGTGTTTAGACTACTAATTCAGAGTACCGAGTTCGAATCCTACTACCGACAGCATGTTTTATGAAAAAAATTAAATCAAATCAAATTATAAACCTCTAGCCTAGTACTCATATGAGGCTGACAGTGAATTTGACTTTCTTGAGGTACGTGATAGCTGATAAGAAAACGGTCCGATCGAACCACTTTCAATATGAATAAAAAATGGAACGGGTTGTGCGAAAAAACATCATGATGATGATGAGTGTGTACAATTGATGATGCTAGAGCGTTGAAAATTGACAGGATTCTTAGGTTAGTCAAATCTATAGGTTGCAGTATCATGGACCTTGAAATCACACGGGAGGAATTTCCTCGGACGTCGAAATGTAATCTAGAAAAATGATAAAAAGTAGCCTGCGATACACTGATGAGTCAAGTGCGTCAGAATGGATAGGGTTAAAAAAGAGAAAATAATAGTTTGATACAAAAGTTCAACTACTCGAGAAGAAAAAAAGAGTAAAGTGATTCATATTTGCTTTAAAAACAGTCAAATATTCTGTATAGAAAATTAGAGGATTTTTAGGATTTTATTGAGATCGTCAAAATGGTGTTGGCGCATGGGAAAAACCTCAATGGCGCGCAGTGACGTAAACCATACAAGTCATATCATGAAAATTTAAATTTCTTGTATTTTAGGAGTACTGGAAAGTAGCTCTCACGAGAGAGAGATTTCTTTGCAGGATGTGGTGTCATGAATCCTTCAGCTTGATTGGTTTGATTAAAAAGATAGAAAATTGATATAGAATTGATACAAAAAGTTGACAATTTTCAAACTAGCAAGGAAGAAAAATAGGGTGAAATGATTCATATTTGGTTTAAAACGGGGGAAAAAATGTGGAAAATTAGAGGGTTTTTAGGATTTCATTGAGATCGTCAAAATGGTGTTGGCGCATGGGAAAAACCACAATGGCGCACAGTGGCGCAAAACATACAAGTTATATCTACTTCCAGCTTCCAGGATTGCAAATTGTAAATTTATATCTTGCAATTTGCAAAATTCATGATTCAAATTTTGAAATCAAATAATTATTGCCAAAGTAAAGGACTCTTAAATTTGAGGCTGTAAGCAAGTAAGAGTCCGAGTCACAAGCCCTGGAAGAAAAAGGCTCGGAATCCGAGTCACAAGTCCCAAATAAGGACTCGAGTTCTTTTCATTCGAGTCTTGCCCAACCCTGCTTATAGTATGTTAATTTCTATGCTTTTACTATAGAAGAGGGAGACAGGTCAAGTTTTCAATACAATTTGTTTGTCCGTCTACCTGTCAGGGTTGCTCCCGGTTTAATATCTTATCAGGTAAATTCACGTCCGTGTAGAGATATCAACTGATAAGGCACAACTAAGGTATAGCGAGAATAATGAAGACATAATTAGAATAATAAGACACATCACACGTAATAACTAATAAGACATAATAGTTGATTCTGACATTATTTCTCATGAATTAAGAATGTCGAATTGGGACGCAAAAGCTGTCGGGAAAATGTCGTTGCATTGACCCAATTTTTTACTTCCATTTATGCCACCACTTAGTCTTCTTTTCCTCTTCCCTCTCTTCCACCACTACAGTAGCCCAAAAATTCCGAATGTGCCCGGCCAAATTTTATGAATTGGGTTGGGTCAACGAGAGATTTCCTGGTACCTTATACGGCCAATCCGCCCCTGTGATCAAAAGCATAATAACACATAATGCAGGTATTCTCTTCGAAGAGTTTTTCCTGGGGGAAGTAAAAATTGTGAAAGTCCCAACTGACTCAACTCAGAATTCCCAAGTATCTAAGCAGGCAAAAAAAAAAACTTTCGACTTGTTGGATTTTTCCAACTGACTCAACTCAAAATTCCCAAGTATCAAAGCAAAAGAAAAACCGTTTGACTTCTTCGGTTTTCCCAACTCCTCAACTCAATTCCCAAGTATCAAAGCAAAAAAAAGGAAACTTTTTTTAACTTGTTGGATGTTGGATTTTCTCAACTCGCCTGACTGAAATGATAAATTTGCCCAATTACTGAGTGAGAAGTTCCTACGGAGGGGGGAGATAAGTTGCCCCCTACCCCCATCGGTACATTCCTGACTCGAGCCCTAGAATCCGCCCTTTCGAGCATTACTTCAGGAACGTCGGGAGGCTGTTAGGGCTGTTTTAGCCCTCTTCTCGTCTTTTCAAAAAATCGGCCTAAGTCGAAATGTAGCGAGTTGCTATGTGGGCTCAAACCTGGGACCTCCGGTTTCCGAGGCCAGCGTGCTATCCACTCAACCAACCAGACTCTGGTCTCTCTTCAGTATCTATAAATAATGCAGGTATAATAAAGAAACAATCAGACATAATAATAGTTCATTATGTCAGTATGTGTTATCAGCTGAACTTTTTTTTTTTGGGAAGAAGAGGTTCAGGTTTTAACCCATGGAGATATTTACTTTCAATTCTAGTTACCCAAAAATGGGATAATAGGCCCTTTTAATTTGTTGGTTGTCAATTCATTGGTCAAGCTATCATTAAAGAACTTGAAAACCACAACTTTAGGTGCTTTTTAAATGCAATGCAAATATGTCAGAATAATCAATGGGATTGAAACAGAAATCTGTGGAGCTAACAGCGACTGTGTTGTAGATTTTTGCATAAACTGATTCCAAGCTCATCTGAACCACAATGCGGTGGCAAGTTCACGCAGATTTTCCAGAATTTTGGAGGGACTAAGTATTATAGATTCAAGAGGATAGGAATTAGGGATGACGAGAATAAGACTCAGTTTGTTCTTACCACATAATACAACTTTGCGGTCATCGAAAAAGTAAAATCTTTGTTCCGGCATTTTACACGTACAAAAAAAAGTATGCTAAATAAACGTTAAATCTTCGCATTTTCCGGCACGTGAAGTGAAAATTAATTATATTTAATTTGCGACCGTATAAACGCGCCAAATGGTCGTCCCGAAATCAGGAAAACGTGCGCATTTCAAACAAAAAATTGCTAATTATTTCACCTAATTACACAATGACCAACGTCATTAAAATAGATTAACTCTCTCTGCGTTTTTACGGTAATCGAAGCAGGGTGGGGGAGAATCGAAATCTAAGGTAAAACGTAAGTACAAAGGTAGAACGGCGGTGGAAAGAATACAAAAAAGGAAGGAAGAAAAAAGAAGAAAATATATTAATTAATAGCTGTTGTTAGTTTTTAGCAAATCACTCGCGAGGTGAAATGTACTTATAATTCGCCGCCTACCCCCCCTCCCCCGCGCCTTCCTGCGCTATACAACTGCCTACAAATTTAGCATAATCAATTAGGTTATTAACTCATCCTTATCGAAGGAACCGATCGAATTTAAAATGACTTAGCGACAATCGTGGTAACATTGCTATAATCGACGTCATTTACAGCAGAAGAGCAGATTGTTGCACTTTGTTGACATTAGCCGGATAGTTTTTAGTATAGATAATTACACTGTGAAATAGACTATGAAGATTGTAATAATGTGAATCATCTCTCACGAAGTGCATGCGAAACCTCGCGAGACGAGAAAAGCGGAAAAGCATAGAAAAGCGGAGATGTAAACCTGCTGATTTTTCGAGAAGAGCAGATGTGAGAAACAGTACGCCTGAATGATACTGGCACCAGGGATGGCGGTGAAGGCGAACCAAGTGCTCGGCAAGAGGCAATCGAGCATTGGCATCAAACGTTTCTACCTTTCGGAAATCATAATAAGATGATTCGCCCTTTTCTATATAATGTTTGTTTTCAGGTTTAATGGATCCCATTCTATTCCACGGCACGCCATACCACGCCGTGGTTTTGCTAAATATTCATGCTTTCTCTTTATTGACGACAAAATCTGTAATATATCTTATCCGACAAGGTATTTCGGTGTAACGGTTCGAGTATTAACCTTTTTCTCCATAGATTGTGCTGACAAATGACACACCGAGAACCTTGATACCTTCTTGCAATAACTCGCTGATTAATTAACATTAATCGCGATCCAACTATTTTCCATTTTCAATATCATAACACGAATGACGTGTTTATGAAACTATACCGCAAGGTTCAGGGGCGACGACTCATACTTCTCCCGCTAGTGGCAAGTTCACCTGGAAGAAACGGAAAAACGCCGCATGGCGGTATGGGGAATCGAAAATGCGAGCGTCACTCCAAAAATGTAGAATGACACTGGAGCACCTAAAGCGTGCCAGGGCTCCGAGGCTCCTCCAGGTTTGCGTTACCACCAAAATACCTGTGCCCCGCCGCCTGTATACTTTCTTTGGTTCCAGTGACACGAGTAAAATATACCAGTCATCCAAATAGCACACAAACGACTTCTGAGTTATCCACAGATCAACCGAATCTCTAATCTCAGTCAATGAATCGCAGCAGAAAATGGAGGTACTGCCCTCGGTGATTCGACTACAAAGATACGAGCAATTGCGAACACAGCGTCTTATACATAAGCTGGATAAAAACTCTCCAGCGACAAGTTGGTGACTGAGTCTCAAAGAACTGTAAGGAATTCTGCGGGAGAATAAAAATGATTATTTAGAACTAAAAAAGGCCAAAAACCTCTGTCGCAGCCAACACGAGTTTTAAAAAAATCGAAAATGGAAAAATATACTATTTTCTCTCTATTTTCCCCGATTCTGTTTCACAACCGATTCTTGGTCTTAAACACGGAAAATTAAAAAACAAATTTCCACGTTGTTTCCTCATGGGGCTTAAACCAAAAGGAGACATGCCTTGGAAAATGGCCTCGAAAATTTCCAAATATTCTTAAAATTGCAACGTCCCTCCGTTTCGGGAGAGCCTCTAAATTAAAATTTGACTTGTGGTGGAGAAAATTGAGTGTAAAGTATCGACATACAGACTTTTTTTTTTAATCGAGCCACGAAGCTATTCTCTCGGGCTATGGGCTCGGAAAAGAGTTATCCAGCAGCGGAAAGGTAGGCGAGGGTGTTGTTCATGTGCTTGTGGAAGTTGGAGAAGGCCAAAGTTCGACTTTGGGGGACGTGGAGAGAGTTACGAAGTCAGGCGAGGGAGCAGCATGAGAAGAGGTGGTTCACGATGAGAGGGTCTTCATCTTTACAGCACGGGCAGCAGAGGGGATACAGGTTAGTGAGAAGATGGGCATGTGTGAGGCAGGTATGTCCAGTCCTTAGATGGGTGTTGATAACTTCCTCGTGGCGGGAGGAGGGACACGGGTAAGCTTGATTTGTGCGAGCTTGTTTTGTGCTGAGAGGCTTGATACCGCCATTCTTTGAACCACTTGCGCAAAATGGTCTGGCGAACGGCGGAAACGAGATCTGTTGAGATAGGGAGATGACGAGTGATACATGGGAGCTATGTAGCTTGCTGTGCCGCTTGATCAACTGCCTCATTGCCTGCGGGATACGAATATGGCTTGGGATCCAGATGACTGACATGCTCTTGGTGGTAAAGGAAATGACATGGAGAATGAGATGAAAGCGTTGGACGAGAACGTACGTTGAAATGCGATCAGAAATAGACCTTAAAGAGGAAAGTGAATCTGAGAGGATCAGATAGTGGGTGAATCTTTCAGTGAGGAGATTGTGACCAGGCACGGTAGGATAGTATGCAGTTCGGCTGTGTAGATGGAAGCTTGGTTTTTAAGTCGGAAGGAGTGTAGTAGACTATCTATGGAGCAGGCGTAAGCGGTCCAGAATTTCTTGCAAATGTGTCCGATAAACTTGGGGATGTACATTTTTTAGAAAATTCTGTAAGTTCAAAATTGCGAGAGGAAAGGTTCAACAACCAGGGTGGGGGCGATATATGGATTTTTGGTAGTGAATTGTAGGAAAAAATACGGGACATCCCTTCAAAGTGTGAACGTAAGTGCAGTGAGGATTTAGAAACAGGGATATACAAGGGTGCAACAAGAACTTTTTTGGTGGGGGCTAAAATTTAGAAAAAAACTTAGGCAGGGGTGAAAGCTCGATTTATTACTTATCTGATTTGGTACACCCACCTATTTTCATGGTATGTAAATTTGTACGAACCTACGACGCCATGTAACCGCATCAGGCCATCGATATCAATTTTTTTCATTTCAAAGTTGATTTTGAAAATATTTCGAAGTATTTTGGAGGGGGCTATAGCTCCATAGCCCCCTCCTTGGTTGCGCCCTTGGCGGTGTAGTTTGAAGGGTTGAAGACATACTCATAGGCAGGAAAATTAGGGTTGTGTGCTATCGTAACGAGAACTTTGGCAGTGAGTTGCATTCGGCGGTAAGGGAGAGGAGGAATTCCAGCATCGGCACACGTACTCATAGCTGGGTTCGTGCGAAAGGCGCCAATGACGATTTGTAAATCCGCATTTTGAACAGCGTCAAGAAGCTTTTTAGTATGAGGGAAGGGCAAGTCCATATATGAGTGATCCGTAATCCATGACAGATCGGATCAGAGTCTGGTATAACTAAATGGGTAGTCCTCTGCTACATCCTTGGAAATTTTTTATACGCTCATTTCGAAAAGTTACCGAGATTTTATTCAACCACGATTTGTACTGCATAATTTAAATTTCACGCCAAAATGAGCAAAATTTACGAGACTTGCGAAAAATCGAATTCAATGTTAATGAAGTAAATTTAGGGCAACTGATAACTTCGAATCAGCTCGTCAAGTTTTTGATATCGACAGTTGTGTAATCCCAGAATTCAAAATGAAATCCCAAAGAGGACGAACTACCGAAATCAGAAACCTTAAAGATGGAGCGAAATTTTAAATCCGATTCAAGTTTAAGACGCCATAGATCGAAACGGACACACACTGATCAGTTTTTACAAATCAAGCAGACTATTGAACTGGAGAGTTTTGACGACTACGGAGTTCAAACTATCAGGCAATTTTCCATCTCACCCTGACAGTTGCCATAATATTCAAATTTGGTAATGTTAAAGGGCATTAATTCGTTTTCATCATTACACAAAAATACGAATCTGTTATAAGAAAAGTTCAAATCGTCATAATATGATGAATATTCAGAGGCAGTTCATGATTTTATAGGAATCGAATAAACTATCATAATGAAGTTTGTTTTATTTTTCATTTTTCAAAATTTAATAATGGCTCCTGGATCTTTAATTGGACTTCACTTTCGGGTCACATGACAATTGTTGTGTGTAATGTTGAAAATGGAGTTTATTAGATCTTGTATCAATCATAAACCGACATTGGAAGTTCAGAGATATGTAAACACTGATCGATGTTAGAAACCCAAGTAAACTATTAAAATGGCGGCTACTGTTTTTTTTTTTCAAAAACAGCAGAAAACCTCTAATTGGATAGTTTTTTGATTTTTAAAAGTTTGAATGCACTCTCCTCCGATAATTTTAAAACTTATTCAAAATGTTGAGAGATTAAACCAAATTTGTTCACTTTGGGCTCTCGTGTAAGTTTTTGGATCCTACCAGAGTTGATGTCAAAAATTTTACGAATGGGCGATCGAATTTTCAGATTGAACGACCCCCCTCCTACTTTCCACTATTTTGATACTTGATTCAGTTTTCGAGAAGTCAATTTTGATCACGTCAAGAGCCCAGTTATGGCTTTTGAGGCCTAAATCGGGAAGCCAAGAGAAATCTAACGAACATTTTCGAATTCAGAGACCCAGAAAATCCATGATTTGACACTTTACTCGATTTCCTAAGAAAAGTCAATTTTGTTTCGTTCAAGAGTCAAGTTTGACATTTAGAGCTGAAATCGCTATTCGATAAGGAAACTGCTGGTTGAGTAAATGTGGAACTGGGTGCATGGATCTTGTATGGATGGTACAGGTATGAAGGAGTGGGTATCGGGGAGAGGGGGCGGGAGCTGGTGGTGGTTCGCGCCGTAGCTGTGGGCTCAGCTATGGACCGTCCGGTTCTCTTCTTTCTTTGTCTTTTCTCGTTTTTTTTGTTTTTGTTTTTCTTTATTTTCGTTTCTGCCCCGAAATGGGCTTACCTTTGGGTAGGGGAGGGTAAAATATTGTCAAAATAAAATTTAAAAAGTACCAAATTCAGCGATGCGAGAAACTACTTCTCTTTTGATGCTTCACTAGATTTTCCAAAAAGAGTCAAATTTGAACACCAGCATTTAAATTTGGATTCTGGACTTTAGATCAAGGATGAAGAAAAATGAAATTTGCAAAACCAGCGACCTAAAAGCCCTCATTTTGATGATCTTCCCATGAAATATTTTAAGTTGATGGCAAGTTTTAGTCCCACGCTGGGGGAGAGAAATTCTTTCGGCGAAGAAGAAAGAAAATGAATGATCAAAAAAGGATGCTAATTTTTTCTTCTTTTCTCATTCACGAATGAAATGTTCAAAAATGAGCTAATTTCTATGCTTTGCGGGGGGGGGGGATGAATGTATTTTTTTAATTCTACACCTCTACTAGCCACTTGAAGAAGTTAGGGCGTTCCGCACCAAAAGATGGGGGATTATCATTTTATAGCCAATATAAATTAATGGTCACTAGTTTTATTCACTGATTATAAAAATTACAGTGTTTCATCATTATATGGCCACCGCCTGGAACAGTTATACACATATATAATTCTTTCTAGTCACTCTTATTTCAATTTTTGAAAGAATCAGCCAGACCCACTCAATTTTGATTTTTTGGGCTGCGGTTCACCAAGAAATTTCCAGGTATTCTAGTAGGCATATCCAACCCTGGGTTCAACACTTTATCACGGAATCACGTGATCACTTTACTCATACGTAGAAAAATGGTGACGCAGCGATGCCGACGATGCCACCTCGAGTCAAGAAACTGGAAAAAGAAATAATCAAGTCACGTCGTCGAACGCGTCACACGAAATTAACATTATGGCTGGAAAAATCATCCACTGGATGGGCAATGCTGTTACACCCCAATAACCGTGGAGAGCAAAACGATTGTCCAATGCGAAACATACGGTAATTCACGATGTATAAATACGTCGTGGTGACCTAGCATTTCGTTCGCTCTCTGGAACCGGATATGCCAGAGAGAACAAGACCGAAGAAGATCGTTGCTTCTCCAGCATCCAGCGCCCGCTAATTACTCGAAAACGTCCTCGTGATATAGTACATGAATTTTAATTCTTCCACGCCATTAAGTAATCACAAAAATTAGCATACAGCGGGGTGTTCGGCTCATTAATAAATATAGAGACGAGAAAAATCAACCCTTCTGGATACCGCATCGCCAAATTATACACGCTCGCGTTTCATCTTCCTTTTGACGATGTTATTGTGTTTATTCAAATTTCAGAGACGACGATATAGAGTTGTGGTCCTAAAACTAAAACACAAACACACGTCGATTCAGATAGACGCTTTTATCATATCCAGCAACCGAAAGTATACGACGTCATGCCGAATATTTTGCATATACGCATTCCGCATTGGGCAAAAATATTACTTTAATCTACAACGAAATTATACTCGGGCGAATGTCGCAATTACTTTTTATTTCGGCGAAGATTAATTAAAGCCTGTTTTTAAAATTAGCCGCAGATTCGCAAAAGGTACACGAATAGGTGTGCGGTTCCCTTACACTATTCTCTGACAAAGTGTAAGCTGAGAGATAAGGCTGTAAGTTTTTGCTACTGTATATATCTTTCACCTATACGAAAATAGGTCGCTTTATAACAGTTTTTTTCCTCCCTTCAAAAATTTGAATAAGAAAATCGTCCCCCGTGGAATTTTTGATTAATTTTCATTTGCATATTTGGGTTTCTCCGGAACTGTATAGCGCTGCCGAATATTCGCTCATTTTTCTGATAGGAAATTTACGTAATTTTTCAAATTCTTGATTACGAGTACGATGAAAATTGTTGCGAAAAGTAACGTGTGCTTTTTTTTGTACGAATGAAAAAGAAAATCACCTTTGTCAAATTTGGATTTACCATAAAGCAAAGTAGATTTAGCCTATGGCGCAGAATTTAAGACGACAATAACTTTTAACATGTATTCTTTCATGTACTCTGTTCAAAAAAAAAAATAAAAATAAATAAATAAATAAATAAATAAAAAATAGACCAAACTTGATATTCAAGTTCTATGTGCAAAAAAATGTTTGCAATATTATATGAAACCAAGAATTAAAAGTAGCAATATTTGTAGTTACGAAACTATGGAAGACAAGGGTAGCTTGTTCCCCTCCTCCTCCTTTCAAAGATTTCTTTTGACCTGAGTAAGCAAGCTTACCAAAATTAATTCCTAAAATTGAAAAAAAGTGAGACCTTTCTAGTTTTATTCTTTGCCTATCGACTGGAAATTGTGTACGAAGGTGACGAAATTCTCTCACTTATCCCTCAAAGTCTTGCCTCCGTAGGTTTCTGGATTTTTGATAAATTTTCCGAACAAACATCATTTTTTAGGAGTGAGGGGGTGCAGAAACATTTTTGATGAGCTCATTTACTGGAACTTAGAGGAAATGACTCAAAATTTTCAGAGGAATTCAAGTCACACCTCCAAATTGAATTGAATCGGTTAGAACTAAAAGAGGTTAAGTCCACTTTTGTCGTTTTTGCTTTTTTCACGGATTATGTGTTATTGAAGTATCGCGGATCTGCTGGTGTGGTTGAAATTTCGTGAAACAGCTGGGAAAGTGCTTTTTGGCAATATCGCTTTCTTTCATTCGGAACCAAACAAAGCTTATTCAAAAAATTGATTTTTTCCAGAAATTATTCGAAAATGGTGTATTTTAGTGTAAAAAATAAGAATAAATAAAACATTCCGGCGCACTCTCCTCTTTTTGCATTTTTATACCTGAAAAGTGTTATTTTCAAAAACGAAATCGCAATTTTCCAATAAAGCCTCAGAACTTTTTTCTTGATTTTGCACGATTAGAATGGGACCAATACTAAGGTGATCCCTTTATGTCTGTTTACAAAAGGGGGGCAATTTAGAGCCGTAAAACTGCAAAAAAATCGTTCAGAACTAAAAGGGGTCAAGTCCAAAAACTTTGAGCCCTCCCAGCTCCGACTCACCAAAATTTTATTCGACGGGACCGGGTTTAAAAGTTGTCTCTTGTGACCCTCTACCACCATAAACCTGAAGGACGTATTCCACGATTTTCAAATTTTCGAATAAAACAGTTTTTTCGCCTCCTGAAGTGCGATTTCTGGACTTAACCCCATTTAGTTCCAACCAATTCAATTAGTACCGTTTTTGACCCACTTTTTCTTTGCAACTTGGCAACGGAAAATCATAACCGAGCACGTTTAACGAATTTGGACTCAGCAACCCAAGAATAATCGAGGCTAGTGCCTAACCGAATTTTGATTTCCTCCCCCCTCTCAAAAAAAGATCATATCTTGAGAAGCAACATTCCTGTCAAATACCACCAGTAAATTCGAACTAGACGCTCAAAAATATCACAAAATCAGTTGTTAACCTGATTTCTTGATTATTCATAATTGCTCGATTTTATCCGTTGGGTGTGCAAGAGGGCGCGAAAAAATTTGAATCTGAAGTACAAAAAACTCAATCCGACCCTGCCTTGGATAAAAAAACTTTATTTTCTTAGAAAATTCGTTACTCAGAGATGATGAATTGAAAATAAATAAAAAGAGGCTATAACAACCAGACACAGATACATGGAGGAGGCAGGAGGGACAATTATCCTACGCAGGGAGAAAAACTGAAATTGAAAACGCTACGTTTAGTCTTGGCAAAATAGAAAAAATAAAATCTATTTTGGCAAGGAAAAATTTCATGATGGAAAATGATTAAAGCTAGTTCTTTGACCAATATAATAAAAATTCTCATTCCCAACTTTTGTGTCAAATTTTTTGGTAGAACGGGGGTGGGGGGCAAAGTCTCCCAATTTTTTATATTTTATTTTATATTTAGCGAGACACTTATCACCTATAGCCATATAAGCCATGGCCTCGGTACATCTTATGGTTAGTTATACTCGTACATTTGAGAGTATCACATTACTCGCGTTCCAACGGTATTAATAACTTAATTTCGCCAAACTGTTTCCCTGTATCCTTCAAGCGCAAATCCTTCTCAGGAGTGAACAGATTAGCACAGGAAAGAAAAAAACGGAGAGACGCCACGGACTATAAGAACATGCTGACGATTTTTCGTAAAAGTCATATAAGATTTTTATAAACTAATTTCAAAATTTTATGTGGTATTCCCGAAAGGCCTCTGTTAAAGTATAGCATTGTGTGGGGTCACTTGTGATTTTCCATTTCAGGAGAGGCGGTTTTACGACAGATACGAAGAATTGCGAGAGACCATTTTTACGGGAGGTTTATAGCTTATATGCTTCGGAAGTGGAAGGACGCGCTTACCCATTCGACCAAGAGCGAGTGGACCCGAGCGCTGATACGCGACCTCAATGTATGGTATGGGCAGGAAGATCTCACGGAGAGCTAAACTTCCACCCGACCTAAGTTCTGAGCGGCCACGGGTGCTTCGGAGCGTAGCTAGTAGCTACACCGGATGGCGATAGCGCCGAGCCCCGTGTGCGCGCACTGTGATCGAGGGACGGAGGACACACCTTGGCACAACCTGTTCGAGTGTCAGGCCTCGGAGCAGGAGAGGCGCGGGACGGCAACAACACGGTCGATCCCGGCGGAGGAAGCATCAACGACGACGGCGTGATCGGCCGTCTCGCGCCGGACATCCTGGTTCCGGAAATGATGAAGAGTCGAAGCAGTTGGAGAACCGGGCGTCGGCCCTTGTCTCGGCCATCATGAAGAGGAAGATACAGACGGAGTGGTCGAGGCAGAGGGCCGACAGACCAAGCTCGGACCAACACCATCGAACAGGACACAACTCCGTACCATCCTAGAAGAGCTGCTGCAGGGCTCTCCGCCGTCACCCCCTGCCTGCGTCGCTACGCGTACCAAGACGAGGAGATGAGGGGTGAGTGAAGAGGAAACGCGTCCGGCTGTGGGGGACCTGAAATTTCCAGGCTAGTACTCGGTGAGCGCGAACCTCGGTTAGTAAGGAATCCCATGATGGCCCTTGCAGGACGTGCGCACCGGAAGCGGCACCGCGAAATGGGGGCTCGGGCCGGCTTCAAAGCGTCTCTCCGACCATCACTGATGCGATACTCGAAAGGGTAGTTTCCGGGGCCGGCGGTGCGGTATCTCAGGGGCCATGCGTGCATCGTCATACGTTCCACCACACCATAGCCTATATTAATTTTTCTAGCAGTATTTTTGCAGTGCAATTAACAGTTGAGAAATTATTTGAGGAAAAACTGAAAAGGAGACGCTTATTACATCCTGGGAACTTGACGTCGGGTCCGGGGTTGACAATATTTTTCAAGATTATTCTTTAGATTATTAACTACAAATGTGTGAAAAAAATGCAGTGCATATTTAACTAGCATCCAGACTATTTAGAATTGAAACCTCTTGTAGCTGGTCATCCTGTATAGGGAGCCACGATGTTATTTCACGTGTTTTCCACTTAAACAGTATAACAGAGCATTGTAGACGTATATAGGCTGTAACGATCAATAAATCACGGTTCAATGATACGTCGGTAAATCGAATTCCACAATTCGAATTGAAGGCACCTATATGTAACGTCTGGATCTTTTAATTGATTTGTGCAACGTTACACGTTCTCTCGTATCACGATTCTCCATCTGTGGAGCTTCGAGTAAGTTCGTATTTAGCCGAATAATATTACGTTATCGTCGATCAAATTCGGCGTACTTCTTAGAGGTATGAAAAGGAAATAAAGCAAATATAATGAACACGTAGGTATAAAAAACAACGCACTGTTACACATTGTTGCCTTCGAGTCCTTAAAGCGCGATACATATAATTAGGTTTAATGAAAACATGCCTAATACAAACACATTTCACGCAGTTGCACTTCTTAAAATAATCTAGATCGCTATCGCTACTCCTCTGTGTATTTCATGCCGAATTACACGTTATCATACATGTACTGTTGACTGTTTCAATTAAATCGAAACACGTACTCGCGCCGGTCTGTATCATTAATTCAATTACAAACCATGATGAGTATTTCCTACGATATTATGTGTTATTGTATTCCACAGAGATATATTTTACAATCAAAACCGTATTATTTTATGACTTTTTTCCTTCGCAGGTACATCGTTCTGCATTACACGCTGGGGAAAGCGCAATTGTTCGAATAATTTATCGTGGAACACGATCGAAATTTCTTACGTACCCTTTTCGAACAGCAAATTTTCGATTCTGAGAAAAAAGAACAAAAATTGGAATTTACGACCCTTTATCTATACACAAGTTATACTGTTACAGGAACCACGGTATCATCGGGAACAAGTGAGAGGCATACAGATGGCACAGGGGCACCTCATTTATGCAAAAAATGCGCGAAGACCACGTGCAGCGATATTTACGTATCAAGTGAGCTCAGGGCCGGATTTACGAATAGGCAAAGTAGGCAGTTGCCTACGACGAAAGCTCATGAGTGGCGCCAATAGGCGCTACTCGAATTCTCACGAAATTTTGAAATTGATTTTTAAAAATCAGAAGCTTCTTTCTCCAACAACTCAATTTATGATGATTTTGTGGACAAAAATACTGAAAAGACTGAATAAGACGAATATAACTTTACAAAAAGTCAACATATTTCTGAAGACTTCGAGTGAATTGTATGAATCTTTGCAATTATATTTTCAAGACTTGAGAGGATGATACAATGAGTTAATTTCAAAAATGAACACAACATTCCACACTTCTTTAGATATGACTGTGCCGGATGAAGGTGATTCTAATCAGGGTGGAACTAGGATGTCTAGAATTCGAGGGACTAAAAGGTGATGAAGCTCAGATTCCTGAAGTCATACTGACTGGGCCAAAAAAAAAAAAAAAAATGGAAGTGAAAAGGTTTCAATGTGACTATTGATAATTTGGTCGAGATGCAGCGGAGGAAGAAAGCTTTTAAATGATGATTTGAATTTCTTTTCAATTTCGGAAAAAGTGATAAACATAACGAGGAATTAAGGAAAAGTGCGAAAAAATTTTCAGAATTTTATGATGTCGATGAATCCAATGACATAATTGAGGAATTAATTCAATTCAAGTATTTTTTGCAGAGTCATAATCTTAAAAGTCCTCGTAAATCGGATCCCTTGGAAAACTTCCAGTGTACCTATCACAAAAAATAATTTGATGTCCACCTTTCCAAACATACTTATTGCCTATCAAACCTTTTTAACATTACCAGCCAGCAACTGTTCTGGGGAAAGGAGTTTTTCAGCTTTGAAACGTATCAAAAATTACCTAAGGAACACGCTGCGTCAGATTAAAACTTCATATCTCTCGTTGTTGCACACTGAGTCTAAATTGACCGAAGAATATTATATTGATCAGATTATTGATGCATTTGCCGCCAAAAAAGCCAGAAAAAAATCTTTCTAGAGTCCATATTTCAAAGTAAAGATACGGATGACCGTCTATCACAATAAAATCTTGTATTATTATATTTCTCTATCATTTACTTGTGCAGTATTGTTGAATTTTCATTACCTATACTCATTACCAAACTTGTGATTTCGTTTATAGCCTACAATTATTTCTTATTTATATTCTCATCATATACCTAGTATATATTTTCATTTTCATATGTTCAATTATTATCATAACTCAAGTCTCGCTATCTAGTTTTTGGTTCGTCAATCATCAACACTATTTTTTTGTAGTTTTTTTATTATTCTTAATTCCTAATACATGATCATATTATTCATATTTCAAGATTGATTAATCAGAACAGAGAGAGAGAGAAAAGAATGAAGAAATTTCTTCCCACGAAACAATCTTGAGAAAGGGAGAGGGGGGATTTCAAGGTGAAAATTCTTAGGCGTCGCCTTTCGTTTTGCCTACGACGCCACAGAAGGCAAATCCGGCCCTGAGTGAGCTGCACAGTAATACCGGGATTTACCCTACGGGATCTTGAGGCGGCCATTTTAGAATATGAGGAGGGAGGGAACAAGAAGAAGATATAGTGACATGCTGAGCATATTTCCCATTCAACTCTCGGGACCCTCCCCCAACTGATGAGCTCAGGGAACTGGTGGAATACTGTGTGAGGGAAAAGCTGAACCTTCTTGTCGGATGCGATGCCAACTCGCACCATACCATTTGGGGAAGTACAGGTACAAATCCGAGAGGGAAAGGGCTAGTGGACTACCTTGCGACACAGGATCTGCTGGTACTGAATGAGGGAAGCAAACCAACGTTTGTCACAAAAGTAAGGCAAGAAGTTATAGACATCACACTCTGTAATTCCAATGGAGAGTGTTGGACGAACCATCTTCATCGGATCACCGATGTATCCAATACCAGATTCGGGCACCTAAGGAGGAACAAAGAGGTATTAGGAACCCTAGGAAAACAAACTAGGGAGACTTTAAAAATAATTTAGAAAGACTGACGAGGTACAACTGGCAACGGATTCAAAACGTAAACGACCTGGAAGCACGAGCCAGCATACTGGATGGTGCACTCAGGGACGCCTGCGAGAAGAACTGTGAGCCTAAGATAATAAAATCACGCAAAACCATCTGGTGGACAGTAGAGTTGAGGAAACGTAAGACAGACACTCGAAAAAGGCTGAGGGCTGCACTGAAAAATAATACACCGGCTTCCTGGGAACTATATCATGAGGCTCAAAAAGCATATACAAAGGCGGAAAAGCGAGCCAAAACAGAGAGATGGAGACGTTTCTGCGAATCTATAGAAACGATACCGGATACCGGAGACGGCACGCCTGCACAAACTTCTCAGTAAGGAAAGGAGGGTGGAAGAGGGGCCGCTTGAACTCCCAACAAGTGGTTTTTCTACCACCTCGAGAGAGGCAATAGAGCACCTCATTGACACGCACTTCCCGGGAGCAAAAATCATGGAAAACACACAGCCGCAGCCAGGAGCCAACTGTGTGCAAAGCGGAACGGATTGGGGAACGGCAAAGGAGTTGGTTACACCAGACAGGGTTGGGCGGTAAACACATTCTCGTCGTACAAAGCACCGGGCCCAGATGGAATCTATCCAGTCTGCCTACAGACAGGATTAGAGACCATAATAGGACCGTTCATTAGGGTCCTTAGGGCATCATTAGCCGTAGAGCACATTCCAAAATTGTGGAGGGGTGTAAGAGAGGTGTTTTGGCCTAAACCAGGCAAAGACCCCTGTAAGGCCGAATCCTACAGGCCGATAAGCATCTCATCATTCATGCTAAAAACCTTGGAAAGGCTGATAGACAGGCACCTAAGAGAGGTTACCCTGAAAAGATTCCCACGACGTGAGAACCACGCATATAGGGCAGGCAGATCAGTAGAGTCATCACTGCACTCGCTTGTTACAGCAGTTGAGAGAGGGATGACTGACGGAGATTGTGTCCTGGCAACATTCATGGATATACAGGGAGCGTTTGACGCGACATCTCATGAATCAATAGAAACAGCCCTGAGGGAAAGGGAAGTGAAGGAAAGCTTATTAAACTGGATTGTATCTATGCTAAAAGGCCGACAGATCCGGATAACATACCAACAAGAACGGATCCATGCAACGACCATCAGGGGCTGCCCACAAGGCTACTGTGGAGCCTGGTGGTAGAAAGTTTGCTGGAGGAGTTGAATGGTCAAAAGATATACAAACAGGGCTACGTTGATGATTTGGCTGGTAACCGGCAAATTTCCGGGAACCATTGCGGAGTTGACGCAGTGGGGACTCCGATGTGTGGAAAAATGTTGTGTGGAAAAATGGTGTGTGAAAAAGGGGTTATCGATAAACGCGGACAAAACTGAGATCACTCTTTTCACCCATAAAAGGAAAGGCAAGGAGTTGATCAAGGTGCAATACGAGGGAAGACCGTTAGTCCTCACAGGAGAGGTGAAGTACTTAGGAGTATATCTTGATGAAAAACTCTCCTGGAGGGATCACGTCTCAGATAAAATAAGAAAAGGGATTGAGGCTCTTTGGGCTTGCCGCACCTATGTCGGCAGGACCTGGGGACTCTCTCTCAAAATGATACACTGGATATATACCGGTGTAATACGTCCCAGAATCACATATGCGGCCATTGTGTGGTGGGGCCGGGTCCATCTGGCCAAAGTCAGAGAAGAACTAGACCACCTGCACACGGGAGGCTTAGGAAAAAAGGTGGCCACCCATTCTCGGAAAAGAGGAGAATGTGTAGTTTGCAGATGCCTCTAAGAATGACCAAGGGGTAGGAATCGGAATCACGAATGCAAAAGGCGCTGACAACTGTTCAGTGGCACTGGGCGAGGGCATCACCATCCTCCAAGCAGAGATAATGGCGATCATGGTGGCCATTGATGAATGCAAGCAGAAGGGCCTGGTTAATAAGCAGATCTATATCTGTACAGTCAATCGGCTATTAAGGCGCTACTGTCACACCAAACTACATCCCTGGTGGTGGCAGAGTGGGTTAACAAACTATACGCCCTTGCTCAGGAGAACCGTGTCACCACACTATGGACACCGGGACACTGCGGCATAAAAAGGAACATAATCGCTGGCAAGCTAGCGAAGGGGGTCATTATAAAGGAACTGGTAACACCCAGGCCGTGTCTTCCAGTAGCATACAGCGTCATAAAATCCGAAATAAAGGCTTGGATAAGTAAGCAGACGGAAATGCACTGGCGGTTGGCCAGTGGCATGAACGTCAGCAAACACTGATAAGGGACGCCCCCAGTAAGTATGCCAAGTTCCTATTAGGGCTTGACAGGAAACATGCAAGGCTCATGGTCGGACTACTAACCGGTCATGGGGCCACAAAACACGTGCGGTATAAAATAGGAGTGGTAAAAATCGGCTCCTGTAGGTACTGTGGAGAAGAGGAAAAGCCTAGATTCATTTCATATGTCAATGCCCAGCAATATCCGGGACAAGACGCGAAGCATTGGGACTAGAATATCCAGCACCTAGTGAAGTCAAAGGGATAGAGCTAAGTAAAATTCTCACTTTGGCTATAAAAGTGAGGCTACTGAGCTGATCCTTAACAGCAACTTGAGGAATAGTGCAATGGATTGCAAAGTCTGAGCACTCGGCGCATACAGTGCCACCTCACACACAAATGAATGAATATATTTTAGCTCAGATCGGGATCTATAGGATTTATCGAAAATCTCCTCCAATGATGCAACCACACTGGACAATTCTCAGCTGAGAAAACCAGTAGTTATCTTCACGAGGAAACGAAGCCATTAATCCATCAAATTACAACTTAGCGGCCTTCCTCTCCAGTTTGCTAACGAGGTTCGTTTTCTAGGCACCGTATTTTGACTAGAAGTTACGCAAGGGCACGAGGGCACCCATATCTCAACAGTCGAAAATAAATGCACTCTTGCACTCAACTTACTAAACATATGATATTATGCGGCGCTTCGTTATAGTCACGGATATTGCTATTCTTTTGCTCGTGTTCCTACGTTGACCACTTTCTGCTAGTCAACTAACCAAAACATGAGTCCAATATGTCCGAGTGTGATGTAGCCTGCTCGGTCAGGAATAAACTTACGAGTTAATTCATGATCACTGATCCACTCCTAACCAACACTCTTGAATGGTTTGTGACACTGTGGCTTGGTGAATTCCGGTCTCCCCGTGGCCAGTTTAGTTTCAGTTCACCTCGCGGTACACTCGAATCAGCTGCCCAACTGTTATTTTTACCTTGTAATTTATTGTAAATGAATGCAAGTTAGGCAGGAATATCCAAATGATTTACTCACCGTTCTCGTTGTCCTGTTTTGGTCCTCTTCCTGAGCCTTTATCCGGACACGTTCTAGTGCTAGTTCGGCTCTGCATTTCAGTTCCTCCTGCAAAACAACAGCTCGGTTATTCAAACAGTCACGTTTTCAAACTCAAGTACAACATTCTTTTGAGTTTTGACTATCCTGTCTTCTCAAAACTAACACTGTTCGACATCACTTGTCGATCACCTGCTTATGCTTCTTAGAGCGATCAATTTCTGCTAGAAGTTCTGCGGTGGTGTTTCAGAAAGTCACTTTCACATCTGTATAATAGATTTGCCAGGATAATTCAGTCTTGGGCCACTGAAAAGAAGCAAGGTAATGACAACTGAATAAAAGTTCAATCTTGGGAAACTAATGAGTAGGCCAGAAAGGATATTTACAAGGTCAGCGCTGTAGTGAAGCAAGTTTATACGAGAATCAAAAATTTTCTAACTGTTGAAGTCAATAAATCTTACATTTTCAAACTGTCACCTAAGCAACAAAATAATTTTAAAAAAAAACACAAAAAAAAAAAACTTAAGATATGTGAATTTGTCGACTGAGCACCTGAAATTGGCAATTTGCCAACTCTGAAAATTATTGAAAGGCGACTCGCCTCTCCATATCCTTCTGTGGTTACGACCCTGTATCTGGCAGGTCAGTATTAAGAAACTGAACGTATACAGTAACAGATCCTCACGCAAAATAGGAAAGTCCCATAAAGCGCACGTTGATGTGTACCACTGTGGAAAACGTCGCACTGGTGCAAATCAACACGCAACATAACGCTAGTTTGGAATAATTTCATCGAAAATGTTTGAAAAAAAAAATGCCAATAATCTTCGAAGAATCTCCACAGAAATCTTTAGAAAAAATTTCCAATGTTTCCCAAAGAATTTCATGAAAATTTTTCGAAAAAATGTTTCGCTAGTTTTTTAAAAATAATAGGAATTGGGAAAAAACTACGACGGTTTTTAAAGGATTTTATCAAGAAATCTCAGGTAAAATGTTCTCCGAAGAATTTAATCGAAAATCGAGAAAAATCTTCGGAAAAATTCTTTGATGACCAGGAATTTCATCTAAAATTTTTGGAGAAAAAAATTCCGATACTTTCCGAAGAATCTCTTCGAACATCTTTCGGAAAAATGTCCAATGTTTTCTAAAGAATTTTTTTTTTAAACCCTCGGGTATCTTCGGGAAAATTTCTAACAATTTTTAAGGAATTTCGTATTTCCGATTATTCCCGAAAAATCTCATAGGAAATCTTTGGAAAAATGTCCAATGTTTTCCAAAAAATTTCATCAAAATCCTTCGAGAAAATTTTCCGATGATTTTTGAAGAATTTCATGGAAATATTCGGGGAAAAACTCCGATGGTTTTCAAAGAATTTTTACTAAACAATCTTCAGGAAAAATGTTCGATGATCTCCGAAGAATTTCCTCGAAAATCTTCGGGAAATTTCAGTTTTTTTTAAAGATTTCCAATAAAAATCTTCGGAAATTACCGGAATTTTTTCCAACTTTCCGATGAAATTTCTTAAAATCATCGGATATTGTTCCCGAAGATTTTCGATGAGATTCTTCAAAAATTATCGGAAAATTTTCTCGAAGGATTTTGATGAAATTTTTTGGAAAACATTGGACATTTTTCCAAAGATTTCCTATGAGATTTTTCGGGAATAAACTCCGATGGTTTTTGAAAAAAATTTTATTAGACTATCTTCAAGGAAAATGTTCAATGATCTCCGAAGAATCTCATCGAGAATATTCGGGAACAATATCCGATGATTTTAAGAAATTTCATCGGAAAGTTGGAAAAAATTCCGGTAATTTCCGAAGATTTTTATTGGAAATCTTTAAAAATAACTGAAATTTCCCGAAGATTTTCGAGGAAATTCTTCGGAGATCATCGAACATTTTTCCTGAAGATTGTTTAGTAAAAATTCTTCGAAAACCATCGGAGTTTTTCCCCGAATATTTCCATGAAATTCTTCAAAAATCATCGGAAAATTTTCTCGAAGGATTTTGATGAAATTTTTTGGAAAACATTGGACATTTTTCCAAAGACTTCCCACGAGATTCTTCGGAAATTATCGGAAATTTTTTCCAAAAATTTCCTACGAAATTCCTTAAAAATTGTTAGAAATTTTCCCGAAGATATTTGATAAAATTCTTCAAACCATCAGAGTTCCCTCGAATATTTCCTACGAAATTCTTCAAAAATTATCGGAAAATTCTCCGGAATTTTTTTAAAGAAATTCTTTAGAAAACATTGGACATTTTCCCTAAAGATGTTCGAAGAGATTCTACGGAAATTATCGGAATTTTTTTCTCCAAAAATTTTAGATGAAATTCCTGGTCATCAAAGAATTTTTCCGAAGATTTTTCTCGATTTTCGATTAAATTCTTCAGAGAACATTTTACATGAAATTTCTTGATAAAATCCTTTAAAAACCGTCGTAGTTTTTTCCCAAGCTTGGTGAGCAGTAGGGGCAGGGGCGGTGAGGACACGAGATGTGAATAAGGCACAACAGCATGAAACGGAGTATAATTAAGCGAGTGTGTGTGTATGTGTGCGCGTGCGAGTGGTGTTATTATTATTATTATTTTTAAATCATTATTTATTATTATTATTTCTTTTTTTTTCTTCGCTCCTTAATTTTGTTATAATTTCTTATGGTATTAATCTCCGCTTCCCTGTAACTGGCCACCTGGCTGTTGGAAAGGGGAGTAAAATATATACATTATTATTATTATTATTCAAAAATTAACGAAAAATTTTCATGAAATTCTTTAGGAAACATTGGAAATTTTTTCTAAAGATTTCCGTTGAGATTCTGCGGAAATTATTGTTTTTTTTTGTTTTTTTTTTTCTCTCAAATATTTTCGATGAAATTATTCCAAACTAGCGTAATGTTGCGTGTTAATTTGCACCAGTACGACATTTTCCACAGTGGTACACATCAACGCGCGCTTAATGGGATTTCCTATGTTGCGTGATGATCTGTTCCACACTGAACGTATGTGTAATAAAATGGCCATTAAATGGCAATTTAGTTCAGACACTTATCATTCTCGAGTGGTGCCTTCTTAATAGGGGAAACACTATATCCCATTGCTTTTCTTACATGTGGCTAAGGTTCCCCAAATTCAGAATCATCGTAACGTGTTGGATTTCACTTCGGTCAAGAGAACACTTAGGGTGTTAGATGAAGTTGTACTTGTGATTCCAGAACCAGTATTCCTTATATGGTTAATGCTCCTACTTTACCCTCTCCACATAGAAGTATCCAACTCAGGGTCAAGGGAGTCTAGTAGGGGAAACACTACATCGCTCGTCCATAATTCTCTCCTCCATTCCGGCTAGAAATCGTGGAACATTGATTGATCCCATCCAAGAAATTCTGCTCGAACAGGCAGATATTTAGTGCCACACATACCACACATATTAACTGCATTACGAAGTTGATTTTTTCCATGTCCTAATTAATCGCCCTCGTGGAATTCTAAAAAGATATTTTTAATTTTCGGCAACCTCGTAACACCGACGACGGACGAGCCCGCAACACGCTGCAAATTTATTGTTAAATGTTTGTAATGGCGGGAAGTGGAAAGACAAATGAAATTCGAATGGTTGTGGCGCGAGAGCGAGAGAGAGAGAGAAAGAGAGTGGATGCTGGAGAATGAACGTGTGCGCTTCTAACTTTGCGAATATTTGCCGAACATGGCGCGAAAACGAACGGTAATGTAGATAAGTTTAAATTGTCGAAAAGACGAGTTGGTAGTACGTCTGTGATGGTAGTATTTTTACTTGTAAAACGTTCTGACAGCGGCCAATGTATTAGTAATAACAGGGCTGGAAGATGCGGCGCGGCTGGAGAGAAGGGCTACAAGCCTCTTAAAAAGAGGGTCAGATCCGTTTAACCGCAAGTCTACTTCAGATGGTATGCTAATAACATATTCAAGGATAGGAGGGAAAACGCAACTTGGTAAAGACGTCCGAGCTATGGGTGAGACAATAGGTCAACCGAAAGATAGGAAGTAAGAAGAAGCGACGACGAAGGCGAAGGTAGAGAAGGGTTAAAACGAAGGCGGGATTGTCATTCTTACCCTTTCTAGAGTTTGCGGAAAACGGACGGACGGTGTAAAGGGAGAAGTTTTAAGTTAGAACTGCTATTTGGAATAATTCCATACATAACAATGTCTTGAAGTGTAAGATGTATGAACTTAACTCTGGACACAAGGGGTAGCGAAAGAACAAGACGAAGTAGTCGGGAAGGAGTTTTAGTTCAATTGTTTACCCTTCATTCTCAATCCCTTCTCCATCCTGCTCTCGTCCCCAGGCCAGTGGGAATCTACGAACCAATTAATACGTACATTTCAAGAGAAAGATCTTCTCTCGGTCTTAAGGTAGCCGTACCTCTTCTCCTTGACAGACCTCGTCAAGAATCGATAAACGTTGCCTCCATCCTTCCATTGTCTTCTCATTCTCTTATGACGCGTTTGTGTGCGCGTGTTTACGTATATATATATATGTATTTGCAATTTGATGGAATTAGAAAGCTCTGACCACGGTGGCAGATATTACAGCCTAATACGACTACGCATTTCCAATGCTCTCAGATGGGAAAGCTCGATTGCGACGGCCGATTTGCATAAAAAATATCTCTCGCTTTTTCCTTTTCCGCGACGGCACGTTTCGTATTAATTTCATTCGTCGAATGTCGCTCACGTATTCTCACCTAAGTTTCGGTATTCCAACTTGGACATGTAGCTACCATTTCCAGTCGGGCGATCCGTTCAAAAGCGGATGAAACGCATAAAAATGTTCTGTTGACTACGTGTACTCGAATATTACCGCCATCTTTCTCGGTGACCAAAGAGGCCAGGGTTCTGATGGTCCATTTGGTAAGATGCAAGAACTTCAATTACGTCACTGAAGTGCGAATCGCACAGGCCGCTCGTGGGAATTTAGCTTTTTTTGATCTGTACTCATAACTGATGCCACCGACATATTTTTCTATTATTTTTACGAAGTACAACATTCAGTTCGCTATCGCTAAAATGAGCCCTCTGCTGCAAAAATTCAAATTTTCTATTACGTCCTTACGAAGTGAATTTCGGCGCAGGTGAGATGGCAAAAATTGTTACGGGTTGCATGCCCGAATGGCCCTTGTAAAGAGGCAGCTGCCATTCGAATGCAGGCATTTTCCACTCTCAGAAAGACCCAGTTTCACACTTGATCTTATTCCAGAAGTATAAACGTTACCCTAAATCTTTATGCTGATTCCGATTTGGACTATACGGCAAAAACGTACAGACTAAGAGGACGGACAGGGTGGCAGTGACAAAGGAGGTGTCATACCTCAAGGTTTTTTGAAAAGTTGGTACTGGCAAATCCAGAAAACTGTGAGGACCTTATTTTTAGGCAAAGTGCAGCTAATGCAATGGTGACGAAGTTCATTTATTACACGAACGATAACTGAAACGAAGAGACCTACGCAATGATCGCAAAGTTAATTAATTAATCAATTTATCTAATTATTTACTTATTCATTTTATGGGCAAACCAAGCGTAGCCTTATGAATGTCGCGATGCTTATCTGATCCCAAATGCGATGAAAAATGTTTACGTTTCAAAGAAATCCCTGCATTTTAAGCTCCATTTCGTTTTGTATATTTTACACAGTTGGGGTAAAAATGCATCGCGTGGGTATTCTTTTTTTAACATATCTTTACATATTTTGCCAAATTTACAAAAATCGTCCAAAATACGGCTATTTTGCGATTCATCCATGTAAAAAGAAAAAAAAAATCAACTTATGTTGGGGAAAAAGTAGACAAAAATTTTTTAGCAAATTTTTTGGCGGTTTGAGTAACAATGCTCTTTGTTTTAAAATTCAATTTATTTACTAAAAGAAAGGTTTTTTGAGATAATTCTCTTTTTTCCGTTCTTAATATCTTAGTTTTATTCAGTTTTCTCAGGAGTTTCAGTTTAGAATAAAATTTGAATGTTTCAAAAAACTGTAAAATGATACCCATATTGATTTCCCATATTTTTACATATATCTAGGGAAAACGCATATTTTGGCCATATTTGAGGTAAAAGAAGTCGTATATTTTATGCATATTGGGGTCATTTTTTTTGTTTTGCCTATTATGCCGCACTCTACTTATATATTTTTTTCTTCTTTTTCTTCTTTTATTTAATCTGAACCATCTCTGACAGTAGCGAAAGCTATTACTGAGGTAAGAAGTTAAAAATTTGATGTTTTCCGTAAGAATGAAACAAAGGTAGAGTTCGTGAACGAACCGAATGTCAATTCAAATCTAATCTATCTTAATAAAAAATTTTATTAAGTGAATTAAACATTTTTTTGATAACTTAACTTAAAGTATTAATTTTTTAAATGAAAGATAGATAATTTATTCTTCAAAATATTTAGTTAATTTATTATTTATAACATTAATTAGTCAAATAATTTATATCTTAATTCTTTTAAATTAAGTTTAATAATATTAAATTTAAAGAAAATATTATATTTTTTTTTTAAATAAAAATTTTTGAATCATACATTTTTTTAAAAGAAATTTATTAAGTTAATGACAACTTTGGGGAAGTGGGAGGCCGAAATGTGTGTTCAGAGGTAAATTAGCGTAGTCCAGCGCTCTAGTCATCTGTAATTGATCTAGTCAACCAAAATTCTTACGATGAACTTTCACAACCATAATGCAGTTGCTATAATGTGATTCGAGTTTGAAGATGAGTCCAAGCGCAGGGACGAAACTACAGGGGGTGTAGGGGTTTAGACACCCCCACCTTTAATAATTTGGCAGTCGGCCAATTTTGAAACTGTTCATTTGAATTTTTAATTTTTTATGAATGTTTGTTTGTTTGTTTTTTTTTCGATTACAAAATATTTCGATTAAAACATCGGCAAATTTTTAACTTTTTTAAAATTTTGTTGGCGAATTTTTAGTCAAAAAAAAATATTTGTAGGCAAATTTTTCTCATCTAGTTCCCAAAAAACTGAAAGTCAGATTTCGTTTCTGAAAATGGAGTACCGTACACTCCTGTCAGAGACTAGTCAGTCAAAAGCCGAAGGTTTCAAGCTGAGTATCGAACGTTATCTGAAAGGTTGAAACAAAGCTGAAACGTGGAAGACATTTCGAAAATCTGAAAGTAGGTAGTAAACGTTGAATTTCGAATTTTAACGACTATTCTGTTTTTACTAGATTCTCTGTTTGGCCTAGAGCCCAAAGTTTGAGAAAGTTGAACATTTAATTAAAATCTAAAAGTTGGCTTTGGTCCTGGTGAATATAGGAGGAAAATTTAGTCTAGAACAACATTCAAAACTCCATGTGTTTCCCATAAGAACGAAAAAGACCTTGTGGCACGGATTCCCCTAATCCAATCAACTTAGAACTTTGTAGTTTTTTTCTATTTATTTATATATTTATTTAGTTTTTTAATTAGAACCAATTTAGGAGACGAATCAGAGGAAATTCAGAAAAAAATATCACCAAGCGTAAATAACGACCACCTTAACGTGTGTAGAGGAAGTTGTGTGTTCCTCTCAAGTATTCCTAACATCCTTCCAGCTTACCCTCCCAGACTAGAGTATACTCATATGCGCAAATGTTAGTGCTTGGGGATAAGGTTCCAATCTGCATTTGCAGAGACGAAACTATGGGGGGGGGGAAGAGGTGAAACACCCTCAATAATTTGGCAGTCGGCAAATTTTGAAACTGCTCATTTGAATTTTTCATTTTCTAAGAACGTTTATTTGTTTACTTTTTTTTTTCAGTTAAGAAATATTCTGATTAATAAATCGGCAAATTTTTTCAAATTTAAAAAAATGTTGCCGGCGAATGTCCCCCCCCCCCAACTGAAAATCAAGTTTCTCTCTGTCCAAGCGGTCAGTTAGGTTGAGAGCCTTGAGTCCTCAAAGTGTGTCGCGTCGATTTTCTTTGAAAAAAATCTACCTTATGAACCATTTGACGACAAAGAGTAATATATTTTTTAATCTATAAATTTGGTATTAACTTTTTTTTTATTGTTGAATCAACGGTTGATGAGATTTTAATGTTTATGAAATCATGAGGCTCACACAATATCAATATTCTGCGCAAATATGTTCCCTTCTAACATTTATGTCATGCAATGTCCATTCGTCATCAATTTGACTCACACTTGAGAAGGGGATGCAATCATTGCACAAATTTAATTTGTTTTCAGCTTATCAAATGCACTTGTAACATGCGTATCAGCAAATATTGACCTAATTATACAAAAGGCTTCGTGGCCTCCTGGTTACAGTGGTAATCAGCTGCAACTCAAATCTCCAGGGCCAACATTCCTTTTTTTCTTTCTTTCTTTTCTTTCTCCTTACTTTCTGACGAATATTATTTTCATCCAATTTATCAATATTGTTTTATTTATTCAACTACTTCCGTGCTATTTTCTCCATATTATTATTCGGAAGTTATCAAGCAAAAAGCAACCAAGTGATAAGAAAATCAAATAACAGAGTATGCTATGTAGTAACCAAGCGCCAGATGACGTGTGTACGTTGAGTATACTCTGTCATTTAATATTTTGGTGTCTGGTAGCGCCCACTTGAAAGGGTTCATAACTGAGACGTAATTCTTTACCAACATAATCTTCCAAATAAACCCCCCCCCCTCCACACAACACATATAAATTCGCGAGCAGATTTCCTGAGTAACCCCGCATGGCATTTCTTCATTTGGTTCCAGAAATTGCAAACGAGTTCTCATTTATGATTCAACTGAAATCGCTTATATTTTAGTCGTAATTTTTCCTGGCTATAACCCTTCACCGCCCTTTGAAAACTTGCGAACTGCGACGTTAGGGAAGCGACTCCGCTTATTTAGCGTGTTTCGAAACGGTAGAATAGAACATTTTTTTGGTTCTAACTCTCTCATTCAACAAAGTTAGATAGTGAATTTCAGCGCCGAATTCCCCCCCCCCGCACCATCAACAAGTGTTGCGGAACCACTGTTTACAATTTCAATGACATCTTTTTTTTACCGCGAAAATTACTTCGTGAAGTTGAAAGCGCCGAAACACATGCTTGTACAAATCAAAAGGAAAAAATAGTGTTCTGAATCCAAGTTTCATGCTGATTACTAATCTGACAATAAAAATTTTAATGACAGCATTTTTTTCGTCAAAATCTCGACAGTTTTAATTACTAAAAGTCAATTGTTAGGTAAAAAGACTTTCCTCGAAGTTCCAATATTAAATCTGAAATCAGTGGACAAATCCAATCCCGAAACACGTTTTCTGAATTTTTGGAGTTTTTGCGTTTGAATTACCATTTTCAGGACAAAAAGAGTGTTCAATCAAATTCTCGAGATCAGAATTAACCCTAAAAATAGATTTAGAAACGCCACATTTTTCTAATACATAACATCAAACTGTAAAATGGGATATTTCTTGGGGCCGTCCAGTCTTCGCGAGACCCGGGACGAATAAGAATGAAGAATTACATCGTAAACGAGAAAAAAACAAGTAAACATTTTTCGTCATATTCGTTAAAAATGGTGCGTTGGCGCATGTTGCTTTAGCGGGGCCCAAGGCAAACTGCCCCAGTTACCTCTTCTGTGCAGCGCAGACCTTACTGAACATTTGAAGGCCACTTCAGTGATGAAAAATGTCTGCACTCAAATTTAAAGATTAAATTTGGAATGTACCCCTTAGAACTGCCTATTACTGTTTGAGAATTACCCAAATAATCACTAATAGTAGGCAGTACCAAAATATTCTCCCATGGGGTGAATTTTCTTCCACCTACACTCGACTGATGTGACACACTCATTAGCAAGCCAAAGAGCAAATAATTTTCAGTTAATTTTCAGGAGAATTTCTTAGTATAAATTTATTATATTTTTGAATGGTCATGGTACAAGGGGTTATCGCATGATTCCTTTTCTTCTTCCCACCTTTGAAACTGCTATAACTGATAGTGAAGTAGTGAATTTGGGCTCTCAGCGATTCTGCCGAATGCATTGATCTGCGACATGCCACTGTATCTGCGAGTGTGAATTGAACTTACAGACATCTATTAAGTATTGTTTCTATTTCTTTTTACTTCGTCGAATCGAGATATTCTTCATTGAACTGGTAGAATTTTCTTCTTCTTCCTTTTTTTTTCTCTTTTTCTTTTCAGTTCAACAATCTTTGTCACGCATGCGTGGCTCATCGAAGTATTCACAAGGTGTGCGGTAAAACTCACCTTGCTTTATGTACGTATTTATTTCATTTTCTCACAGTGAATTTTTCAGTAAAATGTATTTCGGTTAATCTCTAGATACGTATTTTAATTGTCCTTCAATGAATCGGAAAATACTACCTACTAATAACGAACTCATTCTATGGAGGTAAACGTTTATAATGAAATGTGAACAAACTATGTACAGGATGCAGGTTGACCCACTCGTATGCGCATTTTCATCAACTGATTTCCGTTCAACGTTTTTTTCCTGAATGAATGAATGAATGAATGAATGGAATACAGGAGGCTGTCTAAGCTGCATAAATTGTTGCATATCTTAATTTTGAAAAGAATTTTACAAGCGCCGGGCCAGGGGATAATTGGTCACTAGGCATCCGTTAGAGCAGAATATGCAGGATAAATATGCGTGAGCGAAACGTGCAAACAAGTTTTCGTTTTTCTATTGAATTTTATGCATTAAAATATTATTTTTGTCTTATTTTCAACTGGTTTTGGTTGAATATTTGTAGAGGTACCTGAGCCCAGAGACGGAAATAAATCCATAAAAACATCCGGAATCCCTCACCGGATCTGAGAATGTGGATCCTGAATCATTTCTTCCTAGATTCAGATTAGCTATGGGAGTAACTGCCCTCCAACAGAGAAAATTTTAATAGGAATACTTCATAAATAAGCAACCAATAAGAAAATCGTACAGAATCTCGAATAAGCCTACAAGGCTCTTAAAAAGTCAAGAGAGATTTAGACTCACAGAACTGGGAACAAGTCTGCAGAAGATTTGAAGAGTCCCGAGAAATCTTATACAAGTACTAAAAATTCTCGAAAGTCAACTGAGCCTTGCAGAATTATAGCGAATCTTAAATAAGTTTTACATAGTCTCCTAGAGTTTTAAATGAATCTTGGAAAGTATTCAGCAGTATCAAAAAATTCTATGCAAGCCAGGACGAGTCGTAAAGAGGTTCTATGAGTTTTGATCTTTCTTAGGGAGTTTTCAAAAATTTAGAGGGAGCCTTAAAAAGTCTTAAGCCGGTCTCAAGGTGTCCTAAAGAACTTTAAAAAGAATCTTTAAAACTGTTGATCACGTGTACCAACGACTTTCAGTAGCGTCAAAAAGTCACGAAAGTCTTAAACGAGTCTTGAAAAGTCAACCAGAGTCTTAAACCAAGTCTGAACCTTAAAGAGTACTATTTTTTTCAACAAGATTAAGAATCTTACACAATTCCTAAGGTCTGAAATAAGTATAGAAGAGTTTTAAAAAGTTTTAATCATGCCTTGAAAAGCATTATCGAGTTTAGAAGTGGATATGAAGACTTTTGAATAATTTCAGTGAATCTTCAACAAGTTTGGGAGATTTGAATTCTTTTACTGTAAGAGTAACTAAAGATTTTTCAATTTCTCTTGAGGGCATAAAAATGATTTAAACTCTCAGTGCGGATGAGTAGTGGCTATTCGATTTTCACGCATTTTGCAGCATCCCCTCGGGATTGCTTCCTGGAACCGCCACTGATTCAGAGTCTCTGATTCTAGATTCTTTTTCCCGGGACTTGGATTCTTGCATTCTGTTTTTCCATATCATCAAAAAACTTTGATTAATTATTCTTACAAAAATGATAGATCCAAAATTTCATAATCAATTAGGATTCTGAATCCACATCAGGATTCTGTATTTCCGAAATATCCCCGATTTTAATGCAAATTCTCCGCAGGTTATTCCGCAATCCTTTTTTGAAAACGAATCTAAATCCTTAGATTCAGATTCTTTTTGGATTCCAGAATTTTTTGTTCAATATAAAATCAAGTTTTCCGATGCGGATTTGAGAATTCCTTTTCGAAGATGAATCCGAATCCTTCATAAGAATTCTAGAATCATCTATTCTTAATTCAGATTCTTACATTCAAAATCATCGTGATACTGGATTCGGAATTTCAAAATCACTTGGTCATGGATTCGGATTCTCGGATACAAATTTCCCCTTTGACTGGTGTGCCTTTGTGGAGAACAGACCTAAGACCCAAGTCCCCCAAAACCCTAATCTCATTATATCTGCGTCACACTGAAAATCACATCTACGCGAATAGACGTTGGAAATTTTGCAATCAAGCATTCTCAGTACTCCTGGCCTCGAAGGTTGACACGTCTAGAACAAGGATTATCGTCCTCTCAGCCTTACCTATGCTTATGTGACCGAAGTCCATTCCACTTTGACTAATTCATTGCAATTTCAGAAGCTGGCGCGTAAATTGTGTTCATAAATGGTGAGTTAAACACGAAACATAGTCGGAGATCATGATCGGTGGATATATAAAATGGGACGGAAAGACGCGAGGGAGGGAAATTCGAAAATAATCGAACGTTAACATCGCTAATTAAAAAGACTTCGATAAACTAATTAGATGTGACTAATTGCGTACAGATTCCACGCGAATTATTTAATAATGTAAACAATGAGACAACTAATTAAAGCAATGATAATCTGTCGGGAAGGTCTTTTTAAAAAGTATACGCGTTATGCCTAGGCAGCAGCCGCCGGGTCATAATACAGAAAATGTAGGTATATACCTACAGGTATTATCAAAACCCACCGCGTGACCACTGTATCTACAACCGTGACCATAAGTGAAGGACAATTTTAGAGAAATCTACCGGTGCTGGTGGGCGCATTCCATTTCAAATGTGCGCATTTCATTCGTCTTTGGTTGTCATCGATCTTCAGCACTAACGGATCAGCGATCAGCGCGTCTGTGATAGTAAAAAAATCATGTACTTCGGTGACGCGGATTCCGATAGAAAAATCGCATCCTTGGCATAATTTTGCGCCCGTTAAGAAATCGGCGTTTCATTCAGCTGGAGTGATGCTGACGATAAGCAGTGTCGAACTGGTCAAATTAAGACTCTCGGCGATTGAGCCATCAAATCATAAAGGAGCCCCACATACCAGTTTTTCTAAGCAAATAGACGCATCTTGAGCTCGCTGAGCTCCATTCACTGACTCACTGGGTCCCGCTGGTCAACGATCGCCAACCAGCCGACTTGGCCAGTCCGACACTGACGATAAGTTTGCTACCATAGTATCTGACAAGGGAGGAGCTGTCCCCAACTATCGATGAAATTCGAGCAGCCATCTCTAAACTGAAGAATAACTAGTCAAACTAGCATACCCGCGGAAATATACAAGTGCGGTTGCGACCTATTAGTGAGAAAACTGCATCAGCTACCCAAGAAGACCTGGGAGCAAGAGCAGGCACATGCAGATTTCAAAAGTTTCTTAATTGTTAACATTTATAAAAGAACAGGTAATAGGTTTGATTGCTCTAACTACCGTATGATTGCGCTCCTGTCCACACTGCGGGGAAGATTCTATAGCAAGAGTGATTTCTGACAGACTTCAACCTGCACTTGATGAAATTCTACCCGAGAGTCAAGCTGGTTTCCGCCTCAATAGAAGCACCAGAGACATGATTTTTACCCTTAGACAACTCCAGCAGAAAGTTTTAGGAGGCAGCACCCCTCCCTTTACGCTGTTTTCGTAGACTTAAGAAGTGCCTTCGACATGGTGAACAGGCAGGCATTATGAAAAATACTTCTCAAGCTCGGCTCCCCAGAGAAAGTCAATATTATAGCCAATCTACATCAGGGAAATGAAGCAAAAGTAGTAACTGGCAGCGACCTTACATAGATGGATTTAGTATAACTAATCGAGTCCGTAAAGCCTGCATCCCGGCCCCTGTTCTCTTTAACATATTTATGACTGCTTTTCTTGTTAGTGTGAACTACGTAGGTACAGATTCGACAGTGAGCTGCAATATGTTGATGACCTGGTCTTACTAGCCAGCTCAGAAGATGAAGCTCACAGAACAATGCAGACGTTTTCAAATGTACACTGCTCCCTGACTATGGAAGTGAATGCGTCAAAAACCAAATTGCTAGTAATGAACTGTCACGAACCCAGCAGAAACACAGACATAATCTCCACAGGTGGCTAGCCGATAGAAAAAATAGAGAAATTCAACTACTGAGGAACCTGGTGATGGAAAACGGAGACTTAGACGCTGAGATCGGTAATCACCTAAAAAGTGCATCCTGTGCCTTTTTCAATTTAAAAGCTCGGATATTCAAATGCAAGGACGTCATGGTCCAAATGAAAGTCATGATCTTCAAAGCGATAGTCCTCTCGATCTTACTTTATGGTAGTGAGTGCTGGACAGTTTACATGCGACATTTAAAAGCACTCGAGAAGTTCCAAGCTAGACACTTGCGAGGTATAATGGGAGTCAAATGGCAAGATTACGCATATCTAATAATGAGGTCCAAAACCGAGCCAACTGTGCCACAATAGAAGGTATACTAACATGAAACCATCTGAGATGGCTTGGATGTACGTGTATGGATGAGATACGTCTCCCTAAACAAATCCTACATGGGGAGCTAACCCATTGACAGAGGCTACCGGGTAGGCAACTAAACAGATATAAGGACATTATTAATTCCATCGTGAAGAATGTAGGAGTCACAGATACGTGGGAATCAACTTGTGCCAGGACAGCAAAACATAGAGGAGTAGGAAGATAACGAATTGGTTCCCATGCACCTCTTCGGGCACCGAACTGGTTCCCTGTAGGTACACTGATATTTTCCTTCCCATTTTATACAGACTTAGAACTGTCTATTCGGAAGTACGAGTAGGCATGGTTAAAAATATGTGCTCATACGATGGGACCGTATATAATGTGAAGAACGACCTACTACTTTAATTGGAGTAAATATTTATAGCATACGCGACGTATGTAGTGAAATTGTGACATTTTGTTACCTCTGAATTCAGCTATTAGTAACATATTTCTCTTCAAGACTTGTACACCGAGGGGGGAGGGGCTGAACGAATTTGCATAATATACGTGTACATTTTTGCTTGCATTTCTTTCAATGTATCTGCAAGGAAGAGAATATCGGGGTGTGGAGAATTACACAAACTGTTTAACTTATTGTGAAAAGCTTCACAACAGTTTGTCGTGCGCTGTGAACTTGCACTACATTCTGCCCACACAAATGGCGGGAAAATCCGGTAGGATGTCAGAGTGTTTAGGAGGTAGTCAAAAACAGTTTCAAATTTTTCATCTGCTTAAGAGCCGTGAAGTCTTCAAGAAAACAATGTTCAAAACCTCCTCTGGCGGTAACAGTGGTAAGCCGAAGATGAATTTCAACAGCCTACCTTCCTCCGATTCCATGTTTATACATTTCTGTTAAGCCAGCTGACTGTATCTTCCTCCACCAGCTTTGCCCGAAATGCAACCTACACCCTCTAAGATTCGTTGCAAGTCAACAACTGCCGTATAGCCTATATTGGTTCGAGTAATAATTCACACTGGAGGAAACTGTACGTGTACCGATGAAAGATTGATGTGGGAACAAATACCTCTTCGTAACTCGGGAACCAACTCGGACCCAATCCTTCACACGCTGGGAACCAATTTTGTATCGTCTGAGGAGTATTGTGCACAGCAACAAAGGAATATTCCTCTCACATACCCGCAGGATCTGGATAACAGAACCGGAATACTTTGAGTGTCTTGAATATCATCGGATAATCAAATCACTGATTGGATTTTGGAGCCATCGGCAAACTCACATTCGACAACAGAGGCTGTAAACTGAAGAATGGGATCTTCAGCCATGAAGGAACACGGACGACAAAGACGATAGTTCAGGTAACACGGGAGCCAAATAGTATTATTAGAAAGCTTATGGGTCATTCCACGTCAATTCAATAAAAAAATAGAACTTCTGGCCCTTGATCTTCACGATGATCAAACCAGTAGGGGCGACAGCAGTGTATTCCAGTAGTTCATTTACCAAAATTTTCATTCGCTTTCGAGGTTTACATGTTTTTCAAAATAGCTACGTCTAAAATATTCCATTGATTTTTCGTTCTTCCTCGTTAACTAGAATGAAGATGCGTAAGATCTTGTTGTGAAGGTCTAAACATCTACAATAATAATTTATGATTAAAAAATTTTTCAATTTTTCTCCGTTAAACGTTGGAAATATTTCAAATGTAGAATTTACGTCAGGGGCGGATTTAGGATTACATCTGGGGGGGGGGGGGTACGGAAATAACAGGCGCGAATGTAGGATTACTTGATGTCTCTGTCACTCTGTCCAAATGTGAATACCGAGTGTATGTGTATAATGGTGTATAATCATGGCAGCAATGAATCATCATCGTGTACAGTACTAACTTATAGAGTCATTTTCTTCTGTTTTTTCGTTTTTTCTATTTCCGCGAAGGGGGGGGGGGGCTCCCATAAATCCGCGTTTGCTATACCTATATTCGGCTAAATTTTTCACGGATTTTATAGTCGAAGACTTCGTCAACTTCCTGTAAAATTTGATGCGGTAAAATTATCGTTTAAGTGAGAAATAATACTTTCAATTCGCATAACAACGATAGAGACGCTGGAAGTTTAAAACTGAGAACAGATTATTCATTTTCTCCCCAAGAGATATACTTTTAGGGCTTCACCCGAGTCAATTCCAAAATACCGCGGCAGGTTGTTCAATATTCATCCAACAAATAATTGCAAACTCGATATTCCTTTCCTATCCACACATCTTATTGTACACAATTTCATCTGTGAGTAGTAAGATACATATTCACTCCACATACCAGAATTCAAGATCGACGTCAAAACTGATGTATCAAATTGATGTCGACATTACTATATCAAATTAACCTTGAAATTAATATTTTAAAGCGACGTCAAAATTGATATTTCAAATTGATAACGATATTAATATATCAAATTGACTTTGATCGAAATTAATGTTTTAAATCAACAACGAGATTGATGTTTCAAATTGATATTCACATTAGTACTTCAAATCTACGTCAAAGTTAGTATTTCAAATCGACATTTGTAAACATATTTGCAGTGGCAGAGCTCGATTGATATTGAGTATGCATTATTACCATACTCGGAAAGAGACATATCGATGAGGGGATGGGGAGCCTCCCCTAACACATGACCGAATTGGCGAATTTAGTAAAATCGACTCTCAGTCTCAGTTGGCAATATTTGACTTTTTCCTTTTTTTCCTTTTTCCCTTTTTTGTGTGTGTGTGTTTGTTTCTTGTTAATTTCAAAGAAATGTTCGTCAGTTATAAGAATTTACATTGCAGCTGGAAAAAAATAAACCCTCCTCTACAGAAAAAAGTCTCCACGATTCCTATACTCGGTTATGTTTTTAATGTTATTTTGCTGTCTCTTGCTGACTGCTACGTAAGCATACCCTAACATGTAGATCACACAGATCAGGACTAGAACACAGAATACTAGTTCATCATTTTTAAAAATTTATAAATTAAAAGTTAAAAGCTGCAAAGCTGCAATTCCCAATTTAAATTGTTAATGCTCAGAACAGACGAGACTTCATAATTCTGAAATCAAGAATCAATGCTTCTAGTATCTCTTTGGAAGAAACTTATTTTAGTGAATTTAGAGGAAATGAAGAGAATTTGAAAACAGACGAAACACACAACTTTCCGTATTTATGTAGCATTTTTATGGCCTCCATCTTCAAATCACGAGCAAAAGAAAAACAGCGAATATTTCCTCCAAATTTTGATGGAAAAACAGGAAAAAGGTTTTTGCTCCAACTCCTCTTTTCTGGTTCAAAATCAGGAAGCAGTATTTTTTTAGATTTTGTCAACAGTTTTGATTGATAAGTAAAATAATAATAATAATAAAAGCTTGCATCGACAAATAAGACTTCATTCGGACTTACGCGGTTAATCTTATTAGATTCAATAGACAAGTTAAAATAAAGGTCTTCATTTATTTTTCCCTGAGGCTTGATTTGTTGGTGAAAAATAAAATAAAATATAGAAATAAGAAAATTAGCGTTGACCTCTAAACAAAAACAAGTTCAGGTTTCATTACAAACTCTTCTCCGATTCTAGTTCATAGAAAAAGAATGTTCACGTTTTGTTTTCCGAATTTCAATTGACAAACAAATTTTTCTACTTCAATATCTAAAAAAAAAATTTTAATAGAAAGGATTTCAAGCTTTACAACGTGCATTATTTTGAATAAAGTTGCTTTCTCAAGGCACACTAAATTATACAAGCGTTCCCAAATTGTTTCGGAATCAATATCAAATCAAAAAGCAAATTAATACACGCATTCTGAAAATATTTTCGGGATTTCATCTTTACTGTAAATTAGACCCACAGCTAACGCCAGGGCAACCAGGGCGAGCCCTTGCTGGCAAGCGCGTCGACCTGGCTAGCACATTCCAAAAAATAAAAGTTAAAAAAAGAAGACATTTTAGTAAAAATAATGAAGTTTTGTTGAACTCTCATGTCCTGATTGAAATATCAAATGCCCTGGCACACACAAGCAGTTAGCTACGGATCTGCTGTAAATACACGGCTCCGCGAAACTTTGTAAAAATCAGAGAGTGACAAATAAAAACTCATCTTAGAAAGTACATACTGAATGAATTAGAAAACTATAACACGGGCTCATTGTTGCAAAAAAATTGAGAAAATTTCAGTACACTTTATTCCTTACCGCCCGTAATGGTGCACCTTTTATAGGTTTATGTATTTATGTGATTGTCTGCAGTTAAAAAGCACTGTCGAGTTCAGAGGTATTATTCCTGAGAAGAAAAAAATAGTACACCTACTTACAGCAAATATTTTGAAAATCCTGACATCAGATTTTCCATAATTTGCAGGTATAAATTTTATTCCACGCAAATTTTCACGAAGAAATTTACCCGAGAAGCGTTTGAAATAAAACACGGTTACGACGTGAAACTCGATTCTGAAAGTTCGAGTTGGGGAGGAGTCATAAATAAAGTGTTTTTAAGTTCATCCGAAAGATGGAGAAGAAACGCTACCTACGTAAAATTTTCTCTTTTTTTTTACTAGACTATAGCATTTACGTAGATGTGTTTCTTCTTTCTTATTACAAAAACTGCTGAGAAAAAGGATCAACAGACTGCGCGAAATACTTATTGGGCTATACTAACGTCAGGCTTGCAAATTTATGCATTTGTGAAAAAAATCACAACCAAATCACCTTTCAGATCGAATTGTACGCATAAGACGCTTACCCCCACATTGTCACATTATTCCTCTGAAAAATCATCTTCGATAGCAAAAAACTGACAAAGGCTTGTATTTTTTTACATTTTTTGATTTCCGTTAGTATACAAACATTTCAAATTTACGACCACACACTCGGGAGTTTATTTCACAATAATTCCTTTGCTATACAGAAATGAATGAAATACCTACGAGAGGAAAATGCATATCTGAGGGAAAAATATCGAAGTATTGAGCAGTATAGCCGGAAAAACAATTTAATTATAAGCGGTGTCCCAGCAAAAAATAACGAAAATGTACGAAGTCTAGTGAAGGAAGTACCTAGGAAGTTAGAAGTGGTATGCTTTATACCAGATGGTAAATTATCTACCACAATTTACACAACGGTAATTCACCGGTAGTTTATTTATATTACGGTGATTATTAATCTCTATTTATAATGGCCGTTGCACTGAAGACTGAAGGTATATTATTGGATTTGGGCGCTACCAAACATTAAAAATACTTGCTCGCAGTTTTAGCTCCCCCCTCCGATATTCTTTATCAATTTATGGCGATTATCAAGGTTTTTGACCATTACTCGAAATAAAATTTGAGATAAAGCGTCTAATGCTGAGTATCATGCATAATAATTCTACTAAAGTATGATGATTTTTTCAACTTTGAAGGCTTATTATGAGGAAACGATAAGGGGGTAGCCACTCAGACTGTTCTCAAAAAGAAAAACTGAAAAAATGACCAAGATTCACAAAAAAGTGACCTAAAAATTACCAATATTTTAAGAGTTTTAGTCTCTTGTGTACCAATTTTTGTGGGACAGCGTACACAGTCGGAATAAAATTTTAGGTATTATTCTTTTCCATGAAGCATGCTCAACTCAAAATTCAAATAATCGAAGTGGAAAAAAAAAAAAACGATTATGCACAAATTTGAAAAATAATGTATACATTAGGATACTTTTCAAGCCCCGATTCATATTTCAAAAGAAATACTAAAAATTAGGATCATATTTAAGATTCACTGCTTTTAGGAATCTCAAAAACCTCGGAGCTGAAATTTATGATTGATTTAAGCATTTTTAGTATAAATATTCTGCCATATAGCTGAATAGCTCTTTTGACATAATACGACAAAAAATCCAACTTCTCTCTTTCATCAATAGTAGAAAGTTTAGTTTTCACCTTTTAGGTACCTACTTCTTTATCAAGAGTTCCACTTTCGATTTGTCAAACTTCATAAACGAAAAGTTAGATGGTTTCACAACACGATTAAGAAGTGTTACATACAGTGAATGCATTTCTAAATGCAAACTATAGGTCAATATTTCACCGGAAGACTGAAACCTTTTAGTCACATTGGTGAATAATTGGGAAACAGAAAATAGGAATTCTAATTCAGTTTTGTAAATTTTTTTCAATAAAAAAGAAGAATGAGTTTACACAATCTGCTATTTAATAGTTTCGGCGTTTCTTTTGGAATAGAGGAGGACCAAAAAATATTTTCTAAATGCAAGACTGCTTAATTATTATTTTTGAGTTTCTCAAAGTCAACGAATTGAAATATGTTTGGTACTACAGGAGGCAATTTAAATTTTCCTCAAATGATGCGGAAATTAGTTTCTGGTTTAAGGTATTTATGAATATAACTCCTATAACATATTTTGCAGTTTCATGGCCAATTTCAATAAGACTTTTTGAAAAGGCATAATGGACTTCAAGTACGTTGCAAGTCCCTATTTTTAATAAACTTTTAGAATGTATAACTTTTGCTTTCTCACTGGATAAACTGAACACTGATTTATTAACATTGGGACCATCCGAGCCTAATGTTGACAAATTCTTCAGCAGAAAGTGAGCCTTATCCATAGCCGACCAAATGGATTGGAAAATGATTTTAGCTTCAGCAGAGCCTCAGAAAATTGTTTCCAAATAGTGACTATCACCTTATTCTTATGTATTTAGATCAAAATCTAATACAAATTTGTAACTATTCCTTATTAGAGACATATATTAGACTTTTCATCATACGCAAGAGAATAATAGACACTACTTTTAATGACATCCTCAATTAAACGCCAGTAAAAATATGGACTACAAACTTCTGTTGTTAGGTGGGTGATTCTCAAATTTGGAGAACGAGCTGTGTCCCAATTGAATATCCCCAGAACGGTAAGACTGATTTTCTTCAAATTTGGTATATTATTAGTACTCATTTACTTCTACTGCAGGCATATGTGAAGTTTAAATATTACTACATATTTTAAGGTCATTTTACACTCAGAAACATAAAAATATTCAGTAGCGTGCCCTGACTCACGAATAATTTTTCATTCAATAGTCTGGTATACGCACTCACCTAATGAAACTTGGATCACACTGACTGGTATTCAAAGTAAAGAATTAGTGACTCTATCAGGGGAAAGTGGTTTTGCAAATTTTTGAACCATATTGAATAACTCTGAGGGGTTAAATGAAGTGTCCCTTGAATTCTTGTCTTTAGCGTGGACAATGCTGTCATAAAATCAACTGGCGCCAGAAACATTAGTATTGTAGTCCAATGCAAATGTGGGGCTAGAACGAGTGCGGAAACGTGTATCTACCTTGCTGTTTCCCCCACTCTTTTCTCATGCTCAAGGTGCTGCTCCTTATCACATGAATGATATTTGGATAAAATGTCTTGACTACAAGAGGGGCGGCGGTGCGTTCAACATTTTGACTGTGAAAGGTCAGTAATAATATGTACTTTAACCTATGTATTAGCGGTTTTTTCAAAATTGATTTTAAAACCTGAATTCTGATTTTTTTTTGCGAGTTGTCTGTAGCGTGGCAGTGACTTACATGTCTTTAGCGTGTATCGTATTATTTTTGATGTCCACGCGAAAGACATAGTATTGAATTTTACCTTAAGTCAAATTTTTACTCTACGGAATTTCCTGTACGCTTACTATTTTCGTTCAAGTGAGGTACAACTAATTTGAAAATTATTTGCACATTTTCCATATTTAGAAATGGCTTTGAACAGAGCAGAGCGGTTAGAATAGAAGAAGGAATGAGATGCAAAAGAAGTGATTGTAAACATTTATAATTATTATAAAATGAGCGGTGAAAATTTTGAAGTTCTATTTTCTAAAATGAAAAAATATTTCTTATAAAATGATTTTAGTAGTTCCACATAGACATATTTAGGGCAAATATAGATTTAAAAGTAAGACTGAGATTTTTTCAAACGTATATTTGGAGTATGGCATTGTACACATGTGTGACTTGGACAATAGGAGCACAAGAAAGAAAAAGGATAGAAGCTTTTGAAATGTGGTGTTATCGGAGAATGTTGAAATCAAATGGATAGAAAGGATCAGGAACGAGGAAGTATTAAGGCGAATGAGTAGGAAAAAAGAAATTTGAAATATAATTGTAAAGAAAAGAGTTAAAATGATTAATCATGATATAAGACATCCAGGGATATATTGTTATTACTGCTACAGGGAATGGTTGAGGAAAACAACTGGAAAGGAAGGCAAAGAATGAGCTACAAAGAGCAGATAATGAAGGATACAAAGTGTAAATCCCTCTCAGGAATGAAAAATTAGCACATGCGAGAAAAAAGTGGAGAGACGCAATCTACTAGTCGAGGGACTAAGGACTATAACAATTGAGTCACACCGAAACCGAAATGTGATTTTGTTTTATTTATTAGATGTAAGTAATAAATGTTTCAATATTATCTTCAAAATTAGTGCTATAGAATCGTCAGCCTTAGAGTACTGCTTTCAATACTCTTATAAAAAATGAATTATTAAAAAAGTTCAGTTTGACAATGAAATGTGATTTTCTTTTAATTTAAAATTTAGGTTTGTTTATATCCTCGTAGTCACTAAATGAATTTTGATTTTACAAGTTACTATTTTTGTGACATTATTAAGGCTCGGATTTTGACGAAAATTCATGTTTTTTTGGTCACTGCTTATACAACACGTCAGCGGTTTCACATGATACTGAGTAAAATGATATCAATATATGTTAGCGCATCATTTGGCATATTTTGGTACAATCTTTTTTATTTTGCATGTTTCCACCTTTTCTAGCACATATTCACAACATATTTAGCCATTTTTTCGGTTTTAGCTCATATTTCTGAGTAATTCTGTTTTCTTATTTTTAAATATTATGTATTTCAAAAATTCCAAGAAAAAATTTAAAGACATTATCTTTTACATTTTACAACTTTGATCATGGAAATTTTCATTGTTAGGTAATATTCATGCACCTATTTACGACCATAAAAAAAATTAAATTAAATATGAAATTATCAATAATTAATAAACCATTTAAAGTCCAGCAAAAAGATACCATATTACTTTTTTAAAGCGCACGTTTCATATTTTTGATTTTTAGCGCATAATAAGCACATATAAATATAATGCACATATTTTACAGTTTTTAGAGCATATCTAAAAATCCGGGTCCTAGATCTTATTTCAATTCGAAGTTTACGTATGTAATAGGTAAGAATAATTACCATTAAAATTCAAGTTTCTTTTACACTCATTCATTGCCTTCAACTTTTTGATGCTCGGGGGAAAAGAGAAAGGGAGGATTTCTTTAATTTGAGGAGGGGATAGTGTTGGGCTTTGGTTATGGCACTAAACTGGATTTTTCAAGTCAAGTTTTCAAAATGTGCCTTTAGCATGGACAGCATAAATTTCAAATTTCTTTATACAACGAAATAATGACCCCGTCGATGGGCTAGGGCACCCTCTCAAAACATTCCAGTGAAAAAATTCTGGAAATTTAACAAACATTTTTTCAACTTGGCGATGTTAAATCGTTTCCTAAATTTGAGAATCACCCAGGTATCGAGCTTTTGTTTTATTTGAAGGAATCGTTTCTTTTTCTGGAGTTTTGGAAAACATGGCGTCGAATAGAAAAATTATCCAGTCACAAGATCGCAAACTGAAATTACTTACAACTACTTCTAGCTACTTCTAGCGCCCACAGTATTTCAGCTCCGGTTGTAGCATCATTACGACAGAGGAGCTGGAAATCAGGAATAATTGCAACACTTCTTAGGGGAAATAAAGTATTTGATACCATTGACGCTGATACACTTAAGAGGAATTGAAGTAGATGGGACCTTTTAATTTCCAGTTGAGAGTTTAGAAGTTTAACCACAGTATTAGTTTGATGTATTGGAGGAGGAAAATGAAAAAGATGACTTAATGACCATATTTTCAAAAGAATGACCAAGTGATCACCTTGGGTAAATGACGGGGCAATTTAAAGCAAAACAGAGTTCGCTTACTGCATTCGTGTGCAATTTTTATTATTCTCGAATCAGAGTTTCTCAGAACCGCAATTTAAAATAACCAACAGGTGCTCGTTTTGAAACCAGAGATGACTTTTTTTCTTAAATTGCTCAGAATATCTTCTACTTTTTGAACATGCTGGTTGTATTCGCCTCATCTTCTTCTGTAAATATGCTTCGAGGCGCTTGACGATAAGTATTTGTCAACAAATCCTTTAAGTCCTACGTTAAACATTGAGACTCTGGGGAGGGGGCGCTATTAACCTATTCAAACAGTCTAAAAATTTAGTAACGTTACTTTAGGATGGGGAAAAACTTCGAGGGATATTCTATCAAATTTTGAACATTTTTGAAATAGAGACACCCAAACATTTTGGAGATCAACTTAGAAGGCACAACACCTCCTTATAATTTTTCAGCTCGGATTAAATAAATAATGGTAGCCTCGAGCTGACACCGACGTACAAGCGTTACATAGGTACGTTTAGAAAATAAAGTAAAACTAATTCGAAGTTTATTGATTTATCAGTTAATTATGTATTTCGAGTATTGTTTGTTTCCCATATTCATATCTTTCTTATCGACAGTTGGTTGATTTGTACCTGACCGGTGGACACCCTCAGTGTTCACTAGACAAATTACCTGCGTGTCCGACTGCGCCGCGTAACCTAAAAACAAATTCTTAACACTATTGTAAAAAACTCACCACAATTAATAAGACACAGCGGGGTCACGCCACACCATAATAATTGATTGTCAGTACCCGTCAGCCAACTTCTTTTTTTTTTTTTCATTATTGACCTTATAAAGGCAAATGGTACGTTACTTCCTCATACCCTTTTAATATACACAAATTTTGTAATTTTTATCTGTGCGCATCAGTTTACTTGTCATTTTTGCGTGGAGGTCATGGCGGACAATAGAATTAGCTTAACGATATCGAAAAACGTAAGGATTACTTTCGTTTTACCATGGTAGGCGTTCGTGAATAGGCTGAAAATAAGCTTAAAGAAAAGGCGTGTATGTGATTCCGGATAGGGTGGGAAGTGCTCGAAAATTTAATATTTCCGCGTAAATATGCTCAACAATTCTAGAGCTTCCGCTCGATGAATGCTCGATGACTTGGTAGAATAATATTTACTGTGACATTGTTGTCCAAATACGTGTTAAGGTGGTCATCCCACCTTTGAAGAGGTGGGTCATCCCACGAGCGGAAAAAGAAAAACAGAAAAAACAAAGGGGAGGAAAGGACAAAAGAAAAGAAAAAGAATTGAAGGATGAACAACATCGAGATACACTCATCCAGGACGAAAGATAATTCGATGTTCTCGATTTTTTGCTCAGAAAGTGAGTGAAAGTGAATGTAAATTATTCTAACTTGAACGTTTGCGAAGGGAAGGTTGGTGGTATCACATTCAACCGAAAAGTTTAAAATTAAATCTTAATGTGCAAAAGAAATTGGGACATGGAAAATATGAAAATAAAACACGAGTTTTCAGAATAACGACATATAGCTTAGATGGTGGACTAAAAATGGTACATATTAAGATTGAAGACTCAGTTAATACAGCTCACCAAATCCTTATGGAAAACCGAACGTGAAAATCAAGGCTTGACTAATGTTGCCGGAGTCAGTAAGAAGAAGCACAGAGTGAACCTTTACCTCGCTTTTTCATTTGCACTCACCCGAGCCCTGGAACCGCCCACCTCAGGGACATCGGGGAGGGTGAACCTTTACCTAGGTACCCTTTTACACAGTTTCGGCCGTGAAAACGTAATTTGCGTTATCGTGTGATAATTTTAAAGTTCCTGTCTTGAAAACTGTGCTAAAATTCGACGATTGAATTTAGGAAAAAGTAATTTGGAAATATCGAAATGATGTGGGCGTTTCTATGTATTGATATGGTTTGAAATTTTCACTTCGAAACTGCTATTTGCGGATCATATGAATCTGAGCGAAAAAATTAATAAAAAGTCTTCCACTTTCGATGTTTTTCAAAAATTTGCAGTTTTTATGAGCTAACTCACCAGTGTTATTGTAATTCACATTTTCGATGTCAAAGTTCAAGATTTCGGGATTTGAAAAAGGATCAACATTTGGCAAAAAATTTTTATACTCGAGAGAAGTGTGGAATGTTAATTCAGGTATCAAATGTTGACCAGATCAACATTTCTCTGGAAAGAAAATTATTGTACATTTTACTATTCGGATCGAAATGTATGAAATGTTTCAGTGTGTAAGTAAATGTAATGAGCTTGAGATTGGAATCCGTCAAGGGATCAACAGGGTGTCAAATGTTGTTTTCTGAGACCTTTTTTGAAGTCCCTGTGGATCAACACTGGTTGAACTTTGAAAAATTTCAACTGAAAAGAGTGAAAGAAGAAGGTTGAAATTTATTATTAATTGGGATTTTGTGGTTCAATACTGATATAAGGGGGGGGGGGAGAGGAGCAGAAGCCATTTGAAAAAAGTAGATCAACATTTGGCACTTTACCTTATTGTACCTCTAACTGCTCAGACGTTATGGGGTTTCAAAGTTGTAAATTTTATCGAGACATTTACGTAAAACAGTTCAACTAAATTGTGACCACGCCAAGAAATATATCAGTGCAACAGACGAAAAACTAAAAATGGGAAAGGTATGCCCCCTTCTGGGAGTCAAGCCGAAGGATATGTAACTGTTTTTTCGAGGAATAATCAAAGAAGAACTTCGAGCAATAATGCTGCAGTTTTCTTCCTTTGTCGAGCTATTTTGGAGCATCTAATTTTCTCGGATAAGTGGTCAATTTCTGGAAACCACCTATACAGAAATTCCTTGCGCAGGTGCCTCACCGGGGTTGTTGCTTAACTCGTAAATGAATATGCGAGAGATGAAAAGGCCAATAAGATAAATAAGCTACCGCTAGCCGATAGCTGCACTGTGGACTGCACTGGTCTTCGATGTGTGTGGGAAGATCAATAGTCGCCGCATCACACTTTGATATAGTGTCGGCAAACACACTCACAACCAACAGAAGTCGTATTTGGAAATCTGTGTGCTCTGTGGTAGTTCAAATGAGATGACTAAAACTTCGTGGAGCACACCAAACTGCTCGCTAGTTGTCTTGTCATTATAACGTGCATCCGGGCATCCAGACATCGAGGCATCACGTAGACCGCAGAGTGTATCGCAGGCACTAACCTGATAACTCTTACAGTATTTTCTAAATTTCGATTTACGAGAATCACGATTCGAAGCCGATTTTAAAATCGCGAATAATGAATTATGAATATTAAGTACCGCTCTCGAGTACTGCCGGAATCGCGTATTGAGTGTAAGCTGAGCGGACGTATAGAAGTGCCTTTTCTTGCCCACTGAGGCCGATTTTGACCAACCACATCCATGTCAAAGATCAGTACGGTACTTGAATTTATATGTACGTTTTAAAACAAATCGAGACAATAGGAAAAGTTCATTACTAGATAGAACGGCTGCAAAAAGAAAATAAAAAACGGTAATTACATCGTTCGAAAAGAACGGTTTCAAACTTAACTGATCTACAATTAAGATCATGCTAAACGATTAATTCAAGAGATTCTCTTAAACGCAGAAGGTACAATATCCATTATTTAATGCATGACTTGTAAACACGCATGTTCATGGTTTAGGATGTTGCTCATTCTAACCATGTGTACCCTTTACCGAGTGATTCTCACGATCGACTCAATATGGACATGAGGGAAAGGAGGGGCTTAAGCCAACCGTATAATTGTCGGATATGTACGGATGTCGGACAGACACCTGTCAAAGAAGTTACAACTGCGCTCATTCGCCTGGGCAAATGTCGGGGCACGAAAGTGATGCGTTTTATATTGTCGATGAATTTCCGAGACAATAAAGGCTAAATCGTTGAAATACTCTACGAGTAATCGGGAAACGATAAACGATCTCGTGCGAGATGCTGCACGTCCTCACGCCGGCACATACTCGGAATAAAGAAAAGAAAATTGTTTTGCGTTCATTTTCATGCTCGCGTGACGAGTTATTTTCCATAGGGACACGTCAGCTAGGGTGAGGGTGTCTGTTATTTCAGAAATTTTGGAGGACTAACAATCCTCCCAGATCCTTCCTTTCTGGTCTGAAACTACTGCCTGGTTTTTTTCACATTTTTACAAAATCATTAACAGCGCTCCTAACGGTCTTCATGTTCCACGTGAGATTTAGGGGAGAAACGTGTACCTCGGAACAAATGTGATGGGACTTTCGGCACTAACGTCATATTGGACAAAATCATCATCATTTATATTTAATATAGGACACAAGGAACTACCTACTAAGCAGTAACCAAATCCGAAACCAACTTTTCATTTTATCGCATTAAAAAAAATCAAGTTTTTGTTTTTCGGAAATGGCAAATGCATTTAAAGGCAGTTGACTTTGATTTAAAATTTTGGTTTTATGCGAATTAAATTGTCATTAGGAAGTTTCAGTAGGGACATTCAATTTTTCTCAAAATTCCATGGTTGTGTAAAAAAGATAAGAAAAAGAAAAAAGCTTCTCTATGTACCATGGGAATTCTCATTAGTTGATAAGCAAAGCCAAAAAAGTTTTCTAATCACGTTCGGCTGTGTATCTGCCAGTAAAATGAGATGAAATGTCCATTTCTGCGCCAAATTTCGGATAAAAACACATTTCATTTCCCGATATACTGAATGTTGTCGAGATGTCGCCAGCCCCCCACATTGTGGAAATGGGGGAAAAAAAATGTCAATAATTTGTTCTAATTTGTTCAGCAATTTTTAGAATTTGTTCTTTCTCCAATCCCCTAAAAATTAGCAACTCATTTTGAGGGGCTGGCGAGATGCTAGACCCCGCCATTCGATTTCGGGGTTGTAACAAGTCTCAAACATTTGTTCTTAATTTGTTCTAATTTGTTCCACCACCCTCCCCTATTTACAGCCACCAAAAAGAGGGGCACGATCAACTAATAGCTACAATCCCACATGAATACCATTTGCTGCACACCAAAATTTGTTCTACATTCGTTCGAATTTGTTTCCTCATCTACACACCTGAGTCCATCACCACTATGTATTTGCCGACTATTCGAGCTCGAGGGCGGGGTTAGGTGACCCTTAACTCTTCAGTTTCCATATAAATACGATTTGCTGCACACAGAAATTTGTTCTATATACGTTCTAGTTTGTTCTCTCAACCCCACACCTCAGACAACCAAAACCATACATTTGCCGACTATCTGAACTAGGGGGATAAGTGACACTTCTGTATGAATTTTACGGATTTAGAAGTCACCGTCGATGGCTGCGAACCCTAGTAGGTCAGACTACAGTAAGTCGGGTATTGACGAGGTCCACCTCCTCCCAAGTGAGGCAGGGCACGAAAAGATCGCACAGCCCCAACGTTGTTGTCGCTGATGCCATCACCTTCGCTGTCTTCGAATGAACAAGTAACCAATTCCAGATAAGTGTGTAAGGCACATATAAGATTTTAAGGCCCGCCTTCCCCATAAGAAGAGGTCAGGATTGGCCAGAAAAATATAAGTAGATAAAAACAACTATTAAGATTGTAAGGTCTGCTTCCCCCATGAGGGGAGACCCGGATTGGCTGGAAAGCATACATCAGTTTTCATGTGAGGAGTCCCCTGTGGCACTCGGTGAGAAACCTTAGGGTGAAATCCTAGGAAAATTGTCATTAAGCATTAAGAATGTTCAATATATTCGTAATAAAAAACATAAGAAAAACATGAGACAAAAAAAAAGGGTTTGTATCAAAATTGTGACAAGCCATGAGATGGAGAGGGACTATAGAGGGGCTCTTCTTTAGGTAAGGACCAAAACACCTGAGGCCGGAGTTTCACCTTCCTAGCTCACTTGGTCCGGGCGCCAGAGACAAAAATCGATTTTTGGTCGTGTGGTACACAACTCTTTCCCACACAAGGTTTTTCAGGAAAATGATCACTGCACAATGCAAAGAACAATCATAATCTCACCACTAACATGTTCCAAAAACAAATGAGATTTCAAACATTTTCAAAAAAAATAATTGTTTCCAAATTCGAAATTAGATTACATCGAGCTTTCTGAAATTAAGCAACAAAAAGACTAAAATTCAGAAAAAAATTTTAGATTCGATTTTTATCCACTAACTCTGAATATGTAAGTTCTCGTACTGTAAATTTAACCTTATTTTACGGTTCTACTTTAAAATGATTTAGGAAACTATTTATTGGCAAGCAACCAGAGACATCACAAACCCTATCGGTGTGCGGAGAGGGAGGGGTGGAAATAGATGGAAAATGTTGAAAATGCTGACTCGATACAAAGAACTGTACAAACATTTTCAATAAAACAAAAAAAAAGATCGAGTTTTATATTTTGCCGACTAATATCTACAATGCCGACTGGACAGCCAAAAACTTTTTAAAAAATTTCGACTTGATACAAACAGTTCTCATGTTTAAAAAAAAATCCACGATTTTCTCATTTTGCCGACTGCAGTCCAAAATTCCGACAAAATGGGTCAATGCGACTTCGACGACTTGTAGAGGTGTTACACCCATCGTCACCCACCTTCTTTCTTCACCGCTACACCCTGTGAAGAACGATGAAAGGCTTGCTGATAAACATTTCTCAAAAGTAGATGGAAGTTCAAACATTTCAACAAAAAAAATATTCGTAAGTTTTGCAATCGAATTTTCGGAAAATTTTTAAAATTAAGGAGTGAAAATAAACTGAAATCTAAAAAAGTTTTGTTTCACCAAAAATGTTGGTTTTTTTGGGGGAAAAAAATTGTCCATCGGTCCCTCTTCCATTTTGTCTGTCTTACGGGAAGGCGGAGAGGGTTGGCTGTCTAGAGGTTTGACTGCTTTCCCGTTTTTTTAATTGGCTGGATTTTAGGGTATCAAATTTGCTTCTACAGTATTTCGAGTCTCGGGTACAAAACCTACTATGAGTTTTCGATTTCAGTGGGAGAGATGGAGGCCCTGCTTTTGACGTCTAGGAAGCTAATTAATGTAGGGTGTCTCTTATTTTCGAAATTTAACCTGACCACACCTGAAGTTTTTCTTTATCCTATAAAAATAACGTCACCAAATTTTCAAAAATTTTGAATAATTTTAAAGCGATCCGAGGGCCTTAAAGTTTAACACTGCATTTACTTGAGAATTTTTCAGAAAACACCTAATTGTCTAAAATCGTTTTTACAAAAGAAAATGAGGTGAATACAACCAACCTGTATTAAAAGGAAAAAAATATTCTGAGCAAAGAAAAATAAGAGAGAAAAAAAAGTTGTTTCTAGGTTCAAAATTGAGCTCCTGATCAGCATTTTAAATTGGAATAGTTACTGAAAAACATACATGTTTTAAATAGCCCCTCCACCCATCGGTTCTTCATACTTCACCTTCAAAGCTGCAAAGATCATCATATTTGAGTATAATTATTCTGAATGAAATTAGAATGATATTCAGATTTAGGCATTTTATCTCGAATAATGTTTCAAAACCTTGATAATCACAAACAACTAGTGAATTTTTCTGAGCGGGGGGGGGGGGGGGAAAAACTGCGAAAATGCACAAATTCAAAAATTTAATAACACACCTTCAGTGCAATGGGCATTATAAGCAGATAGATAATTACCGTAATCTAAATAAATTACTGGTAAATTACCCTATACAAATCATTTTTCTATATGCTTTATATGAGATGGTAAACAACGTACCATCAAACAGCCTTTAGTCCAAAACAGCAAAGTTAGGAAAATTGAAAAAAATCTTCCCATTCTTTATGCGAGATTGGTAACATTGATTTAACGGTTTTCATGGAAAGTCAAGGATATAGTAGCAACAGTATTAAAGTTTGAAGACTATCAGCCCTATAGTATTTGAGCTAGGAAATGAGGAAAGTCGTAGACTAAGGGCAGTTTGTGATACGTAGGGAGACACAAGAGCCCTAGTGAAAATTCTATGTTGTCGTTTCAAAACCGTCCCGACAGTGGAAAATTTTCGCCTTCCCGATCCAGATAATGCATGTGGATCTACACTATCTAACTTGGTAAACATAAACAGTGCAATTTCACTCTTATCAGTTCTCCTTGAAACACACATAAATTCGAATTTTACCCTGTTTCACGTGCAGAAAAAAATAATCTGTAACATCTGAGAAATGCATAATGACCTTCTCCACCAAAAGGCACTAAAAACCGACTTTATCAATCTTAGATTAAGGGTACTTTGTGAATGTCTTCAATGGTAATTCATTCTGTAATTTACCGATAATTTATTTAAATTACAGTCATCTTCTATCTCTATGTATAATGCCCTCTTCACTAAAAACTGAGGGTATTTTTTATTGGATTTGTGCGCTAAAAAGCATCATACACTCTGTTTGCAGTTTTAGTCCACCCATTTCCCTAACCCGACATTCTTCGTCAGTTTATTGTGAACATCAAGGTTTTAGATCATTATTCGAAATAAGGCGCCTAATTTTGAGTACCATTTTAGTTTTTACTTTCATAGGATAAGGAAAAACTTCACTCGGCGGCCGGGTTAAATTTCGAAAATTTTTTAAATAAGAGACACCTTAATACACTGCTATCTCTCGAATTATACTTCATTGGATTCTCCCACTGGTTAAACCCAATAGGGTAACGAAGAGAGCGACATTTTTTTCATATTTTTCATTGATATTACTTGTAAAAACAGGCAAAAGTAGGTTCTGTTGAACTTTTACTCCAAAGAAATTAACATTCATGGTTTCAGAGCAATATTTCGTTCATATTTCCAATCTAGTTTTCAATTGTTGATTGAATACTTTTTCACACAGCGAGTAAATTTTTAAAGGCTACAAATGAGAAAGTTCAGACCTTACATACTAAAACCGGGTTAGGGAATCTAATTTTCACGTTGATTTTAAATTTGATGAAATCTCAATAGAAATACTCCTTTCGTTTAGAAAACTGATAAGGAAGAAAGTTCACCTAAAAATTCTTCACGGAAATGGTCAACACATTTCTACGTATGGGAATATCCTTTTAAACGCTGAAGTAGTATAACAGCCACATGATGTTTCCAGGAAATTCAACCTCAAACAAGTGTTGACACTACTCAATGAGGCTTAAATTTCAGCCGAAATATTATTTAAGAGATGGAATGAAATGTGAAATGAAATGGTGGAATTTTTGTCTCGTAAAATAAAAGTTACCCTCGAGTATGTATGAAAGTTACAATACCTCATACGCTTTACAAATACTGAGAATTTTCTCTCGTATACTACGAATTCAGAAGAATTTTATAGCAGTTCTTGAATATTTTCTTTGGTATTTTCTCACACAAGGGTTCTGGAAAATGGTAAATATTTTTCTGTGCTACGATGGGTACACAAAGCCGCTGTGTTTCAATGAGCGTGCAGAAAAACAAATATGCGAGATACATTTATACGCAACGCTGTGTATAGGTAAATATTTGTTCGTAAATCTTATCTTTTTCACCCTTAAACAGCGCAGTGGATAGGTCAGTTTTTATTCCTTTGATATTTAGCACTGCTTTTTAGACTTTTCGCAGGCTGCCTTTAATAGCAACTACATGGTTTGGTCCAAATTAAGATATCTTACGAATGAGAAAGAATTTTCATACAGGTAATCTGGTGAAATGAAAACGTAGGGTTTGAAATGAGAGATCGCTATTCCGAAATGCAATAGGTCCACAGTACGTGTAAATTTTTCAGGAAATACAAAACACTCCTACAAACATATCAGTTTTGATTTTATTTCCTCCGATTTTCGACCAAAGCAAGCATCAACCTTAACCTGATGAGATTGTCAGGATTAGTGACGAAAAAAACGACTATTATCAAACTTTATTTAATTTCCTTTGAAGTTAATTTTGCCCATTTCAATGGAGCAATTTTTGGACTAAATTGAAGTCGGATCCAAAATGAAATCGTGTACTAAAAATCAGTTATCCAGTGAAGGTCTAATGTCTCCAGAAACGATTTCCTTTACACAACAGATCAGTTTAAATTCTCCAAAACTCCAGAAATTTTTACAACTTAATGTTGTTTTTGCCCCTCTCCGGGTCAATACAGCAACTGAAAAATCAAACTAGGCTGTTAGGAAGACACTGGAGAAATCTGTTTTACAAGTGCGGATTAGTTTTTCACATTTTTCCATGTCTTATACAGAACTGAGTTAATGACTCAAGAGTTCGATGATTCCAGTCAATTCAATCCACGTGTTTAAAATAATCAAAAATAATTTTCTCCAGGCCGCAAATCCAGCAGTACACTAAAACTGGGAAAATGGTTAAATTTTGCAAAGTGAACAAATAATCGAGTGGTATACTACCGAAATCATATATTTGCTCTCTACACGACAAAAAAAGTTCATTTATTATTTGCAGAAAATCATAAAATTAATAACACCAGAAAATGGCTAAAAATCCAATTTTATCCCTCTAGGGCCTGTGTTAATCCTTCGGAAAACTCTAGGGTAGTTATGAAAAAATTGAATAAAATGTTTCTTATGCAAAATTTCGCGGGGAAAAGTTTTTATTTGAAACTTTTTGTTCTGAATGTGATAGTTCTCAATATTTTTGAAAAAACCAATTTAGAGGAACTTAATCCTGTACTGCAAAAGAAGCTCCACCCCGAATTTAGGTGACTTCTTTTCTGAGACTCAGGGAACCCACACGATTTTGTGCCAAACTCCACCTTGTTACCGAAAAATATTTTCAATCCTTTTTATGGTTCTCATTTGCCTAGACTACCTGCATTTTCTGAACTAAGGACTAAAAGGAAGAAAGGAGAGAGGAAAAAAGAGTGACCGGTGTCTTTTCCTAAAAAACTGACCAAAAAGGGACTAAATAACGACTTTTTTGTCAGTGACAAAAAGAGACAGAAGTGATTCGCTTCCACCATGCAAACAAATCCTGTAGGTATACATCTAACATTTTAGTAATTAAGCGGTACACAATTCTGCTTGTCGATCACTTGCAGTTATTACACAACCTGTTTGGAGGCTAACAATTAACGAGTTTCCTCGAATAAAGTTGAATCACTTTTCAGATTTTGAAGTGATATCACTGTGTACGTACCGGCATGAAAATTCTTATACTTGTATTTTAACATGGGAAAAATCACAGTTTTAAGTAGAAGCACCTTTTCTGGAAACATCTTGCAGCCTTCATCCTGCATACAGTTAACTTCAATAACAGAATTAGTCACGCTCCTCAATGCCCGTTAGAGGTAACTAAACTACTGCATCCTTCCTCACATATCGCTTTTCTTCAAGCTGACAACAGGATCAAAAATATGAAAAAGGAAAAAATCGATGTTCTTTACCCGACTACGTTCCTAGTACGCACCGAGTAAAGTTATCACGAATCGATAAAATTGAAAAAATTGAGAGCCCGGTGGTCGAACTGATTGTTATATGCGTGCTAAAAATTTCACATCATGAATTTCAATATCCATAATATTTCGTGTCACTTCAGCGATGAATAAATTATTCATATTATATTATAAATTGTACGCCAGATCAATTAGGAAAATGATGGTTTTCTATCCTGCTTCCGGGGCAAGAAAGGCAACAAAAAGGGTAGCGGGAGGGAAAACGGAAAACGTTTTATCGTACAATCACTTCTCGGTTTTATTGTCAATTTCGCAGCGATAAGAAACCTTCGTGCTATCCTTAAGAATCTTATGTGTTTGATTTACGCCTAATGAATCTCGCCCGAATCGATTTATTTCAGTATAGCTGCTGAATGTAACCTCGTTTTACTCGAAATTGTCCCAATTAATGGCCGTAGTTGAGCCCGAGTTGATCCTCGCTACAATGGTACCTACATTTTTCCCTCATAAATTGACATTATTTTTTTCTTTTGTCCCCGTTAGCAAATGCCCATTAAAAAATGAGTCAGCTAGGTACAGAATTAACATATTTCCCAATGCGACCGAAGCGGGCCAAGGGGACAACTTGCTCCTAGAATTTGCCCCTTTAGAAATTTGAAAGCAAGAACAATTTCCCATTTTTAGTACTTTTCTCTCTATATAAATATTCACCTCCACCTCCTCCGTGGAAAAAAACAAACAAAAAAAACCGCTAGGCGGGTTGCCTAACTGAAAACGGGGGGGGGGACCAGCTACCGTTTCCTTCCCGAAGTAATAAGACACAAAACCAGACATATACTCGACAGAAATGAAGGGTAAATAATCAAAACTCACATTTTCCATTTTACTTCAAGGGTGCAAATAGGCAAAATATTGTACACGGGTGCAGGAATATCTTTGCTGCGCCTGTGAATGTGCGATATGTATAACATACTTCACGTTTACGGGCGCAGCAAAGCAGGGATGTTTTTTTTTTGCTTTGATATGTACTTGGGAATTGAGTTGAGAAAATGGGAAAACCCAAGAAGTAAAAAGCTTTTCCTTCTTTTCTTTGATACTTGGGAATTTTGAGTTGAGTCAGTTGAAAAAATCCAACAGGTCAAAAAGTTTCTTTTTTTTTTTGCTTTGATACTTGGGAATTTTGAGTTGAGTCAGTGAGCCAGTTGGGACTTTCATACTTTCATAACTATTCAAAAGAGTAAATAATTTTTATGAAATTCTCCAACAAACTGAAAAAATTTTAGTCACTTAGTTCACAAATGAATGATTTTCCCTTTCCATCCCTTTTTGGAGAGTTAATAGCATAACATCTACCACAATAGAAGAATTCTACTACCAGGCGGGGGGAAACGAGTTGGTTCTTGGCTACTAGCCAATATGAGGCTATTTTTTGAGCTATTTACGAGTAAGGATATTTTGATAATTTTGAGCATGTTTTCTAGTATTCGATTCCTTGGTCAATTTTGGTCTGTTTTTCAGTTTTGAGCGGGTTATCAGGTTGCTAGTGTTGATCTGTTGGTACACACTTGAATAAATTTCAATATATTTTCCAATTTTGGACTATTTTGCATGTTTTGGTAGTTTGCCATTTTGGACTCATCTTTTTCGCCTGTTCATCAGTTTTAGATAATCCGTCAGCATTAGCCTATTTGTCACCATATTAGGCTACCTATCCATTATTGCCCGTTCTAGGCTATTCATTCGTCAGAAAAGCTGTTTCCCTATTTTGAACAATTACTTAGTTTTGGGTTATTCGTCAGTTCCAGCCGGTTCGTTAGTTTGAACTGGTTGTCCGTTTTCGGCTGTTTACCAAAACTGGGGTTTATAGTACTAGGTTTCTCGGTCACGTTTGGTCTTTTTCAGTACTAAGCTGTTTGCCACATCAGGTAAGGCTGTTTATTAGTTTTAGGCGGTTCACGAAATCGGGCGATTCGCATGTTTTGAGATATACACCAATACTGGGCTAATTTCAAGTTTTGGAATGGTTTTTAATTTTGTCTGTCAATCAGTTTTGAGAAGGCTGTTTGTCAGTGCTTCCTCCTTTTAGGCCATTCATGCTGTTAATAGTCTTATGATGTCGGTCACTTTCAGGTCGTTTCTGAACTGATTGTCTATTTTGGGCTTGATCAGTTCTAGAGTAGTTCGCCAGTGCTGAGTTATTGATTACTTTGGTTAATCATAATTTTGGACTCGGTACCAGAGTGGAAATTACTTTACAGAAGTTCAAATTCATTGCTCCCCACATCGATCGATGCCAATCAGTATAAGAAAAATATTCCCCAAAACTTGGAAGAAAATAAAGAGGGCAGCACCGTGCCCCAAGGGGGTTGAAATTAAATGGGGATTAACATTGACCTATTTAATATAGATGAACTGTACGAAAAGTTACTCCTCTGCATTAGATCTGCCAAAAATACAGAATGAACCAGTCACAGAGATTCTACAATAGGAAACAAAACTGAAGACATAGATATAAAATCCCTTCATAGTAAAAGAGCAAATACTTTCAAAATTGAAAACAAGACTTAGAAAAATAAAACTGCTTCATCTTGTCTCAAAATTAATTAGAATTAAAATCAGGGAAAAAGAGCAAAACGGTTCATTTTTCAGGCTATCGCTTCCTGGTGCTTTGTTCTTTTTCAAGTTTTCTGTTACCTTTCTGATTTCTAAGGTTAGAAAAAGGGGGTTCCGTATTGGCTCGGTTTTTAAATCTTTATGGTAAGACCACTTCCAACTTTTCATTATCTACTTTATACAGGTTTGCGTAATATGAGGTGGCAATCAAGTTTATTCCCTCTCTATCATAGACTCTGTTATCTTTGTCGTCTACCATAATGTTGTTAGTTGAGAACCCAGCATTGAATTTCGGTTTAGCCTTTTCATGTTTTTTGTATTTTCTAAAGTTGAGCTCATCATGCTTGTCCTCCATCTATTCTCTCTTTCTCTCATTTCAAGTTTAATTTTTTTTTGACACTATGTTTAGCTCAATTTTGTCAGTTGCATTTTTTTTTTTTTTTTTTTTTTTTCGGTAGCAATTTTATCCTTAGTTCCCAAAGATAAAAGATTTTTTAATTTTTCTTTTTTAGGTTCACTGCTAACCTCCTCCCTTTGCGTATCATCATCTTTCTGTTTTTTGCTCGCGCTTTTATATTTTGCCTTGCACAGAGCATCGTAGTCCTCTGCTATTAGTTGAAAGTTTTGCTTTTTACAATTATTTAAAGCTGTAGTTATTTTACTTTTGTAACTCTTACTTACAACTGAGTCGAAAAATTGTTTCTTTTTTGTTTTTTGCTAGCTCACTATTTGTTTAATCTTAAGGTAACATGGATAAGCCTATGGTCAGAGACGAATTCAAACCTTTCTGATACACCAAAATTTATGATATTTTTGTTGTTCCTAAGTGTCAGGATGAAATCGATCTGGTTTCGGTATTTTTGATTAGAACTAATCCAGGTCCATCTCTTTTTTTTTCTTAAAAAAACTATTCATTATTTTTAAATCATTTTTAAAGCAAGATTGTACGAGTTTTCCCCCCTTTCATTACGCTTGCCCAAATTAAAATTTCCCATGTAGATTTTCTTCTTCGCTGCTTTTGCCGATCTGACTGTTAAAGTCGCCCATGACTATGATTTTTGTTTTTACATTTTGCTTTATGTTCTGAAAGTTTTCATCCACGAGTTCATAAAATGTATCTATTTCTTCTTCCGTGGATGTTGAAGTAGGAGCATAAACTTGGGTCAGTATTAGATCGTGGCTACCTATATATTTAAAATATGTTTAAAAAACTGGGTTCTATGAAGTTCAACACCTATATCTCAAGCCCTAATTATCGCACAATGCTGGTTAAGGTCTTAAAACACTCGGTGAATCAAGCTCCTTATGGATCTTTTGTGATCACTCAAATCCGTTCAGTCTGAGGAGAGTTATGAGGTAACAACCAACTCAACCTCACTACTTACACGCATTTCTTGTACTCATTTGTCCATTACTCACGAACAACTTGACCTACAAAGTTCATCTTAGTTTAAGAACACTCAGTGAAGCAACCTCTTTCATATGCTTTTTTGATTACTCAAATCCGTTCCATACACAAGAGGACGCCGTGCCTATATAAAGTACTCTTCATCAGCTTTTCAATTAGTGGTGATCCGACTGTGCTTCTGAGTGATTTCTTAATATTTTTTTTTTATAATTTGTGTTAGTATATTTTTTGCATTTTAAAATGGGTCTTAGTAGAAAGACACGAATAAGTGAGAAACGAAAGATGGATAGTAATTAAAAATTCTGATATGATGTGTGGCCCTTCAGCCACCAAAAAAAGGCGACCCTGTATGGAGGAGAATGTTTCTGTGACGCGTGGCCATGTACCCGAATGCACTGGATCTGGAAATAATAACTGGGGCGGAGCGCGGTCGAAGGATATTACCATTAAGAGTGGACCTGTCGCCAGCGGATTCCATCTTGCCTTTTTCATTCAAAAGGAGACAATTTCTAATAAAGTTAGCCTTTTGTATGACGATCAACAAGGCCCATGGACAGACGCTGGAGAAGGTTGGGATATATCTACCCGAGTATGTCTTCAGTCATGGACAATATACGTAGCTTTGTCGCGGACAACTTCGTTTAATAATTTAAAAATCCAAGTACAACCTGGAAGCTATAAAACTGCAAATGTGGTGTGGAAGGAGGTCCTGTAACATGATAACTTTATACATTTTTATAATTTTTATTCTTTTTTTAAAATATATAGAATAGAGATATGTGGTGCGCTGCTAGTGTATATTTATTTTTAGCATTGCTATCCTGTCAAAAATTCCTTTTAGTTCCGTGATGTTATTTTTTAGATTAGGAACCCTGCCCCCCTAGGTTGTTACCAATGTGGAAAAATGTAAAATTATTTTTAGTTTGATAAATTTTCCCCCGCTTCTTCTTAATTCTGAGATTCCCAGAATATCTAGTTTCGATTCCAGCATAGCCTCTTCCAGGGTTACTAGTTGTTCCGGGTTTTTTAGGGTCCTGACCTTCAGTGTGCCTATAGCTAGATCTAGAAAGTTATTTTTATCTTTATATCTTTTTTGGTTGGCCGAAAGTTTTCTATTTTCAATGTTCCCGTCATTTAATTTATTGTTAGATTTTTTGGTTTTTATAGGGTTTTGAGTGGTGGTGGGATTGGGTGAGATTTCGTGGTCATACCACTCCTTGTTTACCTTACTTATCGAAGAGTTGGATATGCATTTTCAAATTAGGTGTGCAGACTCAGGAGGACCTTATTGACCGAGGAGTTGTGTATGCATTTTCAAATTAGGTATGCAGACTCAGGAGGATATGAAATGTAAAATAAATTGCTCAGATTTAAGCGGCAATGTAAGCAAAAACCCTGCCTTAGTAATTATCATTACCTACTTTAACTGTACATATACACTATACACAAATTTGCAATAATTAATAACCCCTAATATAGGAAATTGAATCGAATTCAAAGCTGAAACTGAACTGGACACGGAGATGGTGAGTTTCAAGTTACATCCTCTGCTGAAGCTAATAGTTACAAGCGTAAATCATTTTTCGTCTTCAAATGGAAGTTCTTTGAGTCGCTTATTGCATTTTCGAGGTATTTTTCTTCCAACACCTCCCTCGTCGGCTCTACCAGGCTTCATAGAGAAGACAATGTTACCTAACACCAATTTGAACGCTTAATATGTCCAAAATGCAATTTTCAGGTCGCTGAATCCAGTTTTGAGGTCGTTCTTCGAGCTAGCGACGCCCACAATTTCTGCCTCGTATTCATTCTTACTAGCTTTACATACACATATGAGAAACAGATCTGGGATTTTCCAGCGGAAATGAAGGATGTTGCCCGGGAAAGCAGCCTTTGTATTAGCTTAGTAAGGCCCAGACCGCGAGATGGAAACCCATCGAGATAATTTCGTATATCGTTAAGGACACGACGGCGTAATTTGGGCCGACCGAACACCGCAACCTACTAAAAAGAGTGTACGGCCCACCAGAGTCCGAACTGCACTTGAAGTCTACCAACTATAAAGCCTTCGCTATTCTGCTCTTACTTTGTAAATAATATCGCCACATTCCCTAAGGTGACTTACGGTTCGGCCGGCGAAAAGAATTTCATCTTAGAGTCCTGATATTTCACACGACGAACCCGATTCTTACCCTGAACACCGCAATCTCGGCGTTTTCCTCACGATATACTCGCTAATTAACGAAATCGGTATACGCTTCATTTGCCTAGGTATACAAAGGTAAACGTACAACTAAAATAAATCGAAAACGTTACGGTTACATCATAATTACAGAATAAAATGTCGGATGTACGATGGGTAACATGTCAATATACAAAACGTTTATACCGCCATGTGTGGTCTGCATGATCGGAGAATAATCTAAGTTTTTCCCTTTCTTTATGTTTTCTCTCATCCTTAATGATACAAACATTGATCAAAGAATCAGCAATACTGCATTCGCGACGATAAATAATGGACGATTTAGTAATTAGAAGTAAAAAGCCGGACGATGATTGACTCGTAATGTTTATTGCGCACGATCGACGAATACAGTTATATTTTTATATACATATATTTTAGCGTCATAATTGGGACAAATGAAAAAAAAAAATAATGAAAATCGAGTGTTGAAGTTTCCAGATGTGTGTTTCGTTGATTTGACAGCAATATATTCGATTCTGATCAGGGCCGGCGCCGAGAATCTCTTCCTCGTGGTGGTGCAAAGCCAAAAATCCTTTCGTCAGTCGGTTCTTAAACAGCAAAACTTTCTTTTTTTGGCTTTTGTAACGAATGGCAACACCTTTAGTTTACTGTTACTGATATATGTATGAAATTGTGATTTTGAATTGAAAGCTCCATGTGGTGCAATGCATCACACGGAATACCTCGTGTTGTACATTTTGCACAGTGCACCACATCGAACGCCGGCCCTGATTCTGATTATTGTAGAAGTTTTACAAATGTCAATATTTAATCAGCGGTTTCACAAACGCCAGATGCAGTTGATTATGACGACTGAGGTGTTTAGGGTGATTCGAAACCCCTTTGAGTCCGCAAATCAAAATATTCACTCTTTGTTCTTCGCAAGAAGGACACAGAGGACACTTGCCCTTTTAGAGAGGAAATTTTGAACTGTAACTGCTTCCAAAACAACTGACCAGGGGCTAGCTGCACTGAGGGCTATGTGCTGCATAATTTGGGGGATTACAGTAGGTATAGGAAGTTAAGGTGGGTGAGGAAGAGGCGCATAGACTGGATATGCAGGGAGGGGCATAAAGATCGTGTAGTAGAGTAGGTAGTTTTCAGTTACGAACTGGATCGGAAGCCGGACAGGAGAGCACATAGGACACGGTAAGTGGGTCTCCAGAATGACAGCTGGAACAGGTGAAAGGCTCTAGGCTCGACAGGAGAAAAGAACAGGTCAATCTGGTATGAGCCATTCTCAAGCGAATGAGAACAGATTCAATTCTATGAGAGGCAGATAAATTTTAGGAAAAGGGACAAGGCTAATGGTTTAATAGAACGCAGCTCGAAGAGGATGAGTACCATTTTCTCAGTCGCTGTAAAGGGCTTTCATGTCGGAAGTGAGGGTAACTGGAGGAGATCGGCAGTTGGGAGAATTCCTGTCAGCAGCATCCACCAATTCATAGCCCTTGTCAGACGTGAGAAAGAGAGATGTTGTTTTGGAACAGTGAGTGACATAGGATGTGACTACGCTGGATAGTTGGGTTAGATAGAGGACTGGATGGATGATAGTGAAATAAGGGATTCTGTGAAGAGGAGAATTAAGGAAGGTAGATTTAAGAATAGTATAACGCATGGCTTTTAAGGCTTGGATCTTTGACATTTTTACGTCTTTGCTTTGGCACACAAACCGAAAAAACGTTTCTTTCACGCGTGACGTTTCACAATAATAATAACTTTGTGTTTTATCAGTGATACATAGACAAGTTTTATGTTTGTCTTTGTCTTATCAGTACGAAATGAGACGGCTGTAACGTAGGGAAGGAGAAGGTGGTTTTATATCGGGTAGAACAAAAATATATAGGCCTAACTTACTGACTGGACTGTTTCCTTTGTGTCCTATCAGCGACATATCGGCAAGTTTTGGGAAGGAGAAGGTGGTTGTCAGATTTATATTGGATAGATCAAAAATATATAGACCTGATTGACTGACTGGACTGTTTCCTTTGTGTCTTATCAGCAATGTATAAAAAAGTATAGACCTGGCTGACTGATTGGACTGTTTCCTTTGTCTCTTATCAGCGATATATAGAAAAGTATAGACCTGACTAACTCGACTGTTTCCTTTGTGTCTTATCAGCGATATATAGAAAAGTTTTATGTTTGCCTTTATGTCTTATCAGTAGGAAATGAGACTGTTGTAATATTAGTAGCGAAGGAGAAGGTGGCTGTCAGATTTATATCGGGTGGACTTTTCATGCCTATCGTATATTTTTCTCTGTCATTATGTCTCTTATCAACCATAGATTGACAGTCTCATGCCTGTCTTTAGGTCTTATCTCAGTAATGAAGTAGAAGGTGACTGACTAATCTGTCCCTGCAATTCTTTGGATTTTTGACATTTTTATATTTTTATTTTGACATGTTTTTTCTTTACGTCTCATCGACGAATCTCGTATCTGTCATTATGTCTTATCAGTAATGAAAGAGACGGTAGCTTGTCAAATTTTTGAATTTTCCTTTTGTCTCATAAAAAAACACAAAAAAAACCATAGACAAGTCTCGGCTAGGTTGGCTGACTGGATAGTCTGGCAGGCAACGGAAACTGGCTGACTCTGGCTTCCGACTCGTAACGCTCCTTGTATCAGCCTTAGAGTATTACGTTCCTTGTATTAACCTTCGAGTACTACGCTCCGCTAGCGCATCAGTTTGCAGACGCATCTGCAACCACGGGAGAGCATTTTCATGTCTTTCCGCTCCTCGGATTCCAATATCAACGAGCAACGACGACCATACCGCCGAAAAAATAAAAAGTAAAGCGATCGTCGACATTCTCATGTCGGCGGAATCCGAGAAGCGGAAAGACATGAAAATGCTCTCCCGTGGTTGCAGACGCACCTTATCTACCTCGGTAATAATTCAAACTAAGTTTTCTCTAGTGGATTGCCCTCCCCCTCCCCCATCATATTGAGCACGCTACGCCTCTACATATTGAGTAAGTGACCCACGAGCAGTACACTGTGCAACACTGATCCTTCAAATACTGGTAACCTGTTCTTGAGTGTTCATTAAAACTTGGCGTTTCTTTAAATCTCATGCTTTGATATTCTTGATTTATTTAATCGGTTCTTGGTTCGGTCTTTTCGTTTTTTGTCTTGATTTGTTAATGTTGGTGTTTCTCATTTTTTTATCTATACAAAAAACGGGAGTTAAGTAAGTGTTATTTGCCTCCAAGAACGTTGAGAAAAGTTCGTGGTAAAGACCGATAGTTTATTAAGAAAATATGCTTTCGTACTCTCATAAAATCACATTAATTTTTTAAACCACTCTTGGTTAGTCACTCTTAAGTGTATTCCAAGTATGAACGAAAAATATGTGTCTCCTACAGAGACACGTAGTGTAACATTTGATATGCTTTCGTTCCTAATAAAAAAAATTTCCATGGAATTTCTATTAACAACACGGCTGCAGACTGTAGTCGCGCACAGGGATGGAAAAGCTGAATGAATTAGCTTCGCTTCAGGCTTCCATATTCCCTCATTGAAACTGCTTCCAAGGTCCGACTTTTTGCTTAAATACAAAAACTTCCAGCTTCCTAGTTTTTGGCTTTCAGCTTCCATCTCCATGCTCATCAAAATTTTTCAAGGGGAGTTTGTGGTTTTTAATTTAGCGCTCTGAGTTTTCATTTTTTGATTTTTTTCTGCGTAAAACTTATAATATTCTAGCGTGAGTACATTAATCGATCCAGACTCAGGTAAATGGAAAAAGTAATGGTAGAATAGACGTAAAATTCGCAAATGTAAAATAATTAAGTAGCAGAAAGAAGAAACTAAAAGAAGTTGAAAAATAATTGGCTTCCGCTACCAGCTTCCAATTTTTTACATCGGGCTTCCAACTTTTAGCAATCTGCTATTTTTAGATAAAATTTATTGGCTTCTGGCTTACAGCTTTCAACTACTATTCCCATCCCTGGTCGCGCAGGGCGCAGCAAAGATCAAGATCAATGAGCACATGGCTGGAAGAAAATTAAATTTCCATGGAAATGTCAGCCACTGAACTAAATTGTCACCATGAATATCATCGTCTAGAGAATGTAGCGTTCAAAAAATGAGTGCGCCAAAAAATATGGAGCGCAACGTGCTGTGCGCAGCATAGCGGACGATGACATTTTCATGTCGGCGCAGTCCGCGTAGCAGACATGAAAATTCTCTCCCGTAGTTGCAGACTCGTCTGCAAGATGATCCACTACCAGAGCGTAGTGCTCGCAGGCTGGTACAAGGAACGTGATGCTCGCAAGGGAATAGAGGTTGATACAAGGAGTGTGGTACTTGCAGGCGAATGAAGTTTCATTACGGGTTGGCTCAAGTATACCCATCAGTAGTAAAAGCATATAAAATGCTAAAATCAAGTTGTTGTTTTTTTAAAATAATATTTCATTATTTTATTACTTTTCACAAAGATCAACATCTTAGGTGGAGGCGGGATTGACGCATGTCTTAGCCCAGTCCCTCGCACTAAAATCAAGCTAAAAACTAATTCTGGGAGGTCTACCGACTCTTTCACATTTAGTAGCCGAGAAGGGTTTAAGGGTTTTGCATCTGTAGTAGTAAAGCCCAATAGCCTACTAAAAAAAAAATCAGCTAAAAACTAATTTTGGTAGTCTATCGCCTCTTTCACATTTACCTACCGGAGAGAAAGATTAAGGGTTCTATTTCCAAATTCCCGCTATTCCCAAAAATTTGTTTCAAATTCTTCACATTTGTTCAAACTATGTTCATTCTAATGGTGGATTAGGTTGAGTGTATGGTATGCATTAGGTGATATTACTAACTGTATGAACGCTTTCTTCAGCTGCATTGACAATACACAGAATAATAATTTTTTTGTCCGCATGTACTGCTGCAAGAAGAATCGAGTAATACGCCATCGTAAGTACAGCGAACGCTTGTAATTCATTTTTTTTATAGTAGGGTGGCCTCATATGGGAAATAATAAAACTCTCATTCATGCTCAACCCGTAAGCAAAAGTTTTTACTAATCCTTTCTTTGCGTAAGGGGCATCAATATTATAGCAATAGCCATGTTCACGTGTGTTGGTAGTCATAGTTTCGTATACGTAACGTTTAGAATTTAATAACACCGCTAAGTCACAAGTGGGAAAAAATAGTTTCAGTTTAACCTACAAAGGTTAAATGTATAGCAGGTGAGGTCGAATGTAGAAGTTGAGCGCAGCGATTCATTTGAAACCGGGCAGGGCTTCTCAGCTACTTTTTATACATACAAGTTTTGCACGATTGATTTACAAGCCATAATGTACTTTCGCTGACTGGCACACGAAAGTGCATTTCAAATGTTTTTTCCCTTCATTTCATGTTAATTGTCGATTATAATTTCGTTGAGGAAAAGAAATACTGGACCGAGCGTTGGATTAGAGAATGGTACCCGCGTTTTCAAACTTCGATAAGGAATTAAATACCGGATTTCAGTTAGCCGCTGATCTCTGATATATCCCTCGAGAAAACATAAGCTACAAAAAGACATATCCTTTCGCAATTAAAGATTACACGTGCGGTGTATTTACAGTAAAACAATACGAATTTGTGTGGGTGAGAAAAACAGAGGAAACAACACGTAGAAGAGGGACGAGGAAAAGACCAGAGAAAAATTACAAGTTACACAATTTCTATGGCCGCCCACTTGATTTTCGACGCACACCAAATATATTTGCAGATATTCGCATGCCAGGGTGGATAAAATATAAAAAATTAATTAACTTCTGGAATTGAAAAGCTTCACTCAACGCAAGAAAATATTTCGATTAAAAAAAAGAGAAAAAAAAAACACGTTTGAAAAGTATTCACTGAAAAAGTAAAAATTTCCTTCGTACGGGTTGAGAGATTCCTAACTGATGAAAGATTTCGAGCTTTTCCTCGAATGAGTAATTTACTCGTAAGAAATCATTATGCGTGGGGCCTACGCTGACGTTCGATCCAAATGTGAAAATACAAAAGCCAAGGACGTAATATGAAGAGCGATTTCTCTTGGGGGACGGGATTTGAATTTGTTTACATAAAGATTACGAGGGCCAACGTAAGCAAAGAAATAAGTCCTTCAATTTTGGTTGTTAATGCCGAAGTTTGAGCCTACCCTCCTTTGATGTCCCTCAGATGTGAGCAAATGACACGGCATGAGCAAGGCCAGACCAAAGTTATTCTTTTTGAATGTGGGTTGGAAATTCTGATTTTCAACTGAAAATGTCGATTCTGCGACCTTATGGAAGGCCGCAGTAAGGGGGAAAAAGATCACGACTTTTTGAGTTTTTGTAAACTATGCGAATTGGATCAATTTTGCGAAATTGGCCGACTAATTAGAATACTTGGGGGAACTTCTCCTTTCCAGTATGCCTTTGGAAAAGAAAATGTAACCTGGACATTCCTAGGGAACTATTTTTTTGCAAGGACAAAAAATAAGCAAAATTCAAAATATTTCAAGAAAAATATTATTTTATTTTTATTTTCTGAGTTTTATTCGAAATTTAGTTCCAGATAGGTAACTCTGCTAACCACCATTCTGGCAACAAAACGCTACATTAATATTTAAAGAAAGGGGTGTCAGAATGCACTAAGAACGCTATTTGTTCCACATTTTTAAAGGAGAGGGGAAAGCTCACCACTGAAAATTCGAGGAGAGGAAGTTATCCCTTGCCAAATTCTACCATTTGTGCGAATAGCTCAAACCGACCAATACAGCCTGAGACTGATAAGCAACTTACAATTGACAAACAGCTAAACTGGTAGAAACTCCACAACAACAGAGACCCAAAATCGAACAGTTGCCCAATGTCAGACAATATACCAAAAATGAAAAATGACCCAAAAGTAGAGGAACAATTACCCGAAACGACAACACAAGCAAATAGCCAAGACTGACAAATGATTCAAAATGGGCAAGTCGCCTAACCTAACTCTAATAACCTGAAACTATAAAAACTGATGAACGACCTAAGACAGACAATCGTCCTAAATTTATGACAGCCCAGAATTGATCAAAAGTTCAAAAGTTACAAATAACTTATCAGTAATAAACCGGCTAATCGGTAAAACTGATAAGTGATGAATAACCAGAAACTGAAGGAGTGTAAAAGTGAGCAGCAGCCCAGGAAATTAAAAAACGCCCAAAAGTAACGGAAATTTCGACAGTCTACTAACAAACCACAAAAACTGATGAACAATTGAAAAACGACCGAAACCAGCAAAACACCCAAAACTGCTAGATAGTTCAAAAGAGACCAACAAGAGAAGACTAAAAAATAGCGCAAACATGACAATTCTTAATACTTCTTATACTACATCATATTTGATTTAATTAATTTTAATTATTGTTAACAGACTAATTTGATTATTTTTGTATAATCAACTTGATTATTTTTGATTAACCAGTTTCAAGTATCTTTAATCACTTAATTTTGATTATTTTTGATTAATCACTTTAAAAATTTTTAATAATTAATTTTAATTATTTTTAATTGATTAATTAATGTTATTTTTGATTAATCAATTTCGATTTATTTAACAAGTTTTGATGCGTCAATATTTTTGTTAAATGATTATTTGTAATCTTCGATGTATCAACTGCTTCCAATTTAATCATTCAACGTTTTACTACTGATAATGGAACGTGCAAGAATTTTTACAATTATGTCAAAAAGGGGATTGGGAAAATCGACCGCGAGAAAATTGGTCGATGGAAAATAGGCAGTTAATGAAAACTGGTCGTGATATATGTAAAATTGATTGTCGTAAAATGAAGAATTGACCGCCGTCTACGTCGAAATGATGTTCACAAGATGTAGCGCGCAGAGACAGCACAAAGTAATCTCGGTCATTTTTTCGAATTTGCCCTCCAGATGCCCTAAATGGGTGGTAGCTCTCCAGAAGCCTTAAATAGATCGTTGAAAATGACACTTTATTCTTCCATACAATATTATTAGCACAGGCTTTATGTGGGAAGGTATAGATTTTTTGTTTAATTTTTGACCATTACCCCTAACTAGAAAACTGTGTTACCAGACTGGGGCAGGAGATCAAAATTTTCATATAATGCAATATGGATGTCGTTTTATACGTTTAAAAGGTCACTGAATTCATTTCTGGTAACGATTTGCTTCTAATTTGCTGAGGGAACGAGGTTCAAAATTTTCACAAAATGCATAACGAACGTTGTTTCATGGGCGTTTATAGGTATTTCGGTTCGCCAAATTTGATTTTAATATTAGTTTCACCCAACTTGAGAACTGCATGATGTAGAGGTAAGAAGAGGGGGTTGCGGATTAAACTTATCAGTAAATATAATAGGGATATCATTTCAAAGGTTTCGAATGGCGCTCGACTCAATTTTGATAACAACTTGACTCAATTCTGAACACTGAGTCATCTGGATGGGGACTGAAGCTAAAATTTGGAGAAGTCGAAAAGTACAATATGGATATCATTTTAGAGATTCCCAGGTTCACACCGTTCATGAACGGTCAATTTTCTAATTCTACTAAGCGCCCAGTTTACGGACGGTCAATTTTCTTGCGATCAATTTGCCGCCGGCAATTTTCATGGCCCCGTAAAAAAGTAATACAATGAACATAACAATGTTTCTTCCCTCCTCACCCTTCCCCGCATTCCCTTGTGCGTACTAATTATTAGTATGTACTTTATATGAAGTTGTCGTAGAAGACAAGAAGCGAAGTAAACCATCTGATCTTGAGTTCCACTTTGATAAACATTTTTTCTCCAGTATTTTGAACCTCCTCATCCCGCCTCCGATGAGAACTTTAACTATAGTTACTTTAATTACTTGGTAGCACCTTCAAAAATAGTTCTCACACATTTTTCAGTCGGATGCACCGTATGGGAGATAAAATGCCAATTGAAAACTTCAATCTCCTCCCTTTCCTCTCCATATCAATTGACTTTGCTCAAATTCATTAGGGTTCTATTCCCAATATGTTAATTATCTAAAAGAAATACGAAAATGGGAAATTAGCGCCATTATCCGGAGGGAAATGACACAATACAAATTACTAGCATTCTGGTATGTCTCTGATAGTCGGCGATTTCACATACAGTTTAACTGAGAATTCTAGTAATGTTTACTAGATTCCGGTAAAAATTACTATAATTCAATAAAATTCAATTTCTTTCAAAGGAGCTTTTTTCCCTTTTCTTTCTTCTATATGGAACGTCCAAAATAAAACAGAAATGTAGAGCTTATGTCAAAATAAAACTTGGACGATGGAATAAACAATATATTATATCGGATCAATATACCGTATTCTATACCTATATCTTTCTCAGGTGAAAACGTTTAAGGGTCCAAGACAGTAAGGCGAATGTTATCTTGCCACCAGTAATCCAGAGAAGTTCATCCCACCTTCACTCCTGCAATCGGGGTCAAAACTCATTATTATTCCTTTACATTATCTGACCATGCTCATTCTTCTTCTACGTTACCAATAGTAAGTTATCATCTTGCCTCCCAAATTTTGCCACCCTTACAATACTCTGGAAGTGATAAAAATAAAACCGAAGATGCTGATATTCAGAATTATTGTGAGGGGGCCGACTTTTATAGTATAGATTTTGATATTCCATATGTGTAAAATTTCTTGGCTTCTTAGTACTGTTTTTCCAAACCACACTTTCCTCTAAATTGATTTCTAGCTACATCGTAGCCTAGAGACATGTGTTTTGTTCCAGAATTAACTGAGGTTCAGAATGATATTATGCAATGGAAGAATTTTGGGGAACATTACCCTTGTATTCGTGGGGGGCATCCTGGTTCTGGCACGTAGGTATATCTGAGATTGCAATGAATAATTTGTCGATGCGATTTTGAATCCGACCTTAGAGAAAAATCACCGAAGCGACCTCAACCATGCTCCAGGTCTGTCGTTTGGCAAATAATTATAGTAACTTAATACTCGAACTACATAATAAAGCTACACAACGGTAAGTTCCAAGTTTGTTATATGTAATTTATTCTCTATATTACTGCTCACTGTTCCTCTGTCCCCCGCGTCATATTAATCTCGAATAGTTCCCTTCTCTAGAAATGTTCAACTCGAAATCGTTATTAATTGTCGAGCCTACAATCTATATACATCTGGCTTTTGTCACCGCTCGCGAAACTTTCGCTCACATCGAAGTGAATTCTCGAATCCGGGGTATGTGTGGTATCGGGGACGGGCCAGGCGCTCGATTCAAATATTTCGCTCCTATGTTGGCGATTGAAAAATGAAAATTCGGAATCACTGGCTAACATGTATACTAGTATTATACGCATACCGATAGAACAATCGCATAGCGTTGCATGTATTCATTTAATTTGTTACCAAACGACACGCGAAATACGTGCACCCTCAATTTCTACTCGTTTATGGCTCACGTGTGAATACGCCCTATAAAAAGCAAAATTAACATCCAACATTAATTTTTATTTTCATTTTTTCTCTTTCTCTCTCTTTCTCTTTTCTTTCTTCATTCTATTCTTCCTCCTTCATATCAACTTCGACGTATTTATATAGAACTAGAATTATTATGGAAAAAGTTAAATCTTTTCATCGTTAGGCACGACAAAGCCACCACCGCGTAACATCGGCCGCCGCCGGAGTCATCTTCCTAATTTCGGACGCCGTGACGAAAACCACCTCTTGATGGAGGGTTTCCTGCTCACGGAAATTGCCATTACAATATTGTCTCTTAGTTCAACGATCAACGAGTTATTTCTGATACAATCAGCGTATCATTGGACACATATTATACTTACACTACTTGCATATATCCAGTAACATACGGGCAAACAGAAGGAATGCTTGGGGACTTAGTTCCCTATCCATTGAAAGCCTTGAAAGCTCCCCATTAAAAAAGAAAATTGAAAAATTATGTAAGCGACAGGAGTTTTTGCATTATTACGATACTTTTTACCCCCCCCCCCCAATGAGCTCCCGTCTCTAGGTCGGCTATTTCCATTTATGCCAGTTAAATTGGTTAAAGTAAAGTTAATAAAAGTAACATGGAATAAAATCTTGCTACATTACATTACATAGTATCAGGTTATTCATTAGAAATCAACCTCATTATTTTGTGCACAATTTCCTTAATTTTTCATTTTCAAACTCACAATCATACATGCTATCCCGGTTCCCCACCTAACTTAAAAAAGACACATCGCCAGGTATCCCATTTACGTATTTTTAATGATCACCATAAATATATTTTAACCTAACTTACCCTAAAGAAACAACAAAACCATTCGATATTTTAAAGATGCAACAGACCCGTTATTTATCAAATGTAAATTTTTAAAGCCGATCAATGATCATGGTCGTCGGTTGATTTCTTTCCAGGGAGAGGAACACCTTTTTTTAGGAAATTTTTCTGGTGAAATATTGCATATTTGCAAATTCCAGGCGGCAGATACACCATTTTCTGCTCTCTGATGACGCCCATATTAATTAGCATAACCTTCTGTAACTGAACTTAGCAACAAAAATGTTAGTTAGCTACAGACCGTCAAAATCATTTTCCCGAGTTAGTTTGTACATATTCACACGAAATCATTTCATGAAAATAACTTCCAATCCTCTACAAGTATTTCAGTTTTCTTCCACCTTCAATTTTCAAAAACTAAAATAAATAATACAGAAATCATTCTAGACGAAGAGATATTCCGGAGAATAGTTCAGTAGTATATCTTTTTTCATTCGGGCGACCGTTTCTTCATAGCAGAGCCGGTACAGTAGCGTATCCAGGAAGTCTGGACCCCCTCCCATTTGTGATTTTATTAAATAGTGTTTTCCTAATTTTAGCACCCCCTCTTACTTTCCCTCCCTCTCTGATCAAGACCAGATCCACCCTCAACACTAGGCTGGCTACGCCACTGACTGGGTATTGAATACATACTTTGAAAATTTTAATCTATCTCCCCCTCAAAGCTCGTATGGTTCTAGCGCCACCCTGTAACAAACAAATACACGAATGATTTTATAAAGATACAAACGTGTGCTGAATAGGTCTGTGGTCAGTAATCCGGGGGGGGGGGAAGGATTTCTTTAAGGTGGACTTACAAAAATGGACTCGTAGTCACTGTGACCGACTTTCCAACTTTCTGTCGAAGAGCAAGATATTTTTGAAACACACTGAGGAACAAAAGTTGACCTACTTCGTAATTCTGCAATTTCAAACATGATTTTGATGAAATTTTTCACGATGAATCCAAATTTGGTCTCAGAAATGATCTATTAGACACATTTTCCCCCGTCAAAATGGCCAAGAAGGCCATTTTGGGTGTTTTCCAGGCCCATTTCTATACCAGTTACAAATCAGTATGAAATTGGAAATTACTTGTTTTTGGACCAATTTTTCGAGCAGGTTTCGAAAGCGACCTTGAGTTCAGGAAAGACTCTTTTTTCGCTGAAATAGCCTTTAAGCGCAACGGAAGGCTCATCTTTTCACTTTCGATGTCATTAGCAAATATAGTGTTTCTAAACCTATTCTTCGTGCTGATTTCGAATGTAACCTTAGAATTTGATAAGTGCCCTTTTTCACCTCAAAAAGACCTCTGAAATCACGATCATAATGTGAAACTTATATATAACAAAATGAAAAAATAATTTTTGGAAATGAATTTTTACACTAATGCTAAATCGGACTAAAATTTAGATACAAGCCTTTTTTTAATCTTAAAAAAAAGATCTTCTAAGGACCGAAAAATTGAAATATGAAACTTATATTGGACAAAAAGAACTATGTCCCGAAATTAAAACTTCAAGCTAATTTCGGATTTGACCTCAAAATTTTGATGAATACTTTTTTCCCCACAAAGAAAGTGCCCTTTCAAAGGTCCAAAAAGTGAAAAAGTGGAACTTTCACATCAGAGGAAAAAACAATGTTCTAAAATCAAAATTCCACACTGATTTCGAATGTGACACTAAGGTTTTGATAAATGCGTTTTTCCACCGAGAAAGTGACCTTTTTGGCCTTTGAATAATCACTTTCTCTGTGGAAAAAGTTTATCAACATTTTTAAATCAAATTCGAAATTAGCAAGAAATTTTGATTCCGGAATATTGGTTTTTTTTCTCGGACTTGTAAATTTTATATTTGGACTTTTTGGAATTTTAAAATGTCACATTCAGAGTGGAAAAAGATATTCAACAAATTAGAATCGGAATCAGCACACAAAATAGATCCAGGAATACTTTATGTTTGCTTAATGATACTAACAGTGAAACAATAGGCCTTTTACTTTCAAAAAAAGGTCTGCACATATCCAATTTGAAATATGAGTCATTCCGTTGTTTATTCTCCCAGCCAGCCTAGCCATCGCGATTTTCGTGACGCTAAAAAGTAAAGCTTTTTTCCGTTGTGCGCCGAAGTAAAAACATGAAAATTTCAAAAAACAAACCTATTCAGAGACTCAGAAAGACTTTGCAACAACATAAAGAATTTGGAAATTGGAGAAATTTAAGTACTTAAATTTTATACCACCGAGGAACCTCAAAGATGGATGGGTGATACTTTTTTTTACCGTGCTTGTGTTTTAACTATCGTGTATTACATTTTTTGCGACTGTACAGTTCTTTTTTCGGTCGTTCATTTCTTTCCCCATTAGACCCTCTAAAAATTTGTCGTGATTACCTCTTTTTTGTCGTGCCGATAAATGCATCCCATAATTAACTGCGTATACTATATTTTCCATTATATTCAATCTAGATTCCCTCTTCCCCTCTCCCTAGATGCCACAGTTAACAAAAATTGAGTTAAAATAAAGTAAAAAATGAATTCAGTAAAGTTGAAAACCCTATATTTAACATACATATTGCATTTTCGAACAATTTTGACCTTGGCCCCTACCCTTGGTGCTACAATTTCCAACTTATGGACACAGTTACATCACAAATAAATTCAGTGACCCTGAGAAACCATAGAAATGATGGGTAAGTATACTGTCTTTCTTATTATACATACTTTTAAATGTTGGTGCCCCTTTTCTTTTACTCTGTGGATACCAGAATTACGGAAATAGAGTCTAAATAATTTATCAAAAAAATGCAGCAACCTTGAAACCCTCTATACGTAATACCTGTCTTACATCTTAGCATCTCCTCCTGGCGCCACAGTTCTGAACTTAGTGGCAAACTGATATCAGAATTGAATTCGGAATTCTCAAAAACATATCCCAATAGAAATTTTGTGCATTTTATCTGCTTGAAAACCTTACCTAAACTACTGAAACACCAAACCACCCAAGTTCATAAGTACGGTATCCGAGGGGCTAAGTCAAGGGGAGACGAAAAATTTCCAAGGATGAAAAACTAGCCAGAGAATTGATTGTATAACATTTACACGTCTCCTATCTCTCGAAATTCCATAAAATCGGAAAAAAACTAAAATAACTGATTTTTTCTTCACAAGGCGTGCGTTAAACTGTACTGTTCCTCTCCCTCCAGTTCTGACGTTTCTGAGGTAGATATGAAAAAAACGTATTAGAGAACATTCTTACAGAGAAGACGCTGTAGAACAATCTTTGGTTGAAATTATTTCTTTATATTCCACAGTACTTGAGATTTAAAAGAAAAATGAGAGGAAGGTTGGAACACCCCTAAAAAAATTCAGCAGCATTGGTATGGATGGAGACTTTTAGCATGTTAATTAGAACACCACCCTTAACTATTTTCAGCAAATTTCCGTTTGTTGTTAACAATTTTTTCCTTAAACTTTCGTTATCAACTTGAAAACATGAAATGCGGTTTCCGCTGTTCGATTAATTACTGGTGCTGTAGAAGCCGAAATTTTTTAGAAACAGTCTTCGAGCGCTCTCATTATTGCCGTGTTAATAACTAGTATGTTTTGTTTTTTAAATTAGGAGTAAAGTTTCGAACTAGTAAAAGAACGGGTTATAGCTGATATTATCGGATTTAAGCATTTAATTGATCAATTAGGGTAATGAAGATGTTTCTAGGTTAAACAAATATTCGAAATTAGCTCCTATGTTATACATGAACACATAAACGCGCATAAAGTGTTTCTGAAAAACCGGAACAAGGAATACGTGCTTACCTACTAACCACGCTCTAAATTGGAATTAACAAAATCCGCTGAATTTTCAGCCATAACTATATCACTGATTCAAATCAGCATTCAGAGGCAGATAAATCAGCTGGCGTCAAAAGGTTCTTAGGGGTAACAAAATTTAAAATTTAAATCGACAAAAAAAATTCTCTCGTTTTTGAGTCAACAAACGAGAAGTGTTGTGCAAATATATGTGTAAATGACCAATACCTTTATTAGAGGAATATTACATCACGCGAAGTACCGTGTAACTATTTCTAATTTATACTGAAAATATCCCCGGCCCTTTAAGAGCAAAGGTACAACACCTCACCCTTTTCCATTCTTCCCTGTTTGTAGCAATTCTTTCGTATTCTTTGTGGCAAAAGCAGCGCCCTCCATTTCGCTCTTTGTACCCTTTTTATTTTTTTTGTACGCGAAAATCCAAAAGGTGGCCAGATATGCCCATCTGTTGGGGGGAAGTCTAGCAACATGCTCCACTCACCCCACTTTTGATTCCAAATTTGAACTATTGCGTGTAACATGTTTGGGATTTTCTTTTTTAGCGAAATAGTGCAAATTTTGTCTGATTTTCTCTTTCCAAGCGTAGACCGTAGCACATCCTACAAACCTTCCTAAGAAACCGCTTCACTAGGGAACATGTGATAGGACATCTTTCCTGCCCCGACCACTCGTCAATGGAGTCCCGTAAGGCTCAGTCCTAAGCGTAACCCTGTTTTTGATTGCTTTTAATGAGATCATTCTCCAAGTTCGTTTCCCTCTCACACAAATACTATTTGCCGATGACTTCAGCATTCACCTCAAATCCAAAAGCCAACAACGTGCCCATAGATTACTTCAAGAAAACATAAAACTAATCGAAACATGGTCCTCTAGACACGGATTCCGTACATCATCAAGCAAAACAGAATTCATGATGTTCCAGCATCAAACAAATAATAATCTAACTTTCCCACCTCTTCTACTCAACTCACAATCGATTCCTCGCTCCAATTCAGTCAAATTTCACGGCCTGGCCCGGGGGGGGGGGGATTCCGGGTTTCCCTCGGGCCCGAGTTTCTTTGAGGGGCCCACCAATGCTAAAAAATCTGTTTTTACAAAAAATGCCCTAAAAACGTTGTTTCCTTTTTTTTTTTTTTGCTCTTACCTACTTTTTACATCCCCTCAGGGCTGGGATTTCCTCTGCACGGCCCGGAGCCAGTCTAGTGTCCGAAGGAGGGGAGGGAGGTCTGGCCGTGTGGGGGGGGGGTAGAGGGTGTGAAGAGGTGAAAAATAGGAAATTGCAATTTGACCCGATCGCAAAGGGGTTCAACCCCCTGGCTATGCCACTGCATTGCTGTGTCTGCTACTTTTGTTTGCTTCATCGCAAGCATTATACAGTCCAGATGGAATCCTAAAAGCGGTACACCATCTGAGAACTTTTGGCTTCAGCTAGTCGCACTCAAACAATATTAGGCTTCTTCTAAGGGTACATTATTTCAAAATCTAGGAGTCGGAATAGTTTGCTGAATTCTGATTGGAAGGAAAGTCTTCTAATATAGGAGGTCATTGCAATCACATATTTGGTCTCACACTTGGCATCACGACAGCTTGCTCAGACAATCATTCGGAAGAACCATCTTTGAGAGTTTTGGAGAAGCAGTCAATTGCTTTCCCATCTCATCTCGCATGGGCCACGCACACAGCAACCCTATTCTACCGCTGCAGACCATTCTTAACCTGTTATAACAAGGTGAGACGTCTAATATCGGTATCTTCGGGAGTGATAGCTCTTTCATCTTTACCCTGCGTCACTGAGGCGATTTTAGAGGCAAAGCGATAAATCATTTGCACAGATGAAATAATGCTTGTGTAATCTGATTATCTGAGTGCAAAGCGACGAATTAGCCTGCATCTTAAATAATCTCGGCTGTTGCCGCGGTCAAAGTAAAAGAAATGAAAAAAGTTTGATAGCAGATACAATACTGCAACATTCATAAGCAAGTAAAAAATATAAAAGGAGATAAGTAACGTCAATAATTAGTTTTATCAGTTGTCAGCAGCAATTCATGAATGAGTAGGGCAAGTACTTTTACCGACAACGAAGCACATGATGGATGATTTCACCGGTAGCAGCGAAGAGGACGCAGCAGCCGCTGTTGCTAGTGGAGTACCATTTGAGCGGCTGCCCAAACAGTTCCGCCGCATCACCGAGCAATGTTGGGGAAAACGTTAGAACGAGGCGTCGGCTGGTCGATGGACGTATTCGAAGTTCCCCAACATCAGCGCCCAGCGTAAGTCCATACAGCTCTCGTTTTGGACAATGCAGGCGCTGACGGGACACGGATGCTTCGCCGAGTACCTGCACAAAATGACACGGCGCCACACTCCACAGTGCGAGTGTGAGGGCACGTTTTCGCAATCTGCGAAACACGTTCTCACGGAGTGTGCGCTGACTGGTCCACGTGTACCCATTCCACCACCGACGGCTTTACCGGAGGAGAGAAGAGTGTGGGCCGACTTTGCGGAGAAGACTGTGCGTCGACTCTGGGAAGCGGAGACCCCGTTGTTTCCAGCGGCAAGTATCGCCACTTCGTCACCACCAGCACCAACCAACAGACAGCGGGAATCAGGGTGGACCCGTATCCGCTGTCCAGAAGCGGTCGCAGGCTCCAGCGCCGGGAATTAGGACGGACCCGTACCCGGTGCCCCTGTCGGCGGCACACCAATGTTGACTGGCGAGAATCAGGGAGAACCCGCAGCCGCGAGTCGAACAGCCTGGAAGAGGGCGGCCCTAGACTGATGAAGAGCCCGGAAGAGGGCGGGCCCATCGTCAACGAACATCGATAAGCGGCACTCCACCGAAGCTGTAGCAGCGGCAGAAGAGACAATGACTGTAGCGAGTGAGACAGGTTGATGGAGAAAGATGCCCAGTGACACCTCGGCACTCGTGAGCGTCCCCTCCTAAGAGAAGCGTCACTGGTAGGAGACCGTGGAACCTAATACTCGACTCATCTGCTCGACCCACTTCGAGAAAGCGACAAAGAACTTGAGGGTGAAATCTTGTGGTAACCGGTTGAACATGAAGGCACTCCCTCTAGCTGGCGCAACCCCCTCCCCCCGTCATGGGTGTGTTGCCAAAGTGGCGGGCGGGGAAAGAAGATGGAAGTCGATAGGGACATGCCGAGAAATTGAAGGAGACAATATAGACAATCTCCTAACTGAGACACTGACTGACTGGTCGACAGATGACAGACAGTATAGTTATAGTTAGATTAACGTTGTAATTATTTCATTTGTATGCATTATAATTCGCATGCATGAGGTAATTTAAAAAAATCTGAGTTCCTCCCTACCCCGCGCTAAACCTACTCGAAGGTATGTAAGGTAGTGGAGGGGAGACACCCTGATTTTAATTTTTATGTTTTTCGACTAATACAAGGAGCCATCGGAGGAAGTTCCGGACTGGCCGTCGGGTGGGGCCTTGGCCTCTCGCGAGGTTAAAAAAAAAGATGCAGGTACCTAAACGAATCAATGGTGTGGTTTTCCTCGCCATTCTTACATTCAAAGATCGCAATACGAGTTGCCGAAGGAAACGAAGACCGTCAGCTCCAAAGGTTATTTATGTATAATGTGGCAGCTTCTATAAAAAGGGGTAAATTGTTGATCGATCAAAGTCTCAAAAAACACGAAAAAAGGAAAACGAAACTTTTTGGTCGAAAACATCAATTTTAAGATTTTGGTTAATTTCTATAGAAAAAACATCGCAATAACAAAGAGACAAAATTTACGCGCATGGGAGAGAAGAGGGAGAGAGAGAAAGAGAATTATGAAAGAGAATGAGAAAAGAATGCGATTGTCTGCATTCGCTTCTTCGTGGTTTTTCGGAGCTCACGAATTAAGTAATCCGATGTTCTGAATTGTTACCACGCAGAAGAGCGAAAAATTACCTTTCCAACAAGCCCTCGTCGAGGCTGGTAACGTGATTCCGCGGCGAGTTAGGCCTTCTTGACAGAGTGGGAGAAAAAGGTGTGTCTAACTTTAAACGCGTTTTTCCCAAAAACGTGTTTTTGTGCGTTCTGGTTACACTCATCTTAACCCCTTGTATCTCCGGAACAAAAAACGCTACAAGTCTTGCCGATAGCACGTTGGAATGGGCATTCATTTCTCTATTACGCACTGTCTGTAACTCAAAATTCGTCGGATCAACAAAGTTAGCCCTTTTTATAGAAACTGCCGCATATGTATTCTTTGGTACTTTGATTATCGACACAGTCCAAGGAAGACAGCTTATTTTTGGGATGTACAGAGCTGTATGACAGACAAAGTTCCATCGCCTGGGGAGGGGGCTTTCAACAGCTGTTCTTGGCTATAGGTCAGCAGTCGATTGATTTAAATATACATTCATGATGCCGCGATGCCGAGCTACATGTGCTTGGAGCAGCAATTAAGATTTAAGAACACCAATATCTCTTGGTCTGCTTGACCAAATAAAGCTTCATTTCACCGGAGGAAGTATACAGTGTGTACTCTGCACTGCAGTGGGCTATACTGTACGCGAAATTGCAAGTGGAACTACCGAATTTTGATTCTTACATAGCAAACCGGTACTAATTATGATGTGCGAAGATGTCACTTCGTAACACAGCAAGAATGCAACTGTTTACGACATTCACTAACATTTTCAATTTCGCTTTCGTTCTCGACGTTTTCTATTTTCCACATGTATAGGTGTATGCGTTTTGTTGTTGGTTTTTATTTTTACTGCTAACCATACAATCACGAATATAATAGTGGTCTTTAAAAGGAAGAAGAAATAAACGTTTACATACGTCGGACAGGGTAGGAAGTGGAAGGCGTCTATGTTCACGTTGGCAACGGTAGACTACAAGAATAATAAAACAGTTTCATGGTGAAGCAGCGTAGGTATAATAACGTATGCCCGTGTGTGTATTTTATCAACAAATATACGCACACGTACGAATACATCATACACGTAAAGACTAAAGAGGGAGGTATAATTGTGTCCATATACTATATTCTAAATGTATATTCTTCGGATTATTTGATATAAGGTGACCAATAAATTCGTATGTATGAAAAATGTGGGTGTCTGTATACGGTTTCGAATCATAACCTACGAAATACGAATACATTGTTCAAACTGGTATAACTTTAAATAGATGATATTTGCATAAGCGTACTTCCTTTTTGTCGTATAACTAGAACTATACATATGTATAAATCAGTCGTATGTACAAGTTTTTCGATGGTCATTTCGTATGTACGAGTATGTAGCTGAATTTCGAACAAGGCGGATTAAAAGTTTCCATCTACAGGCGAGAGACGAGGGGAAGCGATTCGAAATAGATTCCTCGAACAGCTGAAACCGACAACCTATTTCTGTATATAATACCAAAGACGTACAATAAATAACGAATGAGGATATAGAAGTTGTAAAATAGGGATGATGACGGTACTAGACGCTCGATGTAATGATTTCGAATAAGATGTTCTTAAAAGAGGAGTATCTCAAATCAAGGTATTAGAAATTGAGTCACGGAGCCTACTCACGTAAGTACTGTTTTGTTTTGCTGACTACTTCATAACCAGAATTACCACTTCTTTTCCTTCAAACATTGTTTATTTTTTGAATCGTGTCAATACAAGTCTATTAGAACCTATTTGCACAAGAGAAAAGATGAACAGCAGGCCCACTTTACATTGGTAAACAGGGTGCTGGATTTACATAGAAGTCAACCAGGCCCAACGCACAAAGGTGTGCGGCTGGAAGGAAGCATCAAGAAAAACGATAAGAGAGAAAAGGTGAGAGTAAAAAGACTGAAAGATATCGCTTTCAGAAAAATGAAGCAAAGAAGGGGAAAAGATACGGAAACAGAAGATAAGAAATGGAGGACACAACCTCATTTGCTTCACTTTTAACCCTAGAATCACAGCTTGTAATTTTCACAGCAAACAATGACTAATTTAATAGATAATCAAAGTTAGTCATGGGCTTGGCGAACTGTCTCTAGCACTGTTAAGTAAACTTTTAAGGAAATTTATTTTATTCAGAATGTACACAGAAAGATCATCATGTTTTAACAGTTTCGTATTGAGAAAAGTCACTGGTGTTGTACGTACTATATACTTTCTGATACATTTTACCTCTCTAGAGAGACAGGCGTTGATTTCCATCCCGCAAAGTAACTAATATTTCAAGTTGATGATTTGGATACACTGATCTAACTGTTTCATATGGTTTCATATGCTTTTGATGTTTGAAGTCGATCATTGGGATGATGATAAGGTTATCAGTCACACGACCGGTTTGATGCAGCTGTCCATTTCTCCCTCATGTGCAAGTTCTTTCATTTCGTAATAACACTCATTCGATATCTTTGATTATCTGCAGAACATTCTGGAATCTTTGCCGACCTACCCAATTCTTTCCTTCCACTCTTCCTTCTAGCAGCAGTGATATTATTCTTGGATGCCTCAAATTATGCCCTATTAGTTTATCTCTCCTTCTCTTCAGACAATTCCAAATATCCATTTTACCTCCAACTCGGTCAATTCCTTCCTCATTTCTTACCTTATCCGTCCATTTGATGCTAAATATCCGCCTCTCTTCTTCTAATTTGCTCTCAAGCCGATCCCTGGAGTCCGCCCTTTCGAGCATTACTTCAGAGACTTCGGGGAGGCTGTTAGGGCTGTCTTAGCCCTCTTCTCTTCTGGCCGAAAAACCGGCCTAGGTCGAAATCTGGCGAGTTGCTACGTGGGCTTGAACCCGTGATCTCCGGATTCCGAGACCAACACGCTATCCACTCGGCCAACCAGACCCCAAATATCCGCTTATAGCACCACATCTCAAAGCTTCCATCTTTCTTTTCTCTGGTTTTCCTATGGTCCAAGTTTCACATCCATACAAAGCTACATTCCAAACATAAGTTTTAAAGAACAATAATTTGATTTCCAGATTTCTTTTTGATTTGAAAATATTACTTTTTCGATAAAATGCTAATTTGGCTTGTGCTATTTTACTACTAGTATCTCTTCTACTCCTTCCGTCTTTTGTTATTTTACTCCCTAATAGCAAAATTCGCTTACTTCCTCAGTCTTTTCCTGTCCGATATTTATATTTAAGCTGTCATGTTCACATCGAATACATACCATTACTTTAGTTTAATTTTTATTTTTCTATATTAGCCTCCCCTTAGTATCACGAATATCGTGAATTACTGCAGAATTACGCCAAATTGGGGAATTAACATTTATTATGCTTTCACTTGCTGAGTACATTTTGATAAAAATATCATACACAACAGAGTCATGAAGAAAATGTGATCAGTCGTCCGACTGCCCAATCGCCGGCGGCTCGTACTAAGAAAAAGCTTTCGGCCCTCCCCTATTGTGTAATATGCTATTTTCAGTTTTATCTTCATTGCAGAACGAATAATTTCGATTAGAATAGTGTTGATGAATACAGCAGACATGTACCTCTTCATCACCTCTACCCCTTCCCCACATTTACCCTCTTCCCACCACTCACTGCAATATATGTACCAGCATTCACTACCACCTCCCTCTCCAATACTTAATTTCTGACAAAAAATCATCGCTCATGTTTCTACCCGGCGTTGATTTTATATCCTTTCCCAAAATCGTATGAATTGAACCGGTCCACCTGAAAACTTCCTCGTAACTTGTTAAGACCGAGTCGCCCCTGTTTCTAGAATAGGTTTCAAAGAGGTGCACAAAAAGTGAAACCGCGATAAGAATCGGCCAATTTCCGAGGTCAAGTCTCGTACCTCCACCAGGTTCACTGTCATCTGTACTTCCTTAATTTGATGACAGTTCTCGGCAAAGGGGTGGCGGGGAAAAGAAAACTGTTCTATCACTTTATATCATTCTCTTTTTTCTAATTTGCTCTCCACCCGAGTCCTGGAATCCGCCATTTCGAGCATTACTCCAGAGATATCGAGGAGGTTGTTAGAGCTGTCTTGACCCTCTTCCCTTCTGGGCGAAAAACTGGCCTCTGGCGAGTTGCTACGTGGGCTCGAATCCGGGACCTCCGGATTCTGAGACCAACGCGCTATCCACTCGGCCAATATCAATTGATGACACTAACAGGTGAACTGCAAGAGAGGTTTGTAATATCGCATACAAACTTTTTCCCTTCATCCTGCAGCGTTAAAACTCCTTTTTATACCTCGTTGATAAGGTTATTTGATGAAAATGTGCCATAAAGTAATGTAGGGTCAGAGATGAAAGGAAAGAGTCTGTTGGGTCCATGTTTCATTTCTGCCTTGCCTCACCTGCCTTTACAATTACCGAGTTACATGGACGACCTAAATGAAATATTTCAACTTTTCTCAGAGGTACTTCTTTTCATTAGCGATGAAACTGGGACAAGGGAACACTGAAACCACTTGCCCCTTTAAGAATCCATATCTGAGGGAAAAAACACCTTTTCAGAGACCCATCTGGAAAAAACAATGTTTCCTTCTTTGCCAAAAAAGTAACAAGAAAAATTCCCTGGATCTTTATCACTAAAATAAAAGAAGTCCTGCGTGAAAGATTCGATATTTGCCCCACCCCCATCCTGGGTGAAAAAACATAGTACTGACGCTGTTGGAAAGACTAGTTTTATATTATTCTTTTAGGATTTTCACAAGTTGAAACTCTACGAAACTCTTCCAAGCACATTTCAAAATTCGTTGAAAATTCTTTGAGAACTCGTTCGGATCAGTTTACTTCTCTTAAAAATTCTTCCACGTTTATTTAGGAATCTTCCGGATTAACTTAAGACTCTGCCAGGATTTTTTAGGACTTGCTGATATACTCTTCCAGGCTTGACTGCAAATGTTCAAGAGTTTTCCGGACTAACAAAGACTCATTAAAACTTCCGATATTTCATTAAGACTTGCTAAGACTCTTCAAAATTCTTTCAGGCTTGTCTGCAAGAATTCGGAAGGCTTCCCAACTTATTGAATATTCACTGAAACCCAAGATTTCATCAAGACTCGCTGGAATATGTTTAATATTACAGACATATCTAAGATTTGTCTACAAGATTTTATATGTAAATCTCTTACAAATTATCTACGAGAATCGTTAAAACCGTTTAAGACTTGTGAAAGACTAATCAAGACCGAAGACCCTTCTATTAGATTTATCTCTCTTTCAATAAAATACACGTGAAACACTAATGATGGGCTAATCTCCCCTCCCCCCACCCCCGAAATCTTTTGCAGATGCATTTACGTATAAAAGATAGTTTCATTTCAAAGGTATAACATTTCACCTACACCTCAACTAGAATGAATTCAAATCTTCCATCCTTGTTTAAGTTCCTTTTAAGCTTCATTGTGATTCATCTAGAAGAGTCAGCATAACTATTCCGAGACTCATCAAGATTTTATTAAAACTTGTTGAAACTTTTTAAAACGCTGACTCGTTCGAGACTTTTCCTGACCAGTTTGAGACTCTTTAGAACTCTCTCTGATTAGCTCTGAGATTCTTCAAAACTCTTCCAGACGGTAAAGAACTCTTCCAAAATTTTTCAGATTTCTTTAGCACTCTTGTAGACTGGTATAATACTCCACAAACTCGTCCTAAGACTATTTCAATCTCGTTCAAGTCTCTTCAAAATCTGTTCGAGACTCAGTAATTCTTCAAAATTAGTTTAAAACTCTTTACGACCCTTCCAGCCTCCCGAATTAATTCTTAAGATGCCGCAAGATTTTTTCAAGATTTCCAATACGTTTAAAACTTTTTCAGACCCATATCGGTTTCTTAGACTTTGAAAATTCTTTTTCCTGTTCTTATTATCTTCTGTATTTCGTTCATTCTAGCTTTCATTCAGAGGCTGGGAAATTGGAGCCAAAAGAACAACTTTTCTGATGAATATTTTCGGAAGATCACTCTCGCAACTGCTACAGAAATAGTATTTTCAGCATTTTTGGGCTCCATTTTGAAAATACTACTTCCACAATGGTACAAATCCCAATCTTTTATCTGATCAGATGATGCTATGTCAGCGAACACAGATACAGACTACAGTCGCACATTCACTGTCTTCCCCAAATTCCTATCGCGTGCTCATTTGACACAGATGATTGAAACATCGAAACTCTTGGATTTTTTAGAAGTCCTATTCAACAGTTGGAATTTCATTTTTTTGCTGAACCCCACGTAACTGTAGTTTTTCACGAATCGAAAATTCCACATTTACAACCTAATCGTCTCTTTTTCAAAACATTTATATCGAGGAATGTCTTTGTATTACCATCCTCTTAAGACTGCTCGCATCCTACACATAAGACGCAAGAAGGTACAATAATACGAACAATCTTCAACTTAAAGCTTTCATGGCATTGGTCGAGTGAAAGATTTCGTCACGATGTGATGAAGATCTGAGAAGGAAAAGTAAGCTGGTAGTTTTTCTGGTATAAAATGTCATTAACATTGCCGGGTTTCTGGTTTTATCTAAATTCAATTCACAAAATTTCGCTTGCCAAATCCTTTCTTTTTCGAAGCTTACAGCTCAGGCCTTCAAGCAATGAAACGAAAAAAGTACGAAGAAATGTGTACCTATTCTTTACTACTCCTCTGATAAATTTCTTTAATATTTACGAGATACTGCACTTTTTTTTTCCATCTTTTTTTTCATCTAAGACAAGCGTGACTACTTTTTTGTTCTGACATTTGAAGCTCGATGTCGCATCTGGAAAAAATGAGAAATAAAAATTCTAATTCAGCTGCCACGTTAGAAAACTCGACTTTTGAAAATGAAATATACTGCACAAGGCAGCCGAATCAGTAACAGGAGAAAAGAGTATTATGGTTCCTCAACTCTCAATCTTCATCCCAAGTCCTAGTTGTCTATTGAGTTTATACGATTTTTGTAGGATCTAGAATTTTCGCTCACATAGGTTCTTATACTAACGGAAATAGAGCTTCACTGATTTTACCAAAATCGATCAGTATGGTGAGGAGGAAGAGGGGGTTGAAGTTTTCAATAAGCCGTATCTTCCGCACGGTACTTCCGATCGGAAAATGAGAAACAATTTTTTAATGAAGCTATTGATACGAGATTTATGTTTCGTTCATTTTTAATGTACGAGACAATAGAAAAGGGAGATACGAAAGGGCAAAATGTTGCAGAGGAAAATAGCCTGCGAAGTGAGGCTAAAGATTGGGTTCCTTCGTGTGCGGCAAGATATTCATTTGTTCGTAATTATACTTTATATGCTATATTCATAAAGGGACGTGGGGGGGGGGAGATACGAATGAAGTAATTGAAAGTTTCAATATTTCGTGATCAGCAGTTACAAAGCAACTGATCGATCAAAATTAACTAATAAATCGAAAATAATCATCGATTAATCAAATGTAATCATAAATTCAAGTGGTCGATAAATGACAAAGAATCGAAAAGAGTCGATTTATCAGAAATAATCTGTTGATCAAAAGTAATAGGTTAATCGAAACCAATCGATCGACGCAACAAAATACCGATTTTTCAAGACAATCAGCTTTTCTAACGTGTTTCAGATACAATTGAGATTTTTTCTGTGTATTAGCCGAAACTTTCGCTGTTGATATTATTAAATACAACATCCCCCGTCCATAATATAAAAATAATTTAGTAGGTAGATTCCTGATCTTAGGAATGAAATAACACTCGAAACGCTCAAATTTCGTACATGGTAAGAATATCGACCTCTAATGTCCCAATTTCTGATACTAATGTGGTCACATGTAGTAGCAACGATAGTACCCGAATTTTTATTATACGTATCTACAAAAGTCTGCCCATTTTTTTGACATGACAACCACCCTCTCCCCCCCCCCCATAGAGAAAAAAGTGAAAAGTAAGTCTTGAGATAAAATTTTGTACTGATTTTTACTTTATAAGCCAACAAAAATAAGTTTTTAACCAAATATATTTAACTTTAAAACTTTAAAAAAAAAAAAAATTAAGATCTTGTTCATTTTTCGACATTACAAATAACAAGCTAGGTCGCGGGCGACCTGGCAACAGGGTTTTTGCAAATTGATTCCACTTGAAACGATACGGACACGGTGATAACGCCTTCTGAAAACAGCGATTAACATATTCAAGGCTATCTCGCACATAAAGAAAAAAAAAGCGATTGCAACAGGGGTTTGCTTAGTTTCGCTAGCAAAAACCCTAAAAAGAAAAATGAAATTTTTGACCGAAATTTCACCGTGAAATTTTAGCGAATACAAGAATCCCTCTATATCCTTTCGCAAGAAATCAAAAACCTTTGTGCTAATTTTGACTTGAAAAGCAAAAAATAAAAATAAATATGTCTTTGGTAAAATTTTCAACGTAAATAGGAAGATCTTCAGTCAAATTTTGCCTAAATTTTAACAAGACGGAGCAGATGGTTGAATTTGGCTCTAATTTCGGCTTGATAGGCAAAAAAAAAAAAAAATCTTCTAAGCTTTTGGCTAAAATATTGCCAAAATTTCAAGAAGAAAAATCTCCGTGTTAAAATCCTGTTCTCTTAGTTTTTTTTTTTTTTTTTGACAAAACAACAACCGATGTTTTTAGTCAAAATTAAATTTGGTTCACATTTTTACATGCTAAGAAACCTTACAAAAAATCACTTAAATTTCATTTTGGTAAAAAAAAAATACTCAGGATCAAAGTCAAAATTTTGATTTACCTTATTTAAACTTGAAAAAGCAATAGGAATACCTAATAGAATGAAGGGTAAAGAATCAAGACTCACATTTGCCATTTTACTTCAAGGGCGCAAACAGGCAAAATACTGTGCACAGGCGTAGGAATATCTTTGCAGCGCCTGTGAACGTGAAGCATGTTACACACGTCGCACATTCACAGGCGCAGCAAAGATATATTCCTGCACCCGTGTACAATATTTTGCCTATTTGCGCCCTTGAAGTAAAATGGCAAATGTGAGTTTTAATTTTTTACCCTTCATATGTGGTTAACATTTTGTTCATATTTCAGCCAATTTTTCCCCCCATGACGAGAAGACTAATGTCTTGACAGTGGGTATTTCAACCTGAAGCAAAACAATAATTCGTAACCAACGAAAATACGTCCTAGAAAAGGGACGCAAATACAAAGGTATTTTTGATCTATTTTCTCGGACATTTAATTATGATGCCACGATGCTCAACCAGAAAAATTACAATACATTTAATGATCAAGTAACCCGCAGATTTTGGTGTCGATATTGGCCAAGATGAATCAATGATACACGTTCGGAGGGTAAAAAGGGTTGAATTTGTAGTCAAGTTTGGCATTCCAATTGTTATTAATACATATCTGACTTTTTGTATGCGTCTTACAAAAAAGTTGATAGTTGAAGAACTCTTACGAAGGGTGCGCGCGAGGCAAAAGCTGAATTCGTAGAAAATGCTTTCTATTTTGTCTGTCGGCTCTGATGTCCTTTTATTCGTAACAGCGACGACAATTATGATGCCTTTCAGCTAGCTTCCGGTTTCTACTTTTATCGGTCGACTATCGAGTATGACCTTAATTGTCTTATTTTTTATTGTACCCACTTCGAAATCGAAGGTTTTAATTCCAACTGTGTAGTTTCTAACGAGAAAAAACCATATTATCTTCAGTTTACTGTAAATCTTACGGATAATTTTATAAGTTCCCCAACCCTCGTCAGCTTTTCACCAAAAATATCTGTGAACCCTCAGAACAGTCGCGTCTCACATCGCTTCAGCCACACTGACGAATTCGTGACTCGCCGAGGTCCCAACATTGCTTCACGCCCGCTGACAAGTTCGTGATCCGTCGGGTCCCAACATCGCTTCACGCCCGCTGACAAGTTCGTGACTCGACGGGGTTCCAATAGCCCGCTACCGCTGCTTCACACCTTGCTCGACGTCGCCGATGAATTCGAGGCTCGCTGGGAAAAAACTGCGTCGGAAAACCGAAAATCTCGCTTCCTATTGGACAGATTTTGGTGCAAATCAATAGTGTTCCATCCCTAGCTATACTCTGTCGACTCACATAATAGCAGCTCAGAATTTGAAATGAGTTGGGTGAGTTACAAATGAGTTAATGAGTTACAGAAAAAGAATTAAAACTCATTTCTGAAACAAGTTAACTCATCAACTCCGAGTTGACTCATCAGTTGTGCCCGCTTCTATTGGACTGATACAATTCCAAAGGTAAACCAAATTGCCAGGGAGGGCGGTACCCCCACAAGAGCCCCAACTCATTTCTGAAATGAGTCAACTCATCAACTCCGAGTTGACTCATCAGTTTTGCCCACTTCTATCGGACTGATACGATTCCAAAGGTGAACCACATCGCCAGGGAGGGTGATGCCTCCACAAGACCCCCTGGTTACGGCGTTGATTCAGTCATTCGTCGCGCCGACTCGATTCGTTTCCCAAATCGCCTCCAGGTAGACGTCCAGCTGACGTCGCCCGTTCCAGGTGCCGCACGGTCGATCAGCGGCGTTTCGTTCGGTCATTCTGCCGCGTCAGCACGCTGCGACTGCAGAATTACCACTCGGTCACCTAGTTAAGCGCGATGTCGTCCACCTTTTGCGACGACCCTGTACCCTCCTCGACTATATGAGCGTGCGAGTGTATATGTAAGTACGTATGTAATGATGTATTCATATATGCACGCACGCAACCGGCATAAATTTAGTTATAAAATAAACACAATGGAAATTAACTCACGTCATTTAGTTAGGCATGCAGGCAGTGGTTACCGTTTGGTACGCAGAGCGGTCGAGAGAAGGATCGTTAAGGAGGAGGGTAAAGCAGCAGCCATCCGAAGGTCACGGTGTATTGCAACAGAAACAGGCATAGGTAAAACATGAAAAAGAATCGTTTGTAGTAGGCGTATTAAAATATAGCGAAACAAAAAGAAAAAAAAAAAGAATAGGTTAGAGGAGGAGGATCGGTCGACAAGAAGAGAGAAAAAAAAATAGGTACTGAATATGACTGAAAAGAAAATAGGAAGAAATCCCATCCATTTCAGAGTTATAGATCATGCTCGCGTAATGTATAATGCAGTGCCGGTACCTACACGTCTTCGAGCTCGTGTATGTTATGTTTAAATTTTTATTATTTGCTTCGTACGCATGCACATCATCGGTTTTAACTGGTTAATTAGAATTCGCGATTTTTTAATTTTTCTAAAATCACACCCTGCTTCGCGATACCTATACCTGAAAGTATATCCGTAATTGTAGGTGCGATTGTGACCTTTTTTGTTAACAGTGATGTTCGGATACGTATCTTTAATTTTTGAGCAAAATAATTGAGTCGAGTTCGAGTATGTGCTGCCGGCAGACCCACGGACGTGAACAGAATTATTGAATTTTCGCCGCTCGCAAGGTAAGAAGAAGCGCCAAATATATCCGACAGATTTGCGTTCTTCAATGAACGGGAATTATGGAGAAGCGCGGACGCGGCACGTGTACGTCGAAACAAACCGACATTTGAGAGTCGGTCCCTCGGTCCTCTCTCATCAGCTGAGACGCTCAGACCTGAGAGCTGACCGGTGACCAAGGGTCGACAAATGTGTGCTTTACCTGCTGTATGCTTTGGCTCGCACTGGGAACTTTATTAATTGCTCTACAATCGCGTCGTGTTCGTATTTTGAAAATTAATCATTCCGAGCAGCTGCCACGTGAAAATTGCCGGGGCTGGGGTTGCGCTGTAGGTGCTGTCATCTGACCTTGCCAGTCATTAGGTGGAAATTATTTCGAGACGATCTTCCAAAACTTGCGGGGTTAAGTGGAGAAGGTTATATATCTGCGAGGAAGTCGAGATGCCTCAGTTTTTTGCGTCTTTTGTTTCCGGTTATTGACTATGGCCTCGCCGGTCAGAGCCGGATCAAAGCTCCTGGGGCCCCTGGGTCAGTTAGGGCACTTTGAAACACTTGAGTATGGACATACACCATGTTTAGTCTTTTTTCTGGCGCCCGACGATTCGAAATTTCGAAATTCGCGTGCCGTGTAATGAATTTCGAATCATCGGGCACTATGAAAGACTAATTATGGCGTACATTCACACCCGAAGATTTCCAAGTGCTTTACGTCAGTGACTGAATAGAATCCCTTGTCATAGCTGGTTTTCGGGGGGGGGGGTCGAATGATAATCTCCGCCTTTATCATCAAAGATAAGATGAATCTCTTCGAAAAAATGCTCTCTTTACTCGCAATTGTTCATCACTTTCAAGGGTCAAAATCACGGAATCCACCGCATAGATGAATTCAGTGTCGGACGATTCTCGCACATTGGGTCTCGTGTCATACCCCACTTTGGAAATTGAGCCCCTGCCCTTCAACAAACAAACATAACGTAACAGAAAAGACTGTAGTTATTTTGGCAAAAAATACTTGCAATGAATTCTATTATGAAAATGCAAAAACGAACATAAGAAAAAAATCAAGAGTAAAACGATAACATAATTCTATAAGAATTGAAGTCAAAAAAAGGACAGTGTTGCTGGTTAGATGCTGGTTAGAAATACACTAATAACAAAGACAAAATCAAAATAGTAATCTCTTTAATTCTTTTGAGAATTTCCCAAACTGGTCAATAATTTCATCAACATTAATATTAGAAGATCAGATTCCACAAACATCAACAGTAAAGGGCTTAATAATTCTTGGCCAAGAGTATTTCTTGAACAATCCTTGAGCTTTTTCAACTTTGAAAGACACCGCTCTCAATACACTTGGGTGTAGGGCAACAAAAATATAAATTTTATAGCTGCGTATAAATTGTTAAAGATTCATGCAAAATTGAAAAGAGGTATCCCAAACATGAGGCACAGTTTTTATCTTCGTCATGGTGAGCTTGAGCTACTGTCATTCTCATTCCTGAATCTGAATCAAATTCTTCTTCAGATGCTAAACTTTCCAAATTTTGATCTTGATCATCCTCAACCTGCCCTTTGTCTTGATGACCGACTGCAGCTACAGCTGCATAAAGTTTCCGCCAATTTTGAGTCAAGCTATCGTACTGCCCAGCACATTGCTTGAGTTCATCCAGTAAAGATATTCTGCTCAAGCCTGTTAATTCACTTATCTTTATAAAAGTTGATGTAGGAAATTCTGAAATACTTTTCATGTTTGAAATTTTCTAATTTCTCTGGATCCAACCAGAACAATTCATATATAAATCTTTATTTGAAATAAACTTCTTCTTGGTACTTCCTTGAGCATTGTCAATAATGCTATAAAAAATATTCACACGAAAATCTGTGGACAAGCTTAATTCTGGTCGTTCGTCACTGGTTTGCTCATCTCTTTTCTTTTTTTAAAGAAATTATATGAGGTGCAAAATTTTGATCTATTTCTATTGACAAAGTTTCCCTCAGTTCAAGCTCACATTCCTTCTTCTCATTGTTATCGTTATCACTAATGTCTTCAAATTCAAGTTCATCGGCCTCTTTCTTTGCAAAATATTCGTGACATTTTCTCACAAGTAATTTTGTTTCTTCCTATAATTTAAAAAAAATATGCTTCATTTATTTTGGCTTTGATTTGGGATCTCAGTTTTTCCACCATTTTCCATGCTCATAGATAATCTAATGAAGAAGACTGCAAATGTTTTGAAACAGAAGTTGTGACAGAAAACAAACCTAAAATAATTACGAGGGTCAAAATTGTATCAAATTTCTCCCAATTCTTCATTAATGAACGTGCCTGAAATTTTGATCTACAATCAAATTTCTTGCGAACAAGTATACCTCTTTGAGATACTTCAAAAAATATAATACATCGTAATTTCTTCATTTTTGGTATTTTTGCTGGTAGTTAAACTGAAGATAAAACCTTTTATTGGCTCCACCATCTTGTTTTTCAAATTTTGCACAAAGGCCTCAATTTATTATGACCTTCCACTGTAGTCGCAAGTTCATTTCTTTACAAATCCATTCTTTTATACAGGTCATTTACAAATACTGCACCCTGTTAAACTAATCCAAATAAATCTTCTGCTTTACTGCAACTAGAGATTGTATGTCCCATTACTAAATTAAGGACATGCACTTGGCAATGTGTGTAAATGGCATTTTAAATTCTGTTTTTTAGGCCTTTAAATTCACCTTTCATGTTAGACGCGCCATCAAATGAGCAACCTGCTACATTTACCATATCGTCGGTAGCGCATTTGACATCTCATATGTGACATTTTTAGTCAAAACCACTTATTGGTCTTGTTGGATTCGTCTCTGGCGGGCGCGTCACCTCCTATGTGCTTAGTTACAATGTTCTCCGCTAGAGGACGCTATATAACTCCTCCCTACGTGCATGGGTTTCTAAACCTGGCTCCAAATACCTCGTATGTGTAAGTGATGAGTAAAAGTTATATTTTGCACATACAAACTGTCAAACGCGCCACCGACGATATTCAATTTAAATTTTTCAAATAATTCATCAATTGATTTGTACAACCCTTCTCCAGATGAATCGTGCATATTGAGTAGGTGCAGCAGACGTTCGCGTGTTTTATCGCCACCTTCCAAAACTCGAACACAGATGGCCAGTTGGTCTAAGGTTGAAATATCTTGTGTGCTGTCCACGATTAGGCTGAATTTTCCACATTCCTTTAGGGCATTTATTATTTGAGCTACATGTCCAATAATTACAATGAGCTTATGAATAGTCGTTTTTGAAAGAAAAGTGATCAGCGACCCACGACCTTTACTAGAAACATGCTTTAGTTTTCTCTTCTCACTAGACAACTCGCATTTTTTTACATGGTTGTAGAGTATCATGTCATATTCTGCCACAAGTTATACTAATGCTAAAAAATTACCAACATTTTTTCCTTTATCATCTTCAGATAAAGAATACGCGCCTTCAAATTTTCCCTTAAATGCAAGCCCTTGTTTTCTTAAAAAATAGAATAATATCGATAATTTTCCTCAAAATATTTTTTCTTCCTTCAACTTCAGAAGAATGTTTTCTTACTGATTTTCATAAATCAAATCTTCAACAGATTTTTCAGACACGCACTGGGGAGCAGCAGTAGTGGAGGCCAGATGCTCTTTTGAATTCTCATGAGTGTTAATGGCATCATATACATGCTTAACGTTTACTATGTAGCCAGAAACAAATGGTGTACCGGTAGTGGATGCAACCTTTGATCCAAAAACCATACAATTTACGCAGAAAAATTTGCTCAAATCTTCTGAATATGATAACCATCTCCTTTGAATACAATCATCATTTGGTAGTGTTTTGTAATTAAGTTTACTAGGCTGAAAAGGAAACAAGTTCTCGTGCGGAATTGACTGGATTGTATGTTTCCGCCAAAAATTTAACTTCTGTTTTGGGCCCCCTTGAAACTTTACTTTCAGCTGACCCCTGGCAATCGCCAGGTAACCACCCGGCGCCAGTCCGACACTGGATGAATTATGTTACCGGGCTTGCCCCTTGTCTTTATGTCCAGATTTATGTATAAAAAATACGCTCGCATTGCTCGTGATCGAGGACTGGTCAAATTTCTAAAATTTCGAAAAATTGAAAATATTAAAACTCATTTGCTAGAAAACGTGAAAGGACAAACTTTGAATACAAAAACTCTTAGAAACATAGGAAGTCAACTTCTACACAAAAACTTGTAGTGCTACCAATGCAGATTTTGGCAATGCTTATGGGCCGCTTTTATGACGACAAGATTTACGGTAAATTGTAAAACCAGGTTTTAAACCGGCAAATTTATTCGGGGCGGTAAAATCATAAATCCGTTCTCGTTTGTACTTCATACTGGCAACGAACGCAAAGTCCTTTCTAATTATCAGTAATAAATAACCAAATAACAAAACCTTATAACCACAAAAATAAGACGAAGATAATAAAAAACCAAGTGAGATATTATACTAAGTGACTAAGAAACCAATATCGTTCGGTATGTGACAACAATAAATATTAGAAGAGAGAAATGTGTTTCAAGTAAAATTGATAGATGGTCCGCTTTCTCAGACGTAAAAAAGGATGCAAACAAGGGGGTCTCGGAATCCGGAGGTCCTGGGTTTGAGCCCACGTAGCAACTCGCTACATTTTGACCTGGACCGGGTTTTCAGCAAGATGAGTAGAGGGCTAAGACAGCCCTAACAGCCTCCCCGATGTTCCTGAGGTAATGCTCGAAATGGCGGATTCTAGGACTCGGGTTCAAAGCAAAATTAGAAAGAGAAGGATGCAAACAGCTTAAGATGAATAATAAAAAGTGAAGGTAACAGCAAAAGCCTAAACATTTACTATCGTTTGGCTTTCAAAATGAGCATATTCTTACCTAACTATTTTGAAAAAGCGCCACAGAACCGTTAGGTGTCCCGTTCATGTTTCTTATTGACCATCCAATCCTTACATAAATTAACCTGAAGCCACAAACCATCAGGTTTCCCACTCACATTTTTCCAATGATCATCACATATCCTTACCTAACGTACTTTGTTCTGTGTGTGTGTGTTTTTTTTTTGTTACTCCTTTACACAGCATTAATATCCTTCCACAACCTACCTTAAAGAAGTAACAGACTCCTTAGCGACCCTGTGTTCGTTTTTGAAGATGATTTGAAGGTGTTGCCAGATTTTAATTTCAGGTACAAGAGAGAGGAGGCAATACCGTTTTTTCTTTTTTCTTTTTAAATGGAAAATTCATATATTTTTTTGGTAAAATACTCGTAATATTCTTTCAAATTCCAAGGGAACAAATACTACATTTACTGCGCTTCTCACAGTGTCCATGGTCCTTCACAAAAGCGGAGTGGGACCAGAAAGGCGACCTAGGAAAATGAGTTTTTGCAGGTCACATTCGGAACAATCGCCACCCCTTCTCCTTCTCAGATAGAAGTTGAAAAATAAATTTTTCATCATGTTTACATTTTTTTAAACTTTCTTTTTTTTTTTCTTTTCTTTCTCTAAGTATATAAAGGATAATTTATAATCAGCAAGAGAGAATGAGTAAACTATGAATTAAGACATTTTTTCCAAAATTTTCAATTTTCTTCCAAAAACTAATGGCAATAGATGAAACGTAATATATTGACTCGGCATAAACTATTTTTGGAGGAAACAGTTTCTGCGTTTCTCAAAATGAGAGCTTAGATGGGAAAACATTAATTTTTTTTGTAATTCCATTTTTTCCCATTGGGACGAGGGAGCCGAAATACAAAATTATTTCCTGAAAGAGGGATTCGTTAACTTAATTCAATTAGGCTCAAATTTTCAGGATGTTACTTGCCCATAAAGTGAAATCATAATCAACGTGGCAGTAGTACTCAATACTTAAGTTTTTAAAAGTTCAGAAATTGTTCAAGACTATCTTTGAAGCATTTTCGAACTTATTTCTAATTATTGTTCTACGTTTTATAAAGAATTTTTCAGAATTTTACAAGATCCTCGACGGCGCTTTGGGATAAGCAGTAAAAATTAGTATTCAACTTTTTTCCCGGCTCGGGGAAAATGGTGCGGATATACTGGGGAAGCTTTGGGGACAATGGTTGCCCTCTCGGAGAGAAACATTGAAATCAAAACGCGCTTCACGACTGCAAAGCGCTACCGACAAGAAAGGCTCAAAAATTGTGAGCGAGCCTTCAAGGAGCTTTTAGCGAATCTTACACAAAGCTAGCAAAGAGTCTTACAGAGTATTCTACAAGTCTTAAAAAGTCTTGCCAGAACTTAAAAAATCTTTAAAAGTTGTAATGATGTCTGAAAGAGCTCGAGTGAATCGTTAGTAAGCCTGAGAGGGCCATAGTAAGTCTTAGTGGAGCTTTGAACAGTTTTAGTGAATATTAAAAACGTTTTAAAGGGCCTTTTAAATGAACGTATTATGCTTGTTTTAAACTAGCATGGAAGAATTTCTGTTAGTCACTAGAGGAGTCTTGATAAAGTCTGGAAGAGTGTAAACACCGTTAATAAATTTTTGTATGAATGAAGCTCCGACATTTACGTTCAGTAGTTTATTAGCACAAGAACGTTTTCTGCTGTTAGGTCATCTTTCTCGACTAATTTAAGACTCTTACATACTTCTTTAAAACTCGCTACAACTCTTGAAGACTCGATTTAGAATCTTAGATTCATTTATGACTTGCTGAAGCGCTTCGAAACTCGTTTAAGACTTTTAAGGAATTTTCCAAACTTACATACGATTCATACAGACTTTTCTTCAAACTATCTGAGACTCTGTAAGACTTTTCTGGCTCATTTAAGATTCTTTCAATCCATTAAAATTTTTCAAAATTTCATTAAGACTTGCTAATACTGGTGTAAACATTCAAGTTTATTTTAGACTCTTCATGACGAATTCAAAACTCTTACAAACCACTTCAGAACTCTTCAATACCCGCTTAAAACGCTTCAAGACTTTTTTGAGCTTGATAGCGAATCATTTAGAGCCTTCCAAGAAACTCAGGACTCAGAAACTCTCCAAGATTTCTTTAAACATAGCTACAACTTTTTCGATTCTCATGAATCTCATTAATGCTCTTTAAGGCTCTTTCAGACTTGTTTAAAAATACTTGAGAGTCTTCAATACTTCCTCAAAACTTATCAAGACTCTCTGAGACTCTTCAAGACTCACGCACGATACTTATGAATCGTTTTACAAGATTACTCAAAACGGTTCCAGGGTTGTTCATAACGGTTCAGCATTAACGATTTCGTTAGACTTCTTCAAAATACAGCAAATCTTTTCAGAATCAAGTTCTTTTAAGGCTTTTTTGTGGCGGATCTACAAAATATCGTCTAAATGTTGACTTCACTGTTGTAAATGTTATCAAAATTTTTACTTGGTAAACAAAATAAAAAAATCACAAGTTGTAAAATCTTACTTTCTCCTAATTCTGGGGGGGGGGGGGGTTATATATGCCCATATTTCCCTTATGTACGCCACTCGTTGTTCTAGATAATTCAAAATAAATTACTGATCTTGGAAAAGGTTTAGCTCGATCCGATTGTATTTAGCCGGGCTTGCAATTTTTCTATTTCCAGAACCAATTTCGCTCAAACAACTCAGATTTACTCTTTTGGAGCTTAGATTAACACATTCAGATCGAGCCAAAATGTTTCCGAGATTTGTGTTGAACTATCTGAAACAATAACTTCCGAAGGTTGATAGGTTGGAGTATAGATTAGATGGAGTTTTTATCAAAATTCAAGTCACTTCATACTTGAGGGTCGAAGCGCCACTGCAAGTTATCGTTGAATGAAACTGAAATTTACAACAATTTTTCGTATATTTTAAAGGAATACAACGTACATCCACCAATAAATTTTGATTTTTCGATGTACTTAATCACGTACCCGCGCTATGAAGCTCTCCTTAAGGAACTGAATTTTTACCCGAATCCCTCTCCAGAAATATAACTTTATTCTTGAATGTGACCTGCATTGCTGGATCATTCTTCGAGGGACTTTTTCAGTCTGTTCCAAGCTGGCTATGAAATTTGAGGTTTATTTGAATATTCTCAAGATTCTTTACCAAAGGTGTTTAGGATGTCTGAGATTATTTCAAAGCTTTTGAACAGGTGAAACCAGATCGAAGGGCATTCTTTATGCTCTTATTTTTCGCATTTTAAATTTCTCATTTTTCAAGCTCCGCTTTTCAGTTGAGTGGTTACAGATGCTTGCTTTCATTTGCCCCTTATTCCTCCAGTAAATTCAGTGCGTGTTCTGAAAAGGTATATAGTTTGAAATCAGGTACTTCAATTTTTATATTTTGGAATTTGGTTTTTACTTCAGTTTATAACATGTTTGAATATTGTATTAATATCGTAAGTTAACCCTGGATTTTAGTTAACTTTAAAACAAGCTGCTTGGAGGAGAGGGGTACGAAATGGGGTGTTATTGTCAATCCGCACCTGTTTGTAGTGCTGAGGCCGAGGTTCAATCCTCCTTGATTTTTCAAGAAATATTTTCAAATTATTTGAAGTAACTTGAGAGAATGGAGCCGCCGACTAGGAAATTAGGAAAATTCAAAAATGAGGACCACCATCGCAACAAAGAATAACACTTTTGCTCAGTAGAAAATTGCAATACATCTGATGGATCGTAGATATCTATCCATCAACAGTCAGAAGTACACATTAATCAATTTTCGGATAAAATTTATACCGCTGTGTAGAAATATTTCGGGTCGTGCGGAAAATTTACGTCTCTAATTCAATCGCATTTGGTGTTTTTAAAAGAATTCCACTAACGATTATAATTGAAGAGTTTTTCCGATTCTAATGCTATACGAACATTTAACGAGACTTTCGTAATACCGGGAAGTATTTTCACGACGACGTCTCCTTCGAAATTATTCGTTCCTTACTTCGATATATATAATTTATTTTAAACGATATTGAAAACGCTAGAAAATTTACGGAATTTTTACGAAGACGCGATTACGATATAGCGTTTTTAATTTCGCAAATTTATTTTAAACATGAGGATTTCTCTAAATTGACTTCTTTCGTGTGATATTCGCGCTCGTCGGGCTGTGCTATAAATTGTTGGGAGGAGCCTACGTTAAGCCTGTGCATGAAGCTGGCCCGCGTCTCAAGTCTGAACCTAATGATTTGTGAATATCCCGGATTCGCCGACTCTGTTTGTGAGTTTCGCCTTTACGAGCAGACATCAATTTATGCGCGACTATACGAACACGGTACGCAGTGGCGTGTTACGGACTTGCTAAGTTGCTGTACACACAAAGTACATAAAAAACCATATACAGACAATTTGTAGATATTTTTTCGAAATTTGATTTAAAATTAACGTTATGTAAGCACGAGGATATATCGTAAATCGGAAACATGTAGGATTCATCTTCGAACTGACAACCACTTGAACAAATTTCGTTTTGTAGAGCGTTACCGGATCGCAAATTTTTTTGGTGCTAGATTTCTTCCAAAAAAGTGCTAAAGAGTGCTAGATTTTTTTCTTCAAATAGTGCTGAAAAAAGAACTGAATATTTTTTCTGAAGGGGGTTAAAAATTTAGCTTTAAATGATGGAAAATAAAAAAGTTGATCGGAATTCAGACATTTACATTAGTCTCGAGGACTCGACCACTACTTTCGCCTTTTGCCACACAAGGTTACAAGAAGAAAAGACGTCTCAGGGTCCAGTTACCACTGAGGCCCTTTTCTTGTGACACGTCACAAATCATGGAGACCTTTTTTGAAGATTGGAGATATCTCTGTTATATGTTGCACGGCACTACAATCTACAGTAGACTTGACAAATGGACGCTGTTCAGCAGAAACTGACCAAGCGACATTTTTTGACCAAATAAGTTATTAGTATCGTTGGAAAGAGCGTAAAAAGTAAATTTTTTGAAATAGGGGTTCTCCCATACAAAAATGCGTGTCGACCTTGAAAAAAGTTTATCAATAAACGCTCTGTCATATAGTCTCTATATGGCTTTCGAACTTTGAATCACGTGTTCTTGAAAAACAGATTTTGTCGCTTGGTCAGTTTCTGCTTAAACGCGTCCAAATAATGAATGACACTTGACTGCGCCATTGTTGTCAAGCCTACTACCTTTTTTGCATATAAAATTCTTAAGAAATGAGTGGCTCAATTGAGAATTCACAAATCCGTACAAATATTCGTAATTCCGTATCTTCAAAAAATCCGTACAAAATCCATATGTGTCCGGATTTTTTTTGAGAAATCCGTATGTGTCCTGCCAAATTCGTACGTATGACAACACTGAAAAGAAGTGCGAAGTGAAAGACATCAGACAGAAAAGCATGAGACACCAAGGGCAGAATCGCACGCAGCTAATCAAACATCAATTCAAAATTCAAACCTAATCGCAGCTGATAACCTTGCCCTGAACGTTGACTCTGATAATAAATGTGTGATAAAGAGCACAGAGCCAGTCTACTACAGCATAATTTTGAGGTCTGAAATGGTACCTTACAGAGTCCGAATTGAGGCACATTATCTCGAAAACGCTATCCTGTAAATTTTTGATTTTCAGGGATTTACACGTTCCTTTGTAAAAGGCCACATTTACGTGAGTATTAACAAAAGTTCTCTGAAAATGTGACAGAGCTGAAAAGTGGCAAAAAACGGAGTAAAGAGCTGAAAATAGTTAAATTTTCATAACAGAAGAGCTATTTTCAACCCAAAATAGTGCTACATCAGTGCTAGCTGCAACAGGCTCAATTTTCGGTGCTGAATAGGTTGAAAGGGTGCTGTTTCAGCACCGAAAGTGCTAAAATGGTAACAAAAAACCCATATATCGCTCTTGCAACTAGTCAGTGAAGTCGGAGCAGAGGGTCACTTGCCTCTCCACTCAAGCAAGTGTGGGTCCAGTAGTATTATTTTACCCCCTCCTACTGTCACTCATTTACACAAAATAGTATAAGACAAGGCAAATACGCAGAACGCTAGTGATAACGAAATATCAATAGTTTTTAAAATTGATATAGTGTCGATAGTCAGCAAAAATCACTATCAATCGAATCAACACTGTTTCAAATTGACTATCGATAGTTTGTTTTATGTACCTCTAATGGAGAAAGAGTTCCAAAATTTCTCTCTTAAGAGCAGGTTTGTTTCAATAATAAATCCTACAGATGTTTTTTTTGTTTTTTTTTGTTTGTTTTTTTGGAGAATGCAAATTTTATGAAATTTAAAAACTAAGTAAAGACTTCATTTTGAAGACTAAAGAGCCCTCTAGCTGTCATCCTATATTGGGAAAACTTTTGGCAGCTTGCCCCATCTGTGCGGTCTTTACTGATCTCCACATATGTTTTAAATTTAATTAAGAAGACACAGATTTTTTCCACATTTTCGGAAGTTAGGCAAGCTACCTCCAAATATTTTATTCGACATTATAAAAAAGGAATTCTGGAATCTTTCAGATTTTTTGAATAATATCAACCCGTGTTGCCAATGCACTGAGTTTTTCTAGACTTCAGTTTTTCACACCTCAATCTAAAAAATTTCCCAACAATTCAACTGTAATGAATTTTTATTTCCATGAAAATTTTTGAAATTTCATCTGCTTTGTGAAACGTTAATGGTGAGCTCATCATTGTAGGTGGCAGTCTTAGGCACGGAATAGAGGTTACTAAAAACAGTTTCGAGTAGAGCTGCAGTTGAGTTGAATTTAAGGTGCATAGTAATTCGAAATCAACGCTAAAAATCAAATCAAAATGACTTAATTTTTTTTTTTTAAATTAACAATGCACGTCCACGTCGAAAGGGCTCATATTGTCGATGTTAGTTTAGAAGATGAGATACCGTGACCATTTTAATGAAAAATTATGAAAAAAAAAACGAAAAATAGGGTTTTCAGCGTTCTGTATACCTGGAAGCATGGTCTATCAGCTGGCATAGAGATCTTTTCAATTTCGCAGTTTTTCCGAGAGATAGCGTGCAAAACGTCGCGGATGAGAAAGGGCCCACTTTGCCGATACCCAGTTTTCAACGTTTTTCCCCTCCGTACGGCCGAAATATGAAAGGGACCCCTTTGTCGATACTCGTTTTACATTGATTTCAATGTAAAAAGGCCCACTTTGTCTTGCACTCGTTGATGCACATTAATCGCTGCATATATTGTTGCATTTTTGGGTAGACACCTTCTCTGTACCAGTTTACATCGAAACAAGTCCAAACATTTCATTTTAAACGGAAAATGTTCATAAAATATCGTAAATTTCTTACTCAAAATTCAAACGCGTTTTTCTCGAAACTACAATTTTTCAAACTTTGATTTCAAAAATTCCAAAAAATTCGAATTTTTGACTTAAAAATCTCGGGTTTGGCTCCTTGTGACCGAAATTTATCCTAATATTATCCCCTGGCGTTAACTCCATACCGACAAGGTAGGCCCTTTCGACGTGGACGTACACAACATTTTTGTGCAAAAGAGAATTTTTAAAATTTGATCTACTTATTAAACATGTTAGTGATGAGTGCCTCATCGTTCTTCGCTGGAGAGTTTTTCGAGAATATGCAGTTCCTTGAAAAACCCTCACGTAAATTCTGTATTGAAATTCGAGGCCCGACAGGGTCTTGTTTATATTCTTCAAAAAATTTGGAGAGAAAAATCAGGTAACAGATTTAGACCTTAAGAAAAAAGATCTAGCAGAATCGTCAGTCCAAATTAACATCAGACCAAGAAGGATTTTGATGCTGACGAGTGGCGTCTTGAAGGGTCAAAAAAATTCTACTACCCGCCAACAAGGGGCTTATGAACAAGGAAATTTAAATACGTGAAAACACGATGACAACGCTAAAAAAAATACGAGTAATTTTCCCCTTTTCTTCACCATCAAAAGAAACTGTGTAAATAGGTAATAGAAAAAAACGACTAGGTAAAAAAAACAAAAAAAAAAACAAAAAAAACAACAACTTTAAAACTGAATTAAAATTTTGATATGAGTTGTCATGTTCACATCAGCCGTTGAAACGCTTGGTGTGGACGGAAGTCAACAAAAATAAAAACAGAACAGTATCTCCAGGACCAATTATTTGTTAAAGCGAAAAAGTAAAAAAATGATTCTACGTTCGCTGATTTTGTGTATTATATACATCTTTTTCACCTAGCTCCGTTTCGGGTGTAGAAATTTCGAAAAATTCCAGGGATATTTCCCGAAATATTTTCAATCGGAATTTCAGGAAATTAAATCCCCTCAAAAAATCAAATCGGGAACGTCTCGGGAAATGTTTAATATTACGTGGAGATCGGAATCAAGAATTACTTTTTTTAAAACTGTTTTTTGGAAAATGGGATTGAATGTCAAGGAACAGAGTGTATTAAGCGACAAGAAAACTCAGTCGCTGAGCATGATACTCGGTCACTTGATTTCTAAGTTTCCTTCTTTTTAAATTGAGAATCTGGGAAGCGGGAATTTTTATCGTATTTTTCGGGAAACACGGAATAAGGAGCTCTTGTTAAATATTATTGAGAAAACGGGTAACAGTAATTACCATTGATAATTACGAAAATATCGAGAAATGGGAAACGGGACTTTATTGGGAGAAACATCGCCTGAAAAATGCTGCACTTGTAGCGGAATTTGAATTTTGGGAGTTCAAATTGAAGCTGGATCAAATGGTGTGGTGGGACGTATGGCGATGCACGCATGCCAAGGTGGCCCCTGAGACACCGCACCCCGGAAACTACCCTTTCGGGCATCGCATCAGTACCGAGGGGAAGCTGGATCAAATACTTGATGCAATAATCAAAATAATCCGAATATTTCGCTAGTTTATTAATTTTATTGGTCAATTTGATATCATCCTGTATTTTGCGAGCCTCTGTGTGACCCAGGATATGAGGAATCTCAATTTTCCCCAATGATTTTGTAATTCCGCTTCACACAAGCTTCATACCTGCGTCTGTGAAGATGGCTTATGTAAGACTAATTACTAAATCGTGATTTTCATCATGAATTTTGGATTTCAGAGGTCCAAGTTGAGATAGGATCAGAAATTTTATTCAGAGTATTTGAAATTAGCGAAAAGAAAATCTATTTCACTAGCGTTCTCATTTTTTTAACCTAGTTGATTTTTCATACTAGAAGAAAGGAGAAAAGATGCTTGGGATTTTGTTTTATATAGTGCCTCAGTGTAATATTAAAAAAAGAAACGCCAAACCGGTTTATACCGAATTTCTTCAATTTTTTTTTTGCCATTGAAGCGAAATTATTGTTGAAAGAGGGATAATGAAGACCTGTTATGAAAAACAGGTTTGTTTGTACCTAACTACTATTATTATTTTTAATTCTTCTCAAAATGTATCAACACGGACAAAAACAGGTTAGGTCCTGGAATTACCCTGTTTCAAAAAGAAAGATGGGAACCCTAAACACATTTTTATGCCTTTTCTTTTCGATTTTGTATGGTTTCAAGTACATGAGTCGATGGGTCTTGATACACAGTGTACCTTTTCAAGGATTTTTCAGACATGTTTCAGATTTTTTCAAAACCCTTTAGACACATTGATGACACGCTAAAAGGCATTTCAACGCTTCCTCACGATTCGTTGAAACTTTTAAAAGACTTTTTCAGACCTTTTGAAGACACTTTCGGACACTACGCGTATCCAGAACAGGCTTAAAATAATAGAAATAGGTCTGAAAAGATCTTGGAAGCGTCGCAGCAAGTTTTATACAGATCTTGAAGAGCTTTTAAGGGTCTTAAACAAATCTAAATGTCTCAATAAAGCCTGAAATAGTATTTGCAATTCTGGAACAGTCTAAAAGATGTTTCAAACAAGTCTGAAAGAGCCTTGAAGCATCATAAATAGTAAGGAAGAGTCTGAAACACGTCTGGATGGATCTTACAAAATCTTAAATGTTTCAAAGTCTCGAGGAGGCTCCAAAAAGTTCGACAAGGTCTTTTGGAAGCATAGGCGACAATAGGTGGGGGCTTGGGGGCTTAGCCCCCCTTCAACTTCTAAATAGCTCCCCCCCCCAAAAAAAAAACAACAAAAAACTCTGAAAGATTACCAAAGAGAATGATGCAGGGAGTGGTGTTGCTTCATAATAAGGGGCTTAAGCCCCCCAGTTCTGAGCCCTATTTGCGCTTCTCTTAGCAAGTCTGAGTGGAGTCTTGAAATGTCTTACAGAGTTATAGTCAAGTCTGGAATAGTCTTAAACGACCCCGGAAGAGTTTTAAATGAGTTTGAAACAAATTTAGGTAACGATTAATTTTCAGTCAAGCCGAAAAGGTTTCGATAAGTCATGAAAAGCGTTACAGAGAGTCTTCAACATGAAAGAACCTTGAGTATCCGCATCTGGGTGGATGTTCACAGATCTTGAATAAGTCTGCAAGAGTGTGAAATATGTCTGAAATAGTCTTAGAAGAGTCTTAACAAATCTGAATGAACTCTCGAAGCGTTTCAAAGCGGCTCAATCAGACTTGGAATAATCTTAAATGAGTTCGAAAAGGTGTCAAAGTGTTCTAAAGAAGTAAGAAGTCTTAAGCAAATCTGGAAAAATAATTTCACGTCTCACTCATTTATTCCGGCTGAAAACCCATCAGTACCCCCTCCCCCAGAGAATCTTCTGTTACTGGCAGGTCTTATAAATATGTTACATTCCGGAAGTTCTAAAAATTGTTTAAAATAACCTTATTCTATACTCGTTGAGAATCGGGTGAATTGTTCGAGTACGCGACGCACGTGTCGACACCCATTCAAAAGTAGAGAAAAAGAACCATAAAAAGTGATTTTAGTTTCACCCTATTGCCGCGAGCCAAAAAAGTTCGGGCAAAGTGACGAACTATAACGACTTCTAAGGTTTATGGAAAACCCATTTTTATATTTCACCCAATTCTCTATATTTTTGCGGCGGTACTCACGTGCTTATTCCCTGTTTCATGAACCACCAGTGGCTATCGGTAGTATTAATCATCAATCAGAAGTATTCATCAAATTCCTTGAACGTATATCGTCGGCTTCAAGGAAGAACTCACCAGGACTACGGGAGTTCTGTCATAAAGCCGACGATATACGAGTATACTTCAACAATCAACTCAGCTTAATCCTTGTACCCTCTCCACCTGTAACCTCGGCCAAATCCGTCTCATCCGTTATTTGTATTCTGATTCCTCAATCGAATTATTTGTACGCAGATGACCTAATCAAATCGAAATACTTCCTAAGAAGGTGCGTAAGTACCATATGTAGCCCATGAGTAGGAAAGCGAAGCTTGAAATGGCTTTCCTAAATAATTGATACTGACTTTGTTCGATATAGTTTCAAATCTTTTTTTTCCCTTCTTTCTTTCTTTGTAAGTTCTCTAGAGCACGCGTTGGTAGCCACATAGCATGGTCACATTTCCACGGGGGCGAAATAACAATATTCTATCTCTAAATTTTTGTAAACAAACAGAACAAAGTACAACCCTTCGGTTTTATTTTTACAGCCTGAATTCGGGAAATAAACCTTGAAATCCAAGCAAACCAAAGCGGAGATAACTAAAAAATTGTGGAGGAAGAAACACCCTAAGCGCTTTCCATTTATAAAACAGTTTGGTGTACGGATGAATGAAAAAAAGATTCTTGCCTAACAAGAAGTACAATATAGGGACTATAATGAGGAAATATGAAGGTCAAAAAGGAAATATGAATGTTAAAAAGTATTGACTCCTAATCCCTGTCAACATCATAGTCAGAGGCGTCACTGGAAAATTTTTGGGAGTAACTTTTTCAATGGTGTTGACCTACATTTATCGGCGTCGGTGGAGTTTTTGGTGGAGGGGTGTAGTATGTTGTATGTGTATTGCGAGTTCAGTGTATGGTACGGTACTACTAATTGCTGTATCACATAATACTAATTGCCCCCCCCCCAGCGACGCCCATGATCATAGTTAGGTTCTCCGTCAGGTGATGGGAGAATACACCCTGAATTGACTGAATGAAAGCTGTTACTGTCAGAAAATTTCTGAAATATTAAACTAATTTTCACTAAATGTGTATCTCATTCGTCGAGTGAGGATGGATCCTCTAACAACTGTATGTTCCTGATTCCTGTTGGCTAAATATCGGGGTATGTATTACGTAGAGGGGAACCGCTGTTTCATCAGAGACTTGATACAAAATGGCGGCTAGTTTCAATTCTACTGAACCTTCCTGTAGATCATCTTATACAATTTTATGTTTTCAAAAAACTTATCATCGCGTTCGATAAAATTGCGCACAAACAAAATTTCATCCGAATCGTACCAATTCGATTAATTTTTCCGTGCAAACTTGTTAAATTCAGTGTTGTGTTAAAATTTTGTACTGTAAGGTTTTCCCATATCTCATTTACGTCGACTCATAAACTTGGTACGGTTTAACTTGCGTACAGAATACGATTTGCATCTTTAACGTACTTTTATTGTATTTTTCTTTTTACGATACAAAGTTTTAAACGCACACCGAAGAGAAGGGACTGCCGGGGCGATGAAAGCAGATTTTTATGACTCACGAGCATTTTAGTACACGGTGCACACTACTAGATAATTATTTTTCTGAATACCGATGGGAAATTTTTCAACTTTCTATACATCGCCGCAGCCAAAGTTGTGCGGAAACGAATACGCTTTCAGTATTTCAGTAGGTAGTATAAATTAATGCCACGTGTTACTGATAATGAAGACTGTGCTGTAAAATATAAGACAGCAGACTCGAAAATTGAGAAATTTCGAATCCGTGCTGCGTATCTCAATAGGAAAGATATTAGGTAACTGGAGCGACAATTTTAAAAGCGTAAAATTTGAGAGAAAAGTAGTCGTTCGAAAGAAAATGTGAAAATGACCGTATCTACCAGTTTTCAGGCATTTACCCATTTCTCCACTAAAGTGAAAATTTTTTACAATTTCTCCTTTTAACTAACACTTGAGGACCTGACTTCCAAAACGCGCTTAGTCCAAAAAATCGAAATTGAGTTGTTAGCGCAATCTGGTGGAGGAAATCAAAAGGCACCTTTCGGAGTTGGTTTCACGATTTTATCACGACTTCGAGCCAGCTAAACCTTTCTTCCGTTCTTTTTTATAATCCTGACTTACTTGTTTTTTCAAATTTTATGAATATAAGACTCTTACGACTGTAAGTCATACTGTTCGGGGGTGTACAAGGATATGTCTGAAGGGTGGGGGATATTGTTCACGTATGCCTCGTTCACCGGAATGGTCGTCGCTAAGCTGTATCTTCCGATTTTCGACAATTTCTAGGTCTAGATGTACGAATTTTGACATTTTACAAGTATAACATGGTCTGCCAAAACGAGCTAAGTCCACAACTTCCCCCATTTTGCTCTCCCGTAGCTCGAAGACTGTTCACACGTCAACCTTCATACTTGGGTGGTATTAGCATTGACCCCTCCTCTTCCCATCCACTAAACTTAATCAGTGTTACCACTTATCGTTCGCGAGACAGAATAGTAATAGCTCTAGCTAAAACTGGAATAGATAAAATTAATAAAATAGATGTAATTATAATTGATCAACAAAATAATGAGATTTTATTTATAAATAAGTTATTAGGTTTTATAAAAATAATTGTTAAGATAAAATTTAATAATCTTAAAATTGATAATATGCCGTTAATATGTAATGAAAAAATAGGTTTTTTTCGATTTCCCAACATTTCGTGTTTTTTTTAGACTAAGCGCGTTTTGGAAGTCAGGTCCTCGATTACCCCGGACACATTTTGAGGGAGAGTTTGTAAGACTTCTGGCTATAATCTGCGACAAACGCTATCAAATCTAAATAGAGATGTTTTGGAAACGTAAATTCCAATTTGAAATTTAAAAAAAAAAAAAAATTAAATTAAAAAATATTACATCGTTATGATACCTTGTGCATTTTTATATCCAAATTCTGTTACAAAAAATAACAAAAAATAGTGCATTTGTAAATTAGCCATTTGTGAAAAATATCAAAAACTACAGACCGAATGAATATTTTCCCACATTAGTTCATAGGCATAGGCATATCGCTGGGTTACACTGAAGCCTTCTCCACCAGGTTGGTCAAAATGAAAGGGGTCAAGGGCCACGGCTGGTTGAACGGACACGGAGTGACAGTCATGCTTTACATAGCGTTTGACTTCAGCTGAAGAATTATAGTTCAACCACCTCGAAGATCCACTTGTACTAAGCCTTTGGCTCAGAGCTTTTATGTTTTCATTCTCATTTCAGAAAAAATTTTCTCCTTTCGAATTTCTAGAGGACTTTTTGTCCAGATGGAGAGCTTGGGGCACTCGGAGACTTCGTTTTCCAAATGGGAAACTTGTGGAGCACCTGGAACAGGAGCGTATCACCCATAAGGCGAATAGGGCACCGTCTGGAGCGGTCAGTTTTTGGAAAATTTAAGAGAATTTTCAGAACGAAAAACAAAAAAGTGGAAAATGAAGAAAAGAACAAAAGAAAGCGTTGCTTTCTGAACTGCTGCATCCTTCGTAGCTCATGTGTCATACTGCTAGCCTTCTGCTCTTCGTTTTCGTTTGATCCAAAATCGAATGAACTCAGGGGCAGCGTAAAGATCTTGATGATCTAATCAATAATTTTCTCGTAAAAAAATGAAGAAGGAAATAAGGTGATTGCGACTTAATTTTACCTCGAATGATGTTAAATAAATGTTCGGTTGCTTTTGTATTATGTTATTCTAATGTTTTATACGTGAATCAGTATTAATTGGTACAATGGTTACCTATTCTAAGCAACTTTAGAACTGCACGAAGTAAAATGTATAAGAACTATCAGAAACATAAGATGCTGAGGAAGAGGGAGGTTGCTAAAAATTTCCCTCAGTCAGAATGAATAGAAGAAAAAGTGAGATTACTCTCCCAGTCTGCTAAAAATTCTTCGAGATTTCTTGAAGACTCTTTGACCTCATGTAAGACTATCCGAGACCGGACTGAGACTCTTTCAAACTTATCTGAAAATTTTCAAAACTCGTCTAAACGTGTTTCAGGACCATTAAAGATGCTTGAAGGCTCTTTCATACTTGATTAAGATTATTTGCAGTGCTTTTTCGAACATTTTAAAACTCTCCTGGACTAGTTCGGGATAAGGAACTGCAGGTATGCGCACCATAAATGTAAACAAACGATTATGAAGAGGTTGCATCGCGTAACTAAGGCGTTTGCCGCGCGCAGCGCTGTAAGCACCCTATTGCAAACCCATGCCAAACCCATAAAACCTCTTCATTATTGTTTGTTTACATTTACGGTGCGCATACCTGCAGTTCCTTAGTTCGGGACTGTTCCCGGCTTGATTGAGACTTATTAAAGCTCTTTAAAACTCCATTCAAACTCGCTAAGACTCTTCAAGACTACGTCAGACTTGTTTAAGACTGTTTTTAAACTTATTTAAGATTTTTTAGGACCATCCATACGTGTGTAGACTCTTCCCGACTATTCTACTTAAGACACTTCGAGACTTGCTGAGCTAAAGGCTGTCTTCAAATCTTTTCTGAACATGCTAAGACTATGTTAGACTTGATTCAAAATTTTCAAGATATGTAGACTCCTTAAATCCTTAAGAACTCTTCAATGCCTGTTCAGAAATTTGTTGAGGCTTTTTCAAGATGGCCTTTTCAAGCCTGTTTCAGATAGTATTTAAAGCCTGTTCTGTGTACATGTCTAGTCTGAAAAGTGTCTTTCAATAAGACTAAAAAAGTCTAAGAAAACTTTCGAGCAGGTTGTAAAGAAATCTTGAAGTACCTTGACGTGGCTTCAATGTGTCTTACAGGGTTTTGATAAAATCTGTAACATTTCTGGAAAATCCTTGAAAATCTCTAAAACATGTGTCGAGTCGCCCGAATTCGTCACTCACTGAGTTTGAATGTCTATTCGAAAAAATAATGAATTTTGTACACCGAAGAAAAAGTCGACTTCAGCATCACTCAGTTCGGAGGGGAATCCCGAAGAATCTTGAACCCGTCCGAATGAGTTTTAGGAAGTATAGGTCAAGTCCAAAGGAGTCTAAATCAAGTCAACAAAATGTTTCAAGTTTTCGTGAATCTTAAAAATATTTTAAAGAGTCGCACAGAGGGTAAAACCCACGGCCGAATTCAAGATTTCGTGGCCCTGGGGTCCAGGAAGATGTGCAGGCCTCAAAGTGTGAAGAACCACCCCCCTCCCCCCCCAAAAAAAAAAACAACAAAAAACTGAAGTTCAAAATTACGAGTAAAAGTAATTCGAAGTAGATACACATAAAGTATGAACAACATATATTTGTAACAACGACACTTTCATGACTTTTGTGGAGGTCCCTAATTTGTGGAGGCCCGAGGCCCTGGGCTCCGTGGGCCCCACCCTAAATCCGGCCCTTGCTAAAACCAATCTAGAAAAATCCTACAGAATCGTGAACAAATCTAGAAGAATCTGAAAGTCTTAACGAAGCTTAAATATAGTGAATGAATCCAGACGAGTCTTAAAGGAATAATCGTGAACGAATTTGGAAGTCTCACAGTGGTTTAGATCTGAGATATGTCAGAACGAAACTTAACGCAGTCTAAAATATATCTGTTAGTCTTAAAGTAGCCGTGAAGAGTATACACAACTTGGAAAGAGTATTAACAATTTTAATAAAACCTGTAGTTCTAAACAATATTTGAACTCGCCCAAACCTTCAGTTCTTTGAGTAAAACCTGAATTTTTCAATGAAAAGTGAAAATGACTTTTATATTAAAATGCAACCATAAAGGAAGATTCGTTATCTTTCGTTCCACCCTGAGGAATAATTACAATTTGCAACTGCCAAACTTTTCTTTAAAATTCCCATTTTAAAACGATTCAAACTCAGCTGATCTGCTGCATGGAACAACCACGGTAATTCACCTCTACTCAACTGTATACTATATAAGCAGTGAAAAATAGTGATACAGGGTGTCTACCGGGTCCAAATTTTCCATTTCCTCGACTTTTCCTTGACCTTTTCTCACATTTTCCATAGCCGTTTTACACACATACATAAATATAATCTTATTCGTAGAAAACCTTACAAAGGTGGGGGGGGGGGGCTCACAATAAATGGAAACACTAAAAAATACTATGAGAAAGGATATTATGTAATTATCTGAAAATATTTACGTTACTTTAAATTTACTTGTAATTAAAAAAAAAAATCATGATAATAATTTTGAGGAAATTTAAATGAAAAATGTATGACTTTTCATGACCACTATCCAAAATACTTGACCGGTAGACACCCTGTGATATAAAATTACGAGTTTACTACTCAAGCCAAATTTGGGGGTGTTTCTCATTATCTCCCTAAGTTTTATGATATTTTTCTTAGTACCTTCTCTGAAAGCTCAAAATTACATACAAGCTGCAAGTAGCAGGGTGACAGTGAAATACTTTTCTTGTTGAGAAAATTTTTTTGAGCAGTTAATTACCACTTTAAAACAACCCGAACACGTCAGAACTCCAGTTAGAAATAACCCCTGCTGGATAACTTTGTTATTAGTATTGAATTGATTTCCCACATGCAGTTTTCCAAACTACACAGCAGCTCAATACCTAACAATAATATCAACGGGAACTTAGCAAGCTTCAACAACGGATAAAGGGAAGTCATGAAATGTAGCAAAACATATCTGATTAGTTTTTACAGCAGATTCAACTCTAAAGGGTGAAATATGTAGCCCTCGATTCCTTAGCGCTGAAATTCGGGGAGAATAAAATTACGAACTCATTTTACTTTTAATCTTCAGTTGAATTGTACTTTCAACAGGTTTGGCGAAGGTGGAAAAAAAACCTTTCGTGAAAACTCACCATTTTACGTTTAAATGAAAAGAAAATAGCACAGTTTTACCGGCGACCAGGATTAACCTGATTTCTAAAATAACGCGTTTAAAATCCTAAACGTTAATAATTATCATTAAACGGAGATAATTTTAAATTTTAAGCTCGTGAAAATGTAGACCCAGTAATTGTTGAGAAGTTTTCGTTAATTCGATCGTAAATAGTGTTAAAAGAACGGGAGAACAACTTGTTGCAACTTGTAAACAACGTCCATAATACAGTCTCTTTATAGACTTACACTGTCTGTTCTAACATTGTTCGAGCTTTATAAACTTTTAAGGGTTGTATTATTTTTCGAGTGCCTTAAGTTTTCTAAGCCCTGGTTTCCCTTTTGTCTGTGCGAAATATAGTATTAGAACACTCTCCCTTCGCATGTGGAAAAGCATCCTGCAATTTACCGTTGACGTGAATGAATTCGCAGATTCATCGGGTTTTTTTCCCATCCTTCTCAAGTTTTTGTATCGGGAATGTACAATTTTCTTCGTTACAGAAGCGAAGAACTGCACGACAATACTTTGTCAATGTAAGGACTGTATGTAATAGGCGCCTGATGACCCATTTGGGGGCAAAGACTGAGTTTTCTCAGAAAGGAATCGTCGTCGATGGGCATGAAGAACAAACCTCCTATGTGCGGAAAAATAAATCGTACAAGCGAAGGGATGCTTGGCTTAGCCTAGAAAAGCTGGTTCATGGATAGATTGGGACATGAGAGAGCTATGACTGACGAAACGGAGTTTACATACTTACTGAAGCAAGGAATGTTAAAGTATATTTAAAACACGAAAACCCCATTTTTGAAGGGGGGAAAAAATGCACGTAAGTTTGTTCCATTTTTCCTGGTCAAAAGTTACGTAAGGATGTGATGATTATCGGGAGCATTTAAATGTTACAGTTAATATGTTAATCTTTCTTCAAAAAGAGTCTGTAAAATGATTATAACTCCATTCAAGCGAGATATTAATTTTTTACGTATTTATTTTAAGGTAGGTTAGGTAAGAAAGAATAATCATTTAAAAAAAAAGTATTTGGGATATTAAGAATGAAATTTGTTCATATTGTTTATTTAGAAATCATCATACCGAGTCTACAATAGGGTGTCTACCAGAATTCAGTTTTGGAATTCCGGCAAAAATTTGAGTGCACGAAAATACCATGTTTTACTCAATATACACAACAATCGTTCTGTGTTCAAAGTTCGCAAAAAATTCGTTCGCATTGTCAGAAGTTTGTAAAAAATCCGTTCGAGTTCAGTAAAGTTAATTTTTGAAGAATTATAGTTTCAAATTTTTAGAAATTCACGTTGGTTGGCGACACCTCTTGTCGTTATCGATCTGGACTATGCACAAAGCAGTCTCCATGTATCGGAGAAAGAGTCCAAGCTTTGGGGGAGAAATTGTGTCTAACATTTGTAAAAATTCCGGAACCTTGAGTAATAGTTAAGAGAATTCCAGAACTTTTCCAGGGTTCCAGAACCTACTTTTAGCCTCTGGGACTTTTTCGGGTTTCCCGGAACTTCCGGGACTGGTAGACGCCCTGTAAAATTTCTACTAGAGACCGAATTTGGTCTATTTTCGACTGATAAAGACACATTTTTTTCTTCAAAAAAGAAAAGTTCCCTAAGTTTTTTGTTTTTTTTTGGGGGGGAGGGGAGAGATATGCTTGTCTTGTTTTTGTCGGTTTTAGTATTGGTTTGAACGTACACAACCCCTGGCACACCCTGTTCGAGTGTGAGGCCTGGGAGCAGGAGAGGCGCGAGATGATAGCAGCCATCGATCTCGGCAACAACGACAGCAACGACGGCGGGATCGACCGTCTCGCGCCGGACACCTTGGCTCTAGAAATACTGAAAAGTGGTAGCGGATGGAACCGAGTGTTGGCCTTCGTCTGGACCATCATAAAAAAGAAGATGCAGACAGAGTGGTCGAGGCAGAAGGTCGACGGATAAAGCTCGGCCCACACCACCAGACACATTAACTCTGTACCATCCTAGAGTTGCTACAGCTGCTGCGAACCCCCCCGGTAGGGTTTACCCGCCGTCACCACATGTACTAACACGAGGAGGTGAGGAGTAAAGGAAGGAAGCGCGTCCGGCTGCGGTGCCCCCGAATTCCGAGTTAATGCTGGATGACCATTGGCTCGGTCAGTAGGGTGTCCAATAGTGGCCCTGGAAGGACAATGAGAATTTGAAGCGGAGAAGCGAAATGGGGACCCGGGCCAGCTTCAGTGCGTCCCGACACTCAACAGGGTAGTTTCTGAGGCCACGGGAGCGGTGTCTGGGGAGCCACTTTGGCATGCGTGCATCGCCATATGCTCCACCAAATGAATAACTTTTTTTTTGTTAATTGGATCAACCGCATTGTCTATATCATTGGTCCGGGAGGAGACCGTCAGATCTCATAAACATCATTTTTCGAAAGCGTTCTAATTTTTTGTTCTTTCGTGAGCCAAAAGCGACAATCTTAGTTTTATAAACTGAAGTTATACGTTGAACATGTTACAATTTTTTGGATGGATCTACGAGTGTGCTTTAGTTTTAGGAAAATATTTTTTACGGAGCATGAGAAACTTCATTTTTTGCAATTTTTGTTATAGCCTATATTGCATACTTCTATTTAGTTAAAATAATGCAATTGTTGTAGTCAGGAAAACATAGGACTTAGTCTATATATTTCTGTTTTCGTGTTGCAATAGTTGTCTCCTTTTGAACGAAATACGAAGTCGAATGTCTCTCTTATAAGTACGTGTGTGCATCAAAATTCTTATTTTTCAATGAGTCGACGTATTAAGTACCACACATTCTTCCAGCCTCCATCTATCTCCTTTCACAACAACCCTTCGAAATCCATTTCCTCACACTTTTGCATCAATTTAAAATTAATTTACTAACTTCACTTGAGAAATAATGCTCCATACAGTTTCCAGAAAAATGAATCGAACCAAGCGAACAGATGAACTCTACTTACCTAAAACAAAAAGAAAAAAATATCGATTAGTCAAATAGTGATAATTGTAAGGGGACATGGTGACTATCTCAAAATATTGATGGGCTATATGATCTGCAAAATGATAAATGTTCATTCAAATTGGATGTACTGTGTGATGTACCCACAGTGAAACTATGCAAGATGTTTTATAAAATTTAATAAAAAATTTGCTACCTAACGAGCTCCAAAATTCCAAAATGAGGATTTTCACGAGGAGAGGATGGGGAAGATCGGGACACTTTCTTACTATTCCAAGTTTTTCTTTTACAAACGTAACGATGTTCGGCGAAATCTTATTCACTCAAAATGAATGAATTGTAAATATTTTTGGAAACACTAATTTCTGTGATGAGAACAAATTCTCAATTGACCTCGTGTAAACAACTGAGGTGTATACAGGGACTAATCCTGGGAGGGACTACTTAAATTATGTCAAATTTATCATTTTTACCCCCTTATTTCTTCTGCGTTCTTGGATAATTTTTTTCATCTTCCTGATGATAACTGAATGAATAGGGGAGATTGGGGTAAGTTGTTTCAGCCTACTTTTGAATCTAATGACGTCACACTACTCCTTAGTGTACCAACACTTCAACCAAGTGAATAACCTAACATAACCTGACCTACAATGAGAATCTGTAAAATTGTTGACAGTCTTAAATCCAAAGACTGAAAATATCGAGAAAGAAGCTGAATTGGATGCAGCAATGAAAACTTTTATTTTAGGAAACTTGAATGAGGACATATCCAGAAAGTACGTGTTTTAAATTTTTGCCGCGCGATTCATGAATATTCCAATGGAAATGATACCGACTCAGGAGTTTTTATGCTAACTAACATAAATAGAGTTCATTTCTATGACACTAATTTCAAAGAACGTGTATGCAGTCGATTTTTAACCACACTTACAACGAGAATCTAAAGAAGTGCAGACAGTCCTAAGTTTGTAAAAATGGGAAGGAAAATCATTGTTCAGGGCTTCTGCCTATGTGTATCAAAACGGGAACATGACCTAAGCTTTTAATATATATTTTGGATTTTGAGCAAATAAGAGCCAAGGGGATGGGTGCCATATTTCTACCGCTCCTGGCCCCGCCGAAAGGAGCCCCAAACCTAATCTAAATCTGACTGAGAGTGACTAGCCATTCAAAAATTAATAAATAAGGTGTTGGCAGCGTAGCAAGTGATAGTGATGTTCAACTTCCCAAATGCTTCGATAAAAGTGTGGTATGCAATGTTTCACAGGTATGGCTACAGAGTGACTGAATGCGTTGGCTTAGAAAAATTTACAGCAACTTGTCATCACTGCTCCGACTTACGCGGTCCTGCTCTTTGGGAGGATACCACTTGGAGAGCACAGACCCTTTAGCGGGAGCCTCGGTTTTCCAAAGGCATCGAATCTACAACGAGAATCTGTGTAATTATAGCCAGTTCTAAGGGTCTGTAAAAATGGGAAGGAAAATCACTGTATAAGGGGTTCACTTTTCTAATTTTACTCTCAACCCGAGCCCTGGAATCCGCCCTTTCGAGCATTACCTCAGAGACGTCGGGGAGGCTATTAGGGCTGTCTTAGCCCTTTTCTCATCTTGCCGAAAACCCGGCCTAGATCGAAATGCAGCGAGTTGCTACGTGGGCTCAAACCCGGGACCTCCGGATTCCGAGACCAGCGCGCTATCCACTCGGCCAACCAGACCCCTACCGTATAGGGGGTTGTGTCATATGTGTATCCAAGAGAGCCACTTCAATTATTGACAAAAAAATCGGGAACCAATTCGGATATTGAAATGCATACTGGGATTGATTCGGATTCTGCTGCCGACTTTCGGTCACATCCTCTTTTTTCGTCATGGATTTTAGATCATTATTTTGATCTGGTGGAGGCATATCTGGTATGTTTTGATTGCACGTTCTGATTCTGATCTTTTGTTTTGGCCGTTAAGTCATTTTTGGTCACGGATCTTGTTCCGGCCATTCGGCCAGCAGATTCCTCATGCTTGATCTGTTTTGTTCTTATTCAGTATTTTTGCTAATGTTTGGTTTTAATCTGGTCGTGGATCTTGATTTGGTTACTTTATTTCCTTAGTCATGTTTGATGTGTTTTGGATGTTCCTGTTGGTCTTGTGCTGGTCGGTTTGTGTTTGGTCTCGGACGTCTGGTATTGGTTTCTTAGTCTCATGTGGGTATTTCACTTTGTTTCAGTTTTATTTGACCTGGTTTCAGGAATCCAATATTTGACGGTTGAATTTATTCAGTATTGTTTGGGTCGTTTGGTCTTTTTGTTTATGTTTGATCTGTTTTGATCGTCAGTCTTTTTCTTTCTTGGCTCATGTTCGGTCGTGTTTTAGTCTTTTTTTTTGTTTTGCAATTTGTTTTACTAATTGATTTTGATGATTTGGTCTGTTTGATTATAATGAGTCATACTTGGTATTTTATTCTGGTCGTCGGGTCATTAGACCAAAGTACTTCGTTTAAAATTCAGTAACATGAAATTATTCGCCGCACATATGACACCAATTTGACGACTCGAGCTCTTTTCTTCCTCAAGCGCTTTTACTTTGGAGGCATCATGTTTCCGAGTATAAGATTTATTATTTACAGGAATTTGATTGTCTGTTACGGAAATGGCCATTCTAGAATGTAGTAAACTTCAAATTATACTACATGTCGAATTAATGGTTCTAAAGGAATTTCGTACCTCTTAATATAACTCCAACCGACACATCAGACAAGCCTAATGGACATTAATTTCCGGGTTGTAACTGCTGGTTCAATATCATCTTCTTTCTATGGCTGGCAAAGTCATTTTTGCAAACGGTACTTCGGAAATATGGAAAACGTGAAATACCACGGCCAGTATTATAATGTACAAAAAATCAGGCATGATAGTTCTTATTTTCGTAAAAACTTCTTGAAAATACAAACACGACTCGGATACAAAATCCACGCATGCGAACAATAAATACTTGAGAACGATTCACCTTCTCCAGAAATTGACGAAGAATAGCTAATAAGGGTTCGACCATTGCGTTAAATTTTCAAGAATTTCACAATCCAAAAATCGGAACTACCAAGTTCCGCAATCCATATATATTGAAAACTTCAATTCGAATACTTCTTTACGTCAGATATAAATACTTCTAATTTCTTCGAATTACTTTTTTCCTTCTATTTAATTTCACTCGTGGCAATCGAATTATTGAATAGGAAAGCCAATCTTATACTCGTACAGCCTGCGCTGGCGAAAGGAAGAAGGGAGTGAAGGCGGAACTGAAAAACTTTTCGAAAACCCTTTTTCCTTCTTTCGTCGAGTTTGTAAAGAAGTTGCTATGTAAATTCTGAATCTACAGAAAAGCCTCTCGCAATGAGAAAATGAAAACAAAATACTTCTGGAAAAAAGAGGATCAATGAGATAATCTTTACTTTATTTCTTCTCGTAACAGCTACAAATTTCACGATGTGTATCCCGATCGAGGAGAGAACATGATGACGTCTTTTTTCCTTTTGTAAAGCATACAGGCTAAATTTTTCTCATGCATTATACAACTATTTATTAGTACCTCTGTCTAGCGGGCGCAACACTGATGTGCCAGATGAAAAACCAACTCAGAACATGAAACAAAATATTTAGAGCTTCGCAGAGTTTTCGGTAATTACAAATCGACAAAACCGTCTGAATACATTATCCCAGTCTTGGTGTTGAAAAGATCACTCAACGTCATAGAGTGATTCTTGTAATATATTCGCTACTTTTCACCGACCATGACTTGCAAATGTGTCTTTCTTTAAATATAACAACATAACATACGTGTGATTATGATCAGCATAAAAATGGACAGACCCACATTTGACTGCTGTCTTTAAACCTCGTGAATGGAGTTTTTTTTTTTTTTCCACTTCTTCTTTCTTAAAACCTTTAACGCGTATAATAATTAACATTTCATGCTCGCACAAAACAGTTTAACGTAATAAACAAGATACGATAAATATTGACAATGAAAGTCTTTTTTTCCCTATGTATATTTGAACATATAAGAATCCGGTTTTACTCGATATATGTGAACGCTTTATTAAAATCAATTCGCTTCGAAATCGGCGACAAGTGTCCATTATGCAGTTTATCGAATTATCAGGTAACTTATATGAATTAGTGGATACGAGTGGCTGGATTTATGCGAAAATGGAAACAATGATATCCTTTTCATTCGATTCATCTAATAAAATATTAACGTTGCCAACTGCGGGCAAATAAATGCTGACGTTTAGAAGACAAATAAAGGTAAACAGAAATTATAGCGAGCTTTTGTAAAGTTAACATATTCCGCCTCGTTGGGGCACGTCCATCAATTTTCAGTACTCTAATTAATTCGAATGCAAAAAAAAAAAAATCGTTGACTTGGATTTATACGCATTTTTCATCTCGCAGCTCGAAGGCAAAAAGGAGGCCCAGACTCTGATCTAAAATTTTAGCATCAGATATTGACCTTGAATGAGTAAGGGACATTACTCTCAAAAAGATTTCACCTAGTAATACTTATAGCTCACAGCAGAGTTGGGCTAACCATTGAAGAAAGAAATGCGGATTACGGATAATTGGTAAAAAATAATTTAAATCACGGATCATAGATCATTGATGAAAAGGATTCGGATCACGGAACACAATCAGTTGAGAGAAGATATGGACTACGAACCACAAATCATGCCAGGAAAAATAATTTAGATCAAACTTTTCGAATCATTTCCAATTTTTCATTATTAATAATAATAATTTTTTTAAATGTCATCGAAATTTCAACAAATTCTAAAAGTTTTCAAAAAGCACTGAAATATTGATATAATGGAAATGATTTCAAAACGGTCTGAGAATTTACAGGCCAATAGGCCACATCATTCCAAATTAATTCGGATCATAGATTACCGACAGTAAGTGAAAAAAATGATTCGAATCATACATTTTTTGATCCGTGGGTGATCCAAATCTGCCCAATACTGGATCATGGGGTAAAAGTTGCACACGCAGTATACTCTCAAGAATTTCTAAGAAATTTCAGGGTTTACCACATATACTCTCAAGTATCATAGCTGCTACGCCGGGCTAGACTAAATCAAAAGCCAAATGATTTAGAATCATGATTTCAAAATCAAGTGCGTTCTTAAAATCAAAAAATCTTCCTTAAAATACAAAAATCATTCTTAAAATTGAAAAAATTGTAAAAATTGAAACCGTTGTGTTGATGCATAAAGATCGAAGAGCTCTTGAACCCTCCAAATGTCGCAGTTTTGGGATATCAATTAAATGAATCTGATTTTCATGATTTTTTATTTTGCCCATCTCTGCTATTAGGTATGGGTACTGCCAAACATTTTCCGCCGCGAGGAAGTAAGACACTTCCAGGAGGGCAAGAGATCCTTTTCCAGAAGAAATACACAAGAGGTTTTTAAAATAAGAATGATGCATTTTGTTTTCGAAAATGCAGGAGGCAAATGCTCCATGCAACCCCTCCCCCTGGGGGAGGGGGGTGCTCATGCTGCTAGAACTTAGAAATATTCGGGAAATTTACACCATCCATTTCAAAAGGGATTCAGAGTTCTAAGAAAAATATTTCGCACCGTCATGACGGGACAGGAAAGAAAAACCCACTACATCCACCAATTTGGAATAAGTAAACTTTTGTACGCGGCGTCGGCTCTACATACAAGGCCAAAGAGGACACAGCCCACAGGTACTGGCGCGCTTGAAAAAAATTAGATACAAAAGCAATGACAAAAGGAAAAAGAGGTAAGGAAAACAGTCAGTTTTTTCAGGGGGCCCGGAACAACAAAGAAATCATTTTCAGAGGGGGAGGATGCATTCTCTAATGATTGGCATTCGTTCAGCTTTTGTTTAATTTCGGTTGATTTTCGTTATCAGAGGTAAATTTCTGACCGATTAATTTGAATTTAATAGTTTTTTTTTTTTTAAACCATTGTTGGTCATGTTTGGTTTAAGTTAATCCCGATCAATTGTGGTGAATCTTGGTGGTTTTTAGACGAATGAGTCATTTTTGATCATACTTGGTTCAGGTTGTATTCTCGCTTGGTGTAACAGTTTGTAATTTGGAGCAAATTGTTATCGCAGAAGTGAGCTGAACGATCCTCAGAACCCTTCGCAGGGCATAAATATTACTTACATTTTATACAAATTTTGAGCCCGCACACCATCCCAGATGCCACAGTTTGAAAATTAGGGGTAAATCGTTGTCAGATATAAGTTCAGCGACCCCTGAAACCATCAAAGATTCATATTGTATTTAACGAACATTTTGAGTCCTCGCTCCCCAGGAGTAATGATCTTGAATTCACAGCCAACCCATTATCGAAATCAAGTCTGCGACTCAATTTGATGATTCGAGAATGTGTTGTAGCAAGAAAGTCATTTAAGATGCAAAAAAACACAGAAAAACACAAATTTCAAATTGTGGTTTCGGAGGGGAGGGGAGAAAGGAAAGAATTCTATTAGAAAAAACGGTCCGAGAGAAATTCGCACTCCTTCAGTTCCCTAAAGTCGGAATGAGACCACAAAGTGTCAAAAATTCTATGTTTACTAGCATAAGGCCTGCGTTGAAGTATTGCATTATATGGGCTCTTTTTCGCCCCCTTATGGCGGGGGGTTCTGAGACAGATACGAACAAATTGATTTTGCCGTTTATACTTTTGCTGTGTGAGTTATGGCTGAGAAGTTATTGTGGTAAGGTCACGTTTATGACTAGGGCAAGTATTTTTATGCATTCACATGTTTTTTCCAAGCCAACCCATAGCGCATATCGAGGATATGTTTGCGATTTAATAAAATTTAAAGAAAAATGAGTCATATTTGTTTGCGCATATTTCCACATATTTTGACCTAAATAGCATATTTTTGCATATTTTGCGCATATTTCGCTAATTTTCTACTTTTTTTGCCACATTTTCACCGAAATACCAGTTTTTATTGGTAAAACTTCAGTTTCTGGTATCGTAATTTTTTGAATGTTCGCTGGAAAACACCGTAAAAATGTTGATATTTTTTCTCAACCTTTTTCAGGGTTGCCACTTCTTCCAAGAATGATTTTCCATGACTTTTCCAAGTTTTCCAGGTCTATTTTTCTATTTTTTTATGACTTTCTTCTTCGAGAGGGGAAGTAGTTATGGATTATGACGAAACTGTTTTTTTTTTTCATGATATATTGATTTTACATATTTTTACATATTTTTAGGAAAAACGCGTATATTGGCCATATACTTGGAGTAAAAGATAGTCTCTCATATTTTATGCATAAATATTTGGGTCCTCTTTTTTCCCCCCATATTATGCTGCGCCAGGGTCTGGTTGGCCGAGTGGATAGCGCGTTGGTCTCGGCACCCGGAGATCCTGGGTTCGAGCCCACATATCAACTTGTCAGATTTCGACCTAGGCCGGGTTTTCGGCCAGAAGGGAAGAGGGCTAAGACAGCCCTAACAGCCTCCCCGACGTCTCTGAAGTAATGCTCGAAAAGGCGGATTATTCCAGGGCTCGGGTTGAGAGCGAATTAGAAATAGTAGATTACTATACAAGAGGGTAAAGTGAGCTTTTGACAACGAGTGCAGAGTTTGTGAAACGAGCCGAAGGCGAGTTGAGTAATGGCATCAGTATGTCAATGGGAACGTGTACTTCTTGTATTGTAAGGTATTTTTCTAAATATCTCGCACTGTATAAAAACAGAAATAAAATTGTTAAATTGATTTTCCATGCATACATCAAAAATGCGTTTTATGATTGTGTTAGTAAATTCTGATAAGAGCACGCGATTGATTCGGTTGCAAATATTTCAAAACTATCAATGAAAAAATTTTATCCTACAATTTCGAAATATGTACAAGTTGCTTTTTTTTAGTTATAAGAAGATTGAACCTACTGCAATTACATTCACGAATTTTTTTCGTTGAGACAGAGGCGATCTGCGTTCCCTGTACCTCAGTACATGTGTTGTTCGTTGTTACTTGTTAGTGTGTGTATGTAGTGTCACGAGCGCTTTCTACATTAATTTCATTCTACATTTCAGTTACGTTTCATCTATCAGTTCTTATGTTAAAGAGAAAAAGGACCTTGAACATGACTACGGATAGGGCTTTTTTCCTGACATTATTTCCAACGACCACGAATAAGAAAAAGCTATCCGACTGTGCGCCATCTTTACTACACACTATAAAACACATGCTGTTAAAACGCAACTTTGCCTACAGTTTTGCGTGGGTAAAGTAGCACTTTAACTGGAGGTAATTAGAAAAAGATATATTATGCCGCGCTCTAGTCATAGACTTAGTTTGTCATTCAGAGAATCAAAATTTCATGATTCAGGTGAAAATATCATGACTTTTCCATAACTTTCCCTGGTCATCCAAATTCCATGACTTTCCCGGGTTTTCCAGAAAGTGGCAGCCCTGTTTTTCTAAGCCTCGCCGAATTGTGTCTCAAGAAGAAGGCCTAGAACTACATGAATTTGAGTGTCCTTTAGGTACTTTTCCCCAAAACCGAGACCTGTTCTATTGATATGATTGTAGTTTGCGTACACGAATGGCAAATTGTATTACTTCCTCGGAGCGTTGTTGCCGATCTGTAACCAATTCGAAAAATTCTTTCTTTATTAAACTGGATTGTATCTATGCTAAAAGGCAGGGAGATGCGGATAACATACCAACAAGAACGGATCCATGCAACGACCATCAGGGGCTGCCCACAAGAGGGAGTACTCTCTCCCCTACTGTGGAGCCTGGTGGTGGACAGCTTGCTGGAGGAGTTAAATGTGCAAAAAGTATAAACACAGGGCTACGCTGATGATTTAGCTGTGGTGGTAACCGGCAAAGTTCCGGGAACCATTGCGGAGTTGACGCAGTGGGGACTCCGATGTGTGGAAAAATGGTGTGTGAAAAAGGGGTTATCGATAAACCCGGACAAAACAAAGATCACTCTTTTCACCCGTAAAAGGAAAGGCAAGAAATTGATCAAGGTGCAATACAAGGGAAGACTGTTAGCCCTCACAGGAAAGGTGAAGTACTTAGAAGTATATCTTGACGAAAAACTCTCCTGGAGGGATCACGTATCAAATAAAATAAGAAAAGGGATTGAGGCTCTTTGGACTTGCCGCACCTACGTCGGCAGGACCTGGGGACTTTCTCCCAAAATGATGCACTGGATATACTGTAATACGTCCCAGAATCACATATGCAGTATTGTGTGGTGGGGCCGAGTCCACCTGGCCAACGTCAGAGAGGAACTAGACCACCTGCAAAGGTTCGCGTGCGTGATGAGAACGGGGGCAATGAGTATGGTGTCGACAAAGGCACTGGAAAGGCTCCTGAACTTGCCACCACTTCACACTGCTATAGAAGCAGCGGCGATAATGGGGGCTTATCGTCTTGGTCAACCAAACCTTCGGGACCATACGACAGGCCACAGAAGGATATGGGAGATGACCAGGACGATAGACAAATGCTTTGGGATGCCAAAGGATAGAATTGCAATGGAACATTTCTTTGACAAGCTATACCGTGCGCTAATACCCACACGGGAGGCTTGGGAAAAGAGGTGACCAATCATTCTAGGAAAAGAGGAGAACGTGTGGTTTGCAGATGCTTCTTAAGTATGACCAAAGTGTAGGAATCGGAATGACGAATGCAAAAGGCGCTGACAGCTGTTCAGTGGCACTGGGCGAGGGCGTCACTATCCTCCAAACAGAGATAATGGCGATCACTGTGGCCATTGAAAGAAGCCAGCAGAAGGGCCTTATTAATAAGCAGATCTATATCTGTACAGACAGTCAATCGGCTATCAAAGTACTATCGTCACACCAAACTACATCCCTGTTAGTGGCGGAGTGTGTTAACAAACTATACACCCTTGCTCAGGAGAACCGGGTCACTGTACTATGGACACCGGGACACTGCGGCATAAAAGGGAACATGATCGCTGGAAAGTTAGCGAAGGAGGGCACCAAAAAGGGACTAGGCCGTGTCTTCCTGTAGCATACAGCGTCATAAAATCCAAAGTAAAGGCCTGCATAAGTACGCAGACGGAAATGCACTGGCGATTGGCCAGTGGCATGAACGTCAGCAAAACACTGATAGAAGACACCCCCAGTAAGTATGCCAAGTTCCTATTAGGGCTTGACAGGAAACATGCAAAGCTCATGGTCGGACTACTAACCAGTCATGGGGCCACAAAACACATGTGGTATAAAATAGGAGAGGTAAGAAGCGGCTCCTGTTGGTACTATGGAGAAGAGGAAGAAACCTCGATCCATATCATATGTCGGTGCCCAGCAATAGCCGGGACAAGACGCGAAGCATTGGGGCTAGAATATCCAGCACCCAGTGAAGTCAGAGGGATAGAGCTAAGTAAATTTTCACTTTGGCTACAAAAGTGAGGCTACTGAGCTGATTCTTAACAGCAACTTGAGGAATAGTGCAATGGACTGCAAAGTCTGAGCGCTCGGTGCACATAGCGCCACCTCACACACAAATGAATTAATGAAAATACCCATATTGCCGATGGCGCATATTTCCGCATATTTTTGAGTTTGAAGAGCATGTGCGCATATTTCGCAATTGTAAGTGCATAAAAAAACCTGCCCTGCTTATGACAGTCGGGAGGGCTCGACATGGGGCCTGGAGTAGGCAAAAATTTCTAAAATATTCCGCAGGGTTTTAACAACAAATGTGCCAAGTCACACTCTTGCATAAAAAAATCTAGGGTACCTTCCGTATTATGCAGCTAGCATCTCGACTAAAAGAGGACAAAATCAATTTTATTCAATCTTTCAATTTTGAGATTAGAAATCGACATAGCAAAATGTCTCGAACTCAGCCGGACTACACATATCGCACTGATACACAAGAAAGCCACGAGCTTCAACTATTTCTGACATAGGATTAAGGGGTTTATCAGCCGAATGTGTTGACTGACGTTTGAGTGCATCGTTAAGGAGTATGCGTTTGCCTGTTCCAGTCATTCCTGGAATTTTTGTTTCTGCGCACTTTGTCCGGATAGATTGTTATTCTATCCCACCATGCAAGAGTAAAAAACTCGGATCGAGTGTTTTTTTTTGTTTTTTTTGTAGAATTCTTCGGCTTATTCAAATTGGACTACAAATAACATGTTTTGAATAAGTTCGTTCATTTACATTTCTAGACAGATTGAAAACTAAACGTGAAGTCCGTAGCTTGTCATTAGACTTAATTGGCTGAACGTGTAAACGACTTACTTCTTCGTTGCGATCGGCTCATCGCATCGCAGACGCTCTGACTATTACTCGTTACACGTATGTATGTTCAAGGAAACAGCTATACATTTGCAAGTCACTGTCGATGCCGGCCAGAATATATAACATACAACGTCTAATTTAATCAATACATTGTCTCCTGTCGTGTAATATACCTATCATTGCTATCCAGACGATGACTGGGCGCACCTGTATATGTTTTTCCGAGTACGGAAATAACTTGTAAATACATGTACGGATATTCACTTTGATCAAAACCTATGTAACGTTTTTCTTTTCTTTTTTTGTTTGTTTTTAAGAAAGTAGAACTATTTATACATACGAAGAAATGTGTGGATATGTTCTTTGTTACGATGCATGTATAAAACGTCGGCCATACGCGATTTATGCTTGGTCATCGATTCCGTTGTACATGTAAAATTATCACAGCTGTGCAAACGCACACATGCTATGGCATGAGCTGAGAGAGAGAGAGAGAGAGAGAGAGAGAGACTCAAGTGTGCATCGAATACACGTAATTGTTTGCATTTGGCGAAAAGGATATCGTATTCCATTTCGGTGTTTTTGAAAATTACGTAACTTAATTCCAAATGCCACGTATGGACGGGCAGTTCCAAAACGTACGATGGTTACCGGGTTAATAACGAGTGTGAGGGGTAACGTTAAGTCGTTAGATAAGGAAAAGGGTTTACGGTATTAAAGGAATTGGCACTGTAGGGGAAGTACTTAAGGAAAATAGTCAAAGTTGGGCAATCGAAAAGACACACACGCATACTGATGAACGTCCCTTACGCGGCTTTTAGACGAGGATAGCCGGCACGCCGGGGCGGTCTAGTATAATGCACGCGTTAACAAGTGACGAGTTGTATCAAGATTATGAACACGGACCGCCTGCAATTTCAGCGAGACCCCTGGAAACTGAAGAACTTGGGATTTGCGACTGTACACTCGGACGAGTATTAGTTAATTGTATTTGGAATTTAGTCGAGTTTTAATGAGAATCGAGACAAAGCACGTGGACGATACCGCCTGGTTGCAACTCGGTAGGCAATTTTACGTACACGGATAACACGCACGCGATGGCAACATGTTCCTAACCAATAGTCGGAGTCAGACGCAGATACATAGGGAGTAGAGCGGTCCAAAATTTGACGATTTTTGATATATTTGGCTCCTAGTAGCTAACTTGTTCCATTTAAAGGGTGCAGGGAAAGAAGCCGGTAATTCACTTTTATAAAGATGAAGCGAGAAAAATGAAAAACAATAAATTTATTTACATACGTGGCTCTTTTACTTGTACATGAATTCTGAAACCCGTTTACCCGGACTGTGGCATCCATTCAGACTTCCTACCACAGCTCAGCTACTTTTACTCATCACGCTCGTTCCCACGGAGCTAATAACTCAATTCAGGGTTGCCAGATGAAAGCTGTGAAAAGGGCCCACTCGCTCAAAAAAAAAAAAAGGACCACACAACACAAGAAAGGACCACCTCCCTAAAATAGCTATATTATATATGTTACAAGGTGGTAAAAGTAGGGGTGCGAGAATTTGAAAGGAAACTGTTAGGAATCACTGAAGATCAAGTGTTTCACATGATTTCACGAACGTTTCAATATTTCAATGATCCTAAAATTGTCTATGTTTATGTATTGATCTGTGACATTTCTACGTTCTTGAAGTCATGAATTGTCGTTAAAAAATGATTGTTGTTATTCATAATTCATAAGTCCAAACTGCATTATATATTTATTCAATAATAGTTATTTCAAGGAGAAAGGACCACAAAAGGACCACCAGGATTACTACCTCAGGAAAGGACCACGAAATGGACCACATATTTTCTATAACGTTTGAAAGGACCACATCTGGCAACACTGACTCAATTTCGCTAAAAAAGTTAATGAACTGCTTCTTTCCCTGTACCTTTCATTTGGTTTGAAAAACCTCGCACAAGGGAAGGGGAGTTTATTTTGTTGACCATGTCACAACTGCACTCGAAGTCAATGCACAAGTCGATGCAATGTAAACGGATTTAGTCTGGATGGTAGTGAAATGTGCCATTTTTGATGCAAGGCCGTGACTGGGCACATTAGTAGTTAATACTCTAAAGAATATTTTAAGAAATGTTGCCAACCCCATACCCCTTGTCGAACTCTCCTTCCCAGAGGATCAGAAGTGTACCCTTTCTCAGCTTTTCTTCTATAACCTCTCAACCGTAAGACGTACTGCAAAAGTGTAAATAGCAGTCTTCTAATCTACACTAAATTTCACGTGAAAATGGTTTTTATAATTTTTCGTATCTGCCTCGGGATCCCCAGAAACGGATTCAAAACTTTCTCACATAATGCAACACTTCAACACAGGCCTTATAGGAGTAAATACAAAATTTTTGTTATTTCTGTGGTCTCGCTAACTTCAGGGAACCGAAAGGGTGCGAATCTCCATCGGACCTGTTTCTGTACGTTACTGCGTTAACTACTTCACGTAATACATGCGTTCCTACATGTTTAAATCTGAGGCAAATTGATAACACTCGTATTATTTAAAAACAGTAGTATTTTCACTAACAATTTTCATTTATCCCCTCTCTCACTCTACATGTCAAGACCTTCCCCATCTTATGAGCCAAAATCTCCGAGTGAAAGTTTGAGTCCTCGCATCCTACCAGGTACCACATTTTGTAAATTAGGGACAAAACGTTACCAGAAATGAGTTCACAGTGACCCTCAAAACTTCTAAAAAGATATTCGTACTACATTTCATGAAAATTTTGAGCCCCCGCACCATCACAGCTGTACAACTTTCAATTTACAGTGAACCTATTATCGAAATCGAATTCTGCAACCTTGATATCTTTACAGCCGATGTCTCAGTTCGGTGATTCTAGTCAATAAAATGGGTAAAAAGTTGTAATAAGAGTCATATTTGAAGTTAAAAATGTAGAAAACACACGTTTCAAAATGTAATATTTAAGAGGAGAGGGAGAAAAAAATTCCAGGGATCAATAGATACGGATGTACAGAAACGGGTCCGAGAAAGAAAATTCTATGTCTACTCCTATAAGGCTTGTGTTGATTTGTTGCATTACGGGCTTATTTTCGACTCCCTGGTCCCCTCGTTTTGAGGGATTTTAAGACTGATACGAAAAATTACAAGAAACCATATTTACGTGAAATTTAGTGTAAATTAATTTGGCTTTGAAAACTTTTACCGTATGACTTCCACGATTGAGAAATCATTGAGGAGAAACTAAAGATGGGAATACGAATGATTCCCTAAGGGTAGGTGGTCGACATCATTTCTTAAAATAACTTTTAGAATAACAACTAAAAATGTTTCAAATGGTACCGTGGCACTAGAAATTCAGAGGAAATTCATTTTGATTCTTTAAGGGAAGTATTAAATAACACGAAATAAAAAGTGTGATTGAACGAAATGTGAAACCACGAAAAAAAAGTTTAAATGACGAGTTTTAAAATCGATATCACGAAATGACTTGCATACGGTATATTATGTTGTTTAAACACAAAAATTATACGTCATCGCGGATAACGTACATACTCGTGGAGATAGGAGATCCATGAGTTTAAGAGGGATCCAATTTTCTATAAAAACGATCATTAAGAATTTTTTCTTAAGTACTCTAGAAACGCCATAGAGGGGAACTCTGAGGTAATGCTCGAAAGGGCGGATTTCAGGGCTCGGGTTGAGAGAACAAAAAAAGAGTGGGCGTGCAAAAATTACCCATTATTACAGTACATTAGGAATTTTTAGACCTATTATTTATGCGAATGACCCCATCGAGATCATCGAGGGGTTTCGAACTCAACGAATTCGTTTTTGATATCGGTTTGGCTCTTAATCTAAATTTGTGGCTCCTGAGGAAGCGGAGAATCGATTCATAGATTTTTATTGCTCCAAAATTTGATTTTTACATTAATTTGTGCGCAATTGTAAATTTGTGGCAAGTATGATGGAGGCCGAGAATTTAAACTTTTTATTTCGGGCGCAGTAATATCGTGTCTCTTTTTTTCATTGTGTGTAGAAGGTATTAAAATTCCGGGCGTATTTTATTTTATCGTGTACGTGAATTATATTGCGTTCTGAAGTTTAATTTTTTCTTCAAACTCTTTCTTTTTCTGTTTCGTACTTGTTACTGCGCTTGTCATTTATATATTTCGTGCAAACAGCATATTTCTTCCGTGAATTCAACATTACCATTGTGGGCCGATAAATGGGTCCCATTCTTTAATAGGACCGTCGAGAACAAATCCGGGGCCAGATGGGAAAATCAAAAACAAAAAAAGTTGTATAATTTTTCTGATGCCCTTCTCGAACATTATGATTTTACGCCCGAAAACCCCATGAAAGAGCAGATGATGAAAAATCCAGGCCCGGGGACAAAAAATTATCAGGTCTTCTTCCCAGAAACGGTTCCTATTCACGTCACTGTAAAATGTAAGTACAGTCGATAAAATTACCTCGTTTGATCATAAAAAAAAATCTTTCCTATAAGTATAGGGATGGAGTATCCACAAGAATTTAGAGAAAAAATTGATTCCAGGGCTAATAGCTGGTGTTGAATTTGGGGTAAATAGTACACTGTTTTGAACTTCGAACATTACAGGCCACCGCGATAGAAGAAAAAACATAAAACTTCATGTCTACTCAAAATGTTACAAATATTGAATCCATTTATGAAATTTTCGATCTAAACCCCTATTTGAAGTCTCAACTGAAGGGCCACAACCTACACATTACGTTTCTGAGGTTATTTCGATTTTAATCACTACCAATAAGGGTGCACAAGAGACAGGAATCTGAAAAATTCAAAATTATTCAACATATAGCTTCAAGCATAGCGATAATAGGGTTTCTATAGTCTCTTCTGAAATTTTCCCCCTTGAAATTCACCACGCGGACTAGGACATGAGAAATATCTTCAAAAATGAATTCAGCAACCCAAAAACCTCATTATTAATATACTTGAAACAATGTAGAGTAATCTTAAAGTGGTCCCTGACCCCTGTGGCTCATTACCATACAAACTTCAGATTGCTAGGTCAATTACAATCGACTGCATCGTCGGAAAATGCCATCCCCTCCCCCCCCCCATACATGACAATGGAATCATAATGACTTCTCACCCTAATCCAAATATCCAAAAAGCACCACCAAAAGGCGTGTATACTTCACCACCTCATCTTACTTTGCGATCCCAAATTCTCTGACTGATTAGTACGACTGCACGACCACACTGTACTCTTATCAGTCAAACTAAAAGTGAGGCCCAGATCCTTTTTCGTTCCTGGGAAAGGAATCTAATAGAAACTTAGTTGTAAGTTCTTTTCTCAGAATAATTCCAACAATATTAGTGGAGGCTCTTAATTTGTGCGACAGAACAGTTGTTTGAGAACTTGGAGGCACCTGAGGACATGCTCAGTGTTCGCGTTCGCGAAACTTCGAATGATTTCTGTGATCAAACAACAAAACTCATGTGGCTGTGTACCGATTCAAAAAACTCAACACCGAAGTTTGTTGAGTTGCCTGTAGACGATATATGCGGCGCACAAAATAATTTATGCAAAATTTCACATGTTTGTGGACTCGAACATATCAGAGATAGATGTGTCGTAATTATATCTTAAGAGTGGCGCGGGGTGTCTTTTGGAGAATTGAAAAACTGAGGCGATTCCGGACAGCCAATATGATAAGAATGCAGGATTTTGCTTATAATTAAAGCAGAACAGTGAATGAATGTCCACGCCAGCACAAACATCCTACAACGAACGCTACCTAGAATTTATTTTGAAAAAAGTTTCGGCAACAACTTTTTTATCATGAGAAAACTGTTATTTTTAGAATATTATTGCCTTTGTTTTTTTCTATATGGTAAATCTTTTGGTCTTTGAAAATGCGAAACTGATTTCTCATCATCTTTCTACATTTTCCAACAGCGAGAAATAATTCTGAGCTGCAAGTCACCGGGGTGTTACTGGACAACGTTGGTGATACCTCTCGAACTCGCGGTAAAATCATGGGGTATTACGACACAAATTTTGAAAATAATGAAATACCTCAAATCGTTTTGTAAATTACAGTAAAAGTGTAGGGTTGTAATTTCACAAATGCTCATTACTTTTCCTTTTCAGAAATAGTATAGAGGCTACAATATGAGGGCAAAATGCATGTCCGATGTTTACTCCGAGGGTATCCGAAATTTGCCCTATTTAGTGTAATAATTTCCGAACACACACTTTTCGATAATTATCTAATTCAACGGGTCTTAGATTATACTGCATGTAAACTGGAAGGTGAAATGTTGCACAATTTAACAGTCCGATCCTATAATTTTTATAATGCATACAAAAAAGTTGTGAATTTAAATATTGATTATGCCCCGCACTACCCTTGGTGTTTGCAGGTTCATTCTTTTCAGTGATTAAAAAATGTTCGATTATCAAACTAGAAAAGATAGGAAAGGAGAATAAAAGATGTTGGTGAAGGTTATTAAGATGGTATTGTAGAGGGAGCAGGGTTCCCGAGGAGACATCAAAAATTTTCGACTATTTATATGAACATTCAGAGGCATATGTAAAATGGCTACTCCTGGAGAAAAATTTCCAATCCTAAGGAGTGAAGGAGTGTTAAATAAGGCGACCCACTTTCCCCAAACTTTCAGTAATTTTTCACATAATAGTCTGGTACACGCGTTCACCTAATGAAACTTGAAACCCACTGACAGTAAAGAATTTATCAGGGGAAAGTAGTTTTGCAGATTTTTGAGCCGTATTGAATAACTCTGAGGGGTTGAACGAAGTGTCTTTCAAATTTCTGTCTTTAGCGTGGACAATGCCATCGCAAAATTAACTGGTGCCAGAAATATTCGCATTTGTCTTTTTTCGAGGTTCAACGCAAATGTGTGGCTACAATAAGTGTAGAGATGTATATCTATCTTGTTGTTTCCCCTACTCTTTTCTCATGCTCACAGTGCTGCTCCTTATCATACGAACGGTGGTTAAAATAAAATGTCTTTTCGTGACCCTCATGGCTATAAGAGGGGCGGTGGTGCGTTCAATGTTTCAGTTATGAGAGAGGTCAGTATCAGTAATAATATGTACTTCCAACCTATGTATTAGTGCTTTTTCAAAATTAATTTTAAAATCTAGATTCTGATTTTTTCCCTTTGAGTTGTCTTTAGCGTAGCAGTGACTTAGATGTCTTTAGAGTGGATCGTATCATTTTTGATGCTCACGCGAAAGACATAGTGTTGAATTTTACTGTATGACAAATTTTTACTCCGCCTATATTTTAAAAACACGGTATTTCCTGTACGCTGACTTTTTTATTTATTTAAGTGAGGTATAACTAATGAAAATTGTTTGCACATTTTTCAGATTTAGAAAAGGATTTAAATCGAGCAGAGTGGTTATAATGGAAGAAGGAATGAGGAATAGAAAAAGTGATTTAAAACGTTTATAATTATAGAAAGAGCGTTGGAAAATTTTTAATTCCTGTTTCCTACAATTAAAAAAAAAAAGTTTCTTTTAACATGATTTTAGTAGTTACTCATAGACATATTTAGGGCAAATGTAGATTAAAAGTAAGGCTGAGATTTCTTCAAATGTATAATTGGAGCATAGTATATTATGTGCAACCTGGACAACAAGAACGCAGAAGAAAGAAAAAGGATGGAAGCTTTTGAAATGTGGTGTTATCGGAGAATGTTGAAAATCAAAAGGACAGAAAAGATCAGAAATGAAGAAGTATTAAGGCGAATCCGTAGGAAAAGAGAAATTTGGAATATAATATGTAAGGGAAGAGTTGAAATGATGGGTCATGATATAAGACATCCAGGGTATTGTTATTACTGCTAGAAGGAATGGTTGAGGGAAAGACCTGGAAAGTAAGGCAAAGAATGAATTACGAAGAGCAGATAATGAAGTATACAAAATTTAAATCCTTCTCAGGAATGAAAAGATAAACACAGGCGAGGAGAAAGTGGAGAGGCGCAATCTTATAGTCGAGAGACTAAGGACTATAACAAGTGACTCATACTGAAACCGAAATGTGATTTTGTTTTCTTTATTATATGTAGGTAGGTAATAAATGTTTCAATTTTATTTCCAAAATTATTGCAATAAAATCGTCAGCTTCTTTTTAAAAATGAATTATTAAAAAAGTTCAGTTTGATAATAAAACACGATATATTTTTTAATTTAAGACACGCGGTTATATACTAACATCCGGGTATTGGAAAGCACAGTCCTACCAGTATTGACCTACGGAGCCCAGACGTAGGCCATCACTAAAAAACACATGTACAAAATCTGATCCATACACAATTCAATGTTGAGAAGTATCCTCCAAATCAGATTACAATACCACACTAATGTACAAGATATTATGGAAAAAACTAAAGCCAAAAATATCGGAATTGTCCTCAAAAAGCTGAAGCTCAAATATGCACGTCATATTATCCGCGAACCAAATTATAAATGGAATAAAGTCCTAACTACCTGGGTCCCACAAGAAGGAAAGCGAGGCAAAGGGAGGTCGGTTATGAGGTGGGAGGACGAACTACGTCAACATTTCAGACCGAAGTGGTTTAATATGACAAAGAATAGAACAAGGTGGAGGGACTTGACAGAGGCCTGTGCCCAACAATGGGCGACCAACGATGGAGGCACCGTCCACTTGCTCATAAAAGGGATGGGTGGGGGGAGAATGCACATGGTGTCAATATCGCGGACCCAATTGGGTCAGAGTAAATAAATTAAAAATTAAAAAAGTAAAATAGTTTTTATCCTTGTAGTCACTAAATGAATTTTGATTTCTCAAGTTACTATTTTTGTGACATTATTAAGGCTCGGATTTTTATGAAATCGCATGTTTTTTTGTTGTTTTTTTTTTTGGGGGGGGGGGGCACTTCTCAATATTGAGTAAAATGACATCAATACGTTAGCTCATATTTTAGTATATTTTGGTTAAAATCCTTTTTATTTTGCATGTTTTGACCTTTTCTAGCGCATATTCAGAAAAAATTTTGTTTTCATTCCCGATGCGCAAAGTTCTGCCAGTTACCCAGATAACTAAAGGGAAGCCAAGGGTAACTGACGGGTTTTTGTGTAATCTGAGGGTAACAAATGGGTAATTTCTCCGCGGGTAACTAGAGGGTAACTGAATTCCGCCAGTTACCCAGGTTACAAAAGGGAAACCAACGATAACTGACGGGTTTCTGGGTAATCTGAGGGTATAACTAAAAGGAACCAAGGGTAACTGACGGGTTTTTGGGTAATCTGAGGGTAACTGTGGGTAACAAATGGGTAACTTTTCCGCGGGTAACTGGGTAACTAGAGGGTAACTGATTGCGCATCGGGTAATTGCGCGTAGGGGTTAAGAAAGTGACACTGTTTTTCATGTTTTACAACTTCGTTTGATAACAGAAATTTCCAGTGTTACTCATAGGTAATATTTAGGCACCTATTTACGACCACAGAAAAAGTAAAAATTAAATCTGAAATTATCGATTAATAAACCTTTTAAAGTTCAGCAAAAGATACCTTTTTGCTCTTTTTAAAGCGCATATTATTCTATATTCTCAAATTTTAGCGCACGTTTTTCAAAAATAGGCGCACATTCCTCAGTTTTTAAAGCGTATCTAAAAATCTGAGTCCTAGATGTTATGTTAATTCGAAGTTATGTACGTAGCAGGTAGATAATCACCATTAAAATAAATGTTTCTTCATTTGCACTCATTCAGTGCGTTCAACTTTTTGTTGCTCAGCGAAGGAGGGGATGGTGTGAGGGTTTATTTATTTATTTATTTTATTATTATCGAGCCGCGGAGCTACACTCTTGGGCTATGGGCTCGGAAAAGGTTGTTGTCTATATGTCGCAGAGGTTTCAAGCAACGGAAGGTAGGTGAGGGTGTTTATGTGCTTGTGGGAATTGGAGAGGACCAACATTCGAATTTTAATTTTATTATTTAATTATTTATTGTTTATCTTCTTTTTTATTAAAATAAACTTAACGCATTTAAAAATTATTTTAAAAAATTCCACGTGGTGAGAGTTACGAAGGCAGGTGAGAACGGGGCATGAGAAGTGGTGGTCCAGGTCCACGGTCAGAGGGTCTTCGTCTTCACAATGTGGGCAGTTGAGGGGTTAAAGGTTAGTGAGAAGATGGGTATGTGTGAGGCGTATATGTCTAATCCTTAGGCGGGTGATGATAACTTCCTCGCGGCGGGAGGAACGTTGGGACGTCGACCAGGAGACAGGTATAAGCTTGATTTGTGCGAACTTGTGCCGAGAGGCTTGATGCCGCCACTCTTTGAACCACTTACGCAAAATGGTTTGGCGAATGGCGGAAGTGAGATCTGTTGAGACAGGGAGGTGATGAGTGACATATGGGAGCTGTGTAGCTTGCTGTGCTGCTTGATCGACTGTCTCATTTCCTGGGGTGAAGGAAATGATGGTTACGGCGCTAAACTGGATTTTTCAAGTCAAGTTTTCTGAATGTGTCTTTAGCGCGGAAGTTTGTCTTTCATGTGGACAGCAAAACTTCCAAAGTTCTTTATACAACGAATTAGTGACCACGTCAATTGGCCATGCATAGTGCCTAGGACGCCCTGTCAAAACATTCCACGGAAAAAAATTCTGAAAATTAAAAAGATAAAATTATTTCAACTTTGCGATGCTGAATCGTTCTTCAAATTTGAGAATCACCCTTGACTTTCGTACGACTTGAACGACCACTGCCTCAATTGTCGGACTTTACAAACTTGTATGACTTGTATAACCGGTAGACACCCTGTAATGTGTTTCAAATTTCTCTCTTCATCATTCTCTAATCCGAACATAAGCTTAGCGTGAACCGAAGGAGGAGGGAGGCATCGATATTATTGTAGCAGAATGAGCAAAACACTTTTTAACCCCCTTACCCTTTATCTTATACACAATACACATGGGGGCAAGCCCTCTTGGTGCTGAACCCTATGATTCCGAAAATGCGAACTCGGTGTAATAAAAAAGAATCTACAGATCCACGCCATGATCTGAGATACAATAAAACTACTTAGTTTCCCTAGTTCTCGAATGTTCGGCGAAGTAGCGCTGGCTTCTTGTAAAATCACCTTCAGTGGTTGGTCAGCATGGCACGTACACACGAATATATATCACCTACGCTAACGCCACACTCCAGTATACATGCATATGTATATCGATTAAGAGGGTAGCAATAGGCATGTTTTAATAAGGCACGGCGGGGTTCGGCGGCGGTTTTGATAGAAGGAAGAAGCATTTTAAGACACGTGGGAGTTCGTCGTCTCGCTTTAAAGTTGCGAGCCTCTTCGTCTATCTTTCTTATTCTAATTAGAGATAAAACAGCGCTCCGGCAATATAACAGAAGCTTTAGTGGCGGACCAGCCCACCGGTCAGACAGGGACCCGTTCTTATATACCCACAACTTCCATTCTCCGGCTTTAAAGTTTTACACCGTTCAACAACAACAACAGCGGCGGCCGCGACGGCAGCAGCAGTAGCAGCAACAACAACACAGCAATAACAACGACTACGTCGACATAAGGAAAGGACATTCGAGGAATTAACCGCATTTCTGATCTGATTTCCAGGTCCTTTCTTGACACAGCAAATGTCTCTTTTCGTTTGCCACGAATAAAGCTTAAGTTCAAATGTTCCCTTCTCACTTTGTTGGAAGCATTAGTCACATTTCGATGGTCCTTAGCCTTCTTGTTAGCTCTAACATTTCGTGTTTTATTTTTCAAAGTAAAATTTCACCTTACGTTCGACTGGTGTTCTGTTTAATTGGAGTGCGACATTTTTACGACTCCGAATTATCGAATTACGTTGCCCCCGCCCCCTATTTTATGTATATGGTCAGCATTTAGAGAGGTTGTTATCGTGTACACAAATTTGGATCGAGTCGTAGGCGTGTTAGAACAAACGTTTCGGGAATATTCGACGTCGTTTGCGTATACAGAAATTAAAATATACGTTTGGTGCTTTGATGTTCCTTCTTCATTGTTATTTTTTTCTTTTCCTTCATTTTTTTTTTAAACTTTTCTTTTTCGTTCTGCCTCGCGAGCTTCCACTGTTTTCATTATCCGCCGGCAAATGAATAATTTGATATCATGAAAACGAGTCATGCGAATTGCTGTGGAAGTACAGAAAAAAGCTTTTGACGAAATTTGTCACCTTTCACCGTTCTTTCTGAAATCGCAGTCTCTATCATTTAACACTTTAAGGAGCTTTCGTTTCTTGATTAATTCCATCGAATGGTAGTGCGAAAAATTCACTTTTTAGTGCTAACGTAAATCTCGTTAAAGCGTATACATCTTTTTTTTCTTCTTTTTTTCTTCTTTTTCATCAAATATGCTACCATTAATCGTGAGAAAGGTGAAAAAAGAAAAGAGGAAACTATATGGAAAAGTAAAACATAAAAAATGTGGATGAAGCGGAACCGGAAATAAAATAGAAAAAAAAAAGAAAACGAAGAAACGAATAAAATATATTCATGAAGGTTTGAATAAGGCATTTAAAACGGGGTTATATGTTAGTTTTAAAAGACGGCGGGCTTTTACAGAAGCATTTTCCACCTTCTCCCGATCATCTCCTTTGTTTGCTTCTTTTTCCAACCTCTTTTCCGTCCAATATTCCCGCCGAATAAAAACGCAGAATGTCACATTTCTAATTTCCACCCTCTCTTTCTATATCATTTTATTCTTTCTCCTTCCCATCAGCAATCTTCTTTCTTCTTTCCACTCATTACGATTAACGTTCGTCGTCATCTTATTTCTGTTAAAATGTTTTCTCTTCATTTTCAAGTGAAATTAAAATTCTTCGCTCATTCCCTTTTCTTTTCTTCAGTTCTGTCTTTTTACACTTTTCTTTTCCTTAATTTATTCCCTCGGTTTTATTTTATTTTTTATTATTATCTTTATTTTTTTTCCCTTGCTCTCTTTCTCGTGAATGTAGAATCTTCACGTATTTTAATTTCCTCCCGCGTTTATACGAGCGCGGCCTCGCCCAAATTTTCAGCTTCGCAGCAAACTTTTCAATTCGCCGTTCATATATCGCGCGCCGCCGAATCATTTCTCATCTGATTAATCGTTTCTCACAGTGAGCATTCTCAAACTATGAAATATTCTGAAACGTAATATTTTTAAGCTGATCTACCCGCCACTTCGCCGGTTTATAACATAATTTCAAGTCACACCAATAACTGAACTGCATTACCTATCTATGATGTTGGTATATTTGACTTGATAATTAAAATTCGAAGAAATGCATGTTCACTTAAGTAATACACAATTTATTGAGAAAAAGATTTTAAATCACGAAAAATATCATGATATATTATGTTTATAATTTTTTTGATCTTTCGATAATGGTTTTGTCTGATTTTTGTGATGTTTTTGATCGTAGGTTATTTCTAAGAAAACATAACGAATCTCGTGTTTTTTTCCCTCATCTTATACCATGGCCATACCGACAAGGGTGGGGTCAATCCCCCCATTGACCAAAAAAAACACAAAAATACAATGGGTTGAGACGGAGAGAAGGGCGGATCTGTGGCTGAGCCCCCACCAAGAAAAAATGTATCTTAATCGCATCCCCCCTTACTTGAATCTTAGGACGGCGCTGTCTTAAACTATTGATATTCCTGAGCCTTATGATCTTTTTGATCTGAAGATCGTATAATGATGCCCATTTCTATAAGCTTCTATAATTTTGCTCATTCTAGTTTACGATCATGATCTATAAACTGCAGATCATTTAAAAACTTGAAAAAGATCATAAATTCAGGTAAAAATATTATTTTGAACATCAAAATCAGAGATAATCACGAAAAATATCATGATCTTGCACTCTCGTAATCGTTTTGAACTTTAGCCCAATTTTTGTGATCTATGACCGGTTTTAATCAAAATATCATGTATATATAAGGGTGGGTACCTACGCCAAAAAAGTTGCAACACGTAAAGAAATAGTGCTTGAAGCACTCTAATAAAAACAGCATTTTTTGTTTCAAACAAAACAAATTCGATTTTTTAAATTTTAAATTTTTATTTTGTAATATAAATTATCAAATTGATACCCAACATATCGGGAAAATATCAAGAGCGTACTGATTAAAAATGTTTAATAAAATCGATAAATTTAGAAAATCTTAAAAGTTGTTTCCTAATTATTTAAAAAGTTGAAAGAAAGCTGTGATCTATTTTATTATACTCAAAAGCACGAGAGTTCCAAAAAATATTTGGAAAGGTTTTTCTTAGAATAGGTAAGTGATTTTTTTTTTTTTTTCAAATTTAGTATTAGCTGCCTTTTGGACTATTCGGGCCGTCCATCCTACAGAGAGCGCTGCAATCGGACATCGTGATACATTATAATTTTTCATGAAAAGAGTGACCTTTTTGTACATGGTGCCAAAAACATTCACCTTTTCGTGTGATATCAGCGTTATCATCGATAGCGATACTAGCGCTGGCCAGCCCGAATGTGCTGTAAAGTGAAGAGTAAAGAATCAAAACTTGCATTTGCCATTTTACTTCAAGGGCGCAAATAGGCAAAATACTGTACACGGGTGCAGGAATATCTTTGCTGCGCCTGTGAACGTGGAGTATGTTATACATATCACACGTTCACAGGCCCAGCAGAGATATTCCTGCACCCGCGTACAGTATTTTGTTTATTTTCACCCTTAAAGTACAATGGCAAATGTGAGTTTTGATTTTTTTTTTTACCTTAAACAGCGATATGTTAAAAACAACGAGACACTTGTTTTAAATATTTGTTAGCATTTTTCATTTTGTTCTACTTTATTGATTCGTATGACAAACAGTTCATTCAGGGACGTATCGAAGAGTTTTACCTGGGGGAGTACAAATTGTGAATGTCCCAACCGACTCAACTCAGAATTCCCAAGTATTCAAAGCAGAAAAAAAAACCTTTGACCTGATGGATTTTTCAACTGACTCGACTCGAAATTCCCAAATATCAATGCAAAAGAAGAAAAAACTCTTAATTTGTTGGATTTTCCCAACTCGTTTGACTGAAATGGTCAATTTTGCCAACTGTTGAGTGAAAAAATTCTACCGGGGGGGGTGTAAGTTGCCCCCCTGGCCCCTATCGGTACGTCCCTGAGTTCATTAAATTTATAAAGCAATTATCGGGACAATATCAATACTGTCCAAGAATATTAAAATTAGTTTTTTATTTTCTGTTTTGTTCAGCAGCTTGATAAGCTATTAAGAAAAACACTACATACTTTTTTTTACCATTCTTTAAAACATTTTTTAAAGAGAGAACTGATGTTTAAAACAAAATAAAAAACAGAAAAATTATTTTAAAAATTTCTCAGTTACAAAGATGGCAGCTCTGCCATAGGTAATTATGCAAAACAAAAAAGTGTTCTCGTTTGTATCAAACACTATTTTTGAATGTTCTTTTGAAACACTTTTGCTATTTTATTTCTTACGGAAATTTTCAAATCTATATATCGAATACATGGAAAAATATCGATAATATTAAGCTAACAGGAAAAATATCGATAATATTAAGCTAACAATAATAATATCAATAAAAATCTAAAATTCTCTAAGTTGAACAAAATTATTTTTGGCTCAGTACAATCTGAAGAAAGTTTATTTTGATCTATTTGATCTGAAGTTCTTATGATCTAGTCCATCCTTGTCTAAGATCATGATCTGCAGATCATTCAAAAATTGAAAAATATTATAAATTTAGATCAGAGGATTATTTTGAAGAAAAGAAAATAATGATCTTGTGATCTTTCGATCTTTGTAATCATTAGATCACAATTGCTCGATGTTTGTGATTTTGTCTTGATTTTAAATTCTGATCTTAGATAAATTTAAGAATTAAAAAAAGTATAACAATCATTCAGATCACAAATTTTCTGATTTTCTGGTGACTTTAGATTATATTTAATAGTTCTGATTATTTTGTTATAAATATCGTATGATTTGCTCATCCCTGTTTATGATTTTACTCGCCCCAGTTCAATATTATGATCTGCGAAACGTAGGTGGATTATTTACGAACTAAAAAAGATCATGGATTCCGGTCTCATGATTATTTTGAAGAAAAAAATCTTAGATCACGAAAATCACGATCTTGTAATATTTTCAATCTATTTAACCTTTAAATTACGATTTTAGCAGACTTCTGCGGTCTTCTGAGATAAAAACCCTGAAATCGATTTTTCGGTCGAAATTTAGAAACTATACAGCCACAACTATGATCGACAAAATGGGGCCTTTAGATAAAGACGCACACATCTGTCTGTCTGCCTGTCGATTTGGGTCATTTCGTGATTGTTATGAAGTATCGACACGTTTATTTAGCTGCCTAGATATCAGTCTATTTGCTTGCCTGGCTCAATCTGTCTGTCTGTCGGTCTGAAGCGGGAATTGGAACCGGGACAACTTCGATCTGGCTTTGACTCTAGCTAAAACCTTGGTTTCCATCCTGGCAGAAAATTCTTGACAGCTCCGGCTGTTTCCAGGGAGAAGGAAAGGGTGGGGTGCTACAGAATTTTGCCGTAACAAGAGTTGGAGCCGAGTTGGGGGATCGAATTCAATTTTGGGATTCTTTTTTGACTCCGACTCCAGCCGTTCAATCTCTCCTCGCAATTTCTACTTAGAAGATATAATAACATGGAGAGCTCATCGGTGTGTAATTTGCGTCGACTTGGTAGGGGATCCAGCTTTAAAATGACACATTTAGTAGGGTAATGTAAAGAAGTAGGAGGGGACACACCTCTTTTTTTTTTCTTCTTCACATCACGGTACTCCTAAAAGTCACAGTTTTTAATCTGAAGCAGCGCACTCCAAGTTACTCATCAGCAGGAGTTGCGAGAGGAGGTTGAACGGCCGAAGTCGGAACCGAAACCGAATCTCAAAACTGAATGTCATCCCCGAACTTGGTTCTGACTCCTGCTCCGGCAAAATTTTGAAATTTTCCTGGGTTTCGGCTCGAGTCTTCTTAGCTAGACACCTCCACTTGAACACTAGGCTGGCTGCATGAGAGTGAGTCAGTGATTTGCGGTTTGGTAGTTGAAAATTAAATAAGTCAATTTGCGGACGCTCCGATTTTCCTGAAAATATACGTCGTATATTTTTATCAGTATCTTCGTGTCCTGTCAGCTAAAGTAGTTTTCAAGAGGGGAGGGGGAGGGTAAGTCAGGTCTTATGTCTAATATCTTTCACATCGTATACTGTTTCCAATTCAGCAACCGTGATGGTAAATATGACAATTGTTCTGAGTTATTAAAACCATCTTTTTACAGAAAAAATTGTTTAGTAATTTTTACATTAAATCTCAGGGTTACCACTTTCTGGAAAATCTGGGAAAGTTGGGAATTTGGATGATTAGGGAAAATTCATGGGGAAGTCACGAAATTTTGATTCGAATCATGGAATTTTGACTATCAGAATGACAAACAAAGTTTACGAATTATATTCTAATTTGTCAGTGAATAATCTCGTTTCTCCCCCTCTATTCATATTTTTTATTAAGAGTATGGCTACGCGTGTCCATCATTCGAATTGTTTTTGTGTGTAAATTATGCCGACTGCTATCAACGAAACACGGTGCCAGACAGACGTAATGCATTCGTTTTTTTTTTGTTGGCGTTATGATCAGGATCATGAAAGAAAAAATCTTGCCAAAATCCATAGCTCTTTCCCCACTCGAAAGAAGAAGTCATGGAAAAATAGAAAAATAGACCTGGAAAAGTCATGGAAAATCATTCCTAAAAGAAGAGAGGAAACCCTGAATCTGGCATTTTCCAACAAATTTTACCGTTCTTGAGCATCTTTTCACAAATTAATTTGGCAACTGTTTTCCTAGTTTGTAGAACCTTTGTACATCTCGAGTTAACAATACTGATGTCTTATCAACTAAAGTGAGGGAGATCAGATTTTTAATCTATAGCTTTTATGTCTTATCAGCTGAAGTTGTTTTTCCATGGGAGGGCAGGTTTTTAATACGTAGAGCCTTACATCTTCATGTCTTATACCTATATCCGATAGAAGATATTTCCATCAACAAATGTGGCAGTTTCTATAAAAAGGGGTAACTTTGTCGATCCGACGAATTTTGAGTTAAGGGCAGTACGTAATAGAGGAATGAATGCCCATTCCAACGAGCTATCAGCGAAATTTGTAGTGTTTTTTGTTCCGGAGATATAAGCGGTCAAAGATGAGTGTAACCAGAACGCGCGAAAACACGTTTTTGGGAAAAACGCGTTTAAAGTTAGACATACCTTTTTCTCCCACTCCTTCAAGCAGCCCTAACTCGCCGCGGAATCACGTTATCAGCCACGACGAGGGCTTGTTGGAAAGGTAATTTTTCGCTCTTTCGCGTGGTAACAATTCAGAACATCGGATTACTTAATTCCTTTGACTATATAATACTAATATTATTATATAGTCAAAGCTTAATTCGTGAGCTCCGAAAAACCACAAAGAAGCGAACGCAGACATTCGCATTCTTTTCTCATTCTCTTTCATAATTCTTTTTCTCTCTCTCCCTCTTCTCGCTCATGCGCATAAATTTTGTCTCTTTGTTATTGCGACGTTTTTTCTATAGAAATCAACCAAAATCTCAAAATTGATTTTTTCGACCAAAAAATTTTGTTTTTCTTATTTCGCGTTTTCTAAGACTTCGATCGATCGACAAAGTTACCCCTTTTTATAGAAACTGCCACAATGAAGAGATATTAAGGGTACGTCCTGACCACACTTCACAGTTAGCAGATATTCTAAACCTATTAGATTCCTGAAAATTATTCATAAACCGTTTATTAACGACAGTTGGATTATGCGAAAGCTTCTGCCAATATCAGCTGACTGAATTGGCATTGCAACTATTCTCAGTCATTTTTAGCATAAATCTGCTTTTATGGTATCATCATGGTTTTTCTGTTCTTTTACGCAAACATGTCAAGCATGAAATTTCGGCATAATTTTAATTTATTTCTATTATTCAGCGCGGTTTGTATAAAAGTGTTTTACAACGAATTTGAGAACCTACGCGTGTAAAATTAGTATTACGGATTCGCCTGGAAAACAGGATATACAAAATGTATCGGACGGAGCCTACACCATTCACTCACAAAGTGAACAAAAAAAAAAAAAAAAAAAAAAAGTAAAAAAGCGATTTATGTTCGTATCGAGGTTGGTTAAATATAGAAGGAAATCGTTAACCATTGCGACGGAAATATGCACGTTTTTTGATTTCTGTACACTAAAGGAGTGGAAAAAAAAGTAGACGGAGATTCAACAACCGTGAGTATTATGTCTTACATATAGTCTTAGTAAGGCGTATCTAATACGTGGAGGAGGTTGAAGTCATTATATTACCCTTTGCTCGATTTGACTCGTCGCATCGTGGCTCATGATACCTAACTTCACCGTAATTCCTATCTTTCTGTTTTAAAGAGTGAAGTTTATTACCGTAATTTATTCCGCAGATTTCTCAGGTACAAATGACGCGAATAAACGTAACCTGTATCAAAATGTAACGCCTATTGAGTTGTTTTTTAAACAAATATGCTGCTGGAATTTGGAGATCTACTTATCGCAATGGATGATTCAGTAGCGTCCCTGTTTTTTAAATTGTTTAAATTTGATCGGCTTACCTCTAAGTTGATTTAATGAATTTTATCGAGTGTCAGCAAAGTCGATACTTATTTTTTACTCGAGGAAAGTCAGTTTGCTCGAGCAAGGTCGATACTAATATTTTGCTTAAATATCGAAATTATGTGGTTAGAAAAATGTAAGTGCGTACCAGTACATCTACTCCTGCATTGCTTGTCGATCTCTGACGGTTGATAAGAAGTGGAAATTTTGTAGTTGGTGAAATTAAAATCTCTCTACTTTTAACACTATATCCGAATAATCCTTCTGAAAATACTTCATCGTCAGGAAATAATCGGAATATTGCATTAATTATAGAAAATTCGATACAATTCAAAAATCTAAATGAATTTCGAAATACTGTTAGGTAGGTGTTTTATACTTTTTACGGAATAATATCGAGTCATTAAAAACGGGAACAAGCTATCTCTCGCAGAATCCTGCTCGCTAAAATTTTCAAAAGATAACTAATTAGAATAACGCTATTGAAAAGTTCAAGAATTTCACTTGAAGTCCGTTTTAATTGCAAGTTGGTTGCGCATTCATCGGACCTCCTATTATAATTATTCTGACTCGAGTCATTGAATATATGTGCGTCCGTACCCTCAAAGTCAATGCTCGAGAGCAAATTTCGAAATTTAATGGTTTGTACAGTGTAAAGCCGTATAGCTGTAATTACAATCGAAATATAGGCTTCTTCATTCGTACATATCGAAGCCAAGATATACAATATACAAATTGCTAAATCTAAATCTCCTTGTTTGATGCGCTTCGTGGCTTACTGATTCAAAAATGTCACGTGTCACTCGGTAGTGGCATATGTTTATCTTTTTGAAAGTGAACGCTGTATTCCTCTCCCGCTCTTCTTGATTTTTGATGTATGAGGATCCTGGCCTCCTCCTTACCGAAAAAGGAATGCCGAGTAGTTGGCCCTACTTGAAAAATACGAAAGATGACCGGGGCAGATCTGTTATTTTGAAATCCACTCAGAGAGATAGACCTAGAGACAGTCAGCAAACCTGCCAGTCCGCGAAACAGACAGATATAACTGTGAGAAGCAGTCAGTCTGAACCTTCCAGCCCACGAGACAGATTGACATAACTGAGGACCTGACTTCCAAAACGTGCTTAGTTCAAAAAATCGAAAATCGAGTTTTTAGCGCAGTCTGGTGGAGGAAGTCAAAAGGCACATTTCAGAGTTGGTTTCACGATTTTATTATGACTTAGAGTCAGCTAAACCTTTCTTCCGTTCTTTTTTACAATACTGACTTACTTGTTCTTTCAAATTTCATGAATATAAGACGCTTACAACTGTAAGTCATACTTGCTTTTACCTGTTCGGGGAGAAGGGGGGGGGTACACGGATGTCGGAAAGGTGGAGAGGACATTGTGCCTCATTCAGAGGAATGGTCGTCTCTAAGCTGTATCTTCCGATTTCCGACGATTTCTAGGTCAAGATGTACGAATTTTGACCTCTCACGAGTATGACCTGGTCTGCCAAAACGAGCGAAGTCCACGACTTCCCCCACTTTGCACTCCCGTAGCTCAAAGACTGTTCGCACGCCAACCTTCATACTTGAGTGGTATTAGCATTGACTCCCTCCTATTTCCATCCACGCAATTGAATCAGTGTTACCACTTATCGTTCGCGAGTCAGAATGTTTTTTTCGGTTTCCCAACATCTCGTTTTTTGGACTAAACGCGTTTTGGAAGTCAGGTCCTCAACGGAAAAAAGAGTCCGCCTGTCAGTTAGTTAGCCAATCCACTGGCTGTACAAATGAAGATAACGACTGGAAATCAGTCTAAGTTAAACGATGAGAAAGCAAAACCTGAGCCCAAGTTGTATAATATATTGGCTTTTCTTCGACTTCTGTTACCCCCCCCCCCCCAATAATTTGGCAGTCGGCGAATTTTAAGACTGTTTATTTGACTCCCCCCTCCCCCCCCCAATAATTCGACAGTCGGCAAATTTTGAAACTGTTCATTTGAATTTTCATTTTGTATGCATGTTTGTTTGTTTATTTATATTCTTTTTCAATTAAAAATATTTCGATTGAAAAATTGGCAAATTTTTAATTTTTCAAAAATTTTGTCGGCGAGTTTTTAGTTTTCAAAAATTATTTGTCGGCAAATTTTTCTTCTCCGTCTTTCCAAACTGAAAGTCGAATTTCGTTTCTGAAAATGGAGTACCCTGGACTCCTTGTTAGAGACTAGTCAGTCAAAAGCAGAAGGTTTCAAGCTGAGTATCGAACGTTATTTGAAAGGTTGAAACAAAGCTGAAATGTGGAGTACATTTCGAAAATTTGAAAGTCGGCAGCAAACGTTGAATTTCAAATTTCAATGACTATTCGGACGGCCAGCGCGAAAGAATCGCCCTCTATAATTTTAGGCACGTGAAAAAGAGGAACTATTGAAACCCTACATATTTTAGAGAAATTTATCAGATTGAAATGAAAATGGTCTCAATGGAAGGAAAATTTCATGTACTATAAATTTTGTCCTAATCATTTTTTCGATAAACGCTTCCGTTTTAATAATCTTCTGAGATTTCTTCGTATGCCTGTAAATGAAATATTCCTCTCAATCAGGGTTACAAGGTAAACGACTACAGCGCGCCACCGCTTTGAGCAGCCTGAAATCTGTTCACTCCGTCACTCACTGAGTCAGTGATTCACTCACTCACTCAGTTATTTGCTTACTTATTTAGTGATTCACTCAGTCACTCGATTATTTATTGAGTTATTTACTCACTCACTCAATCACTTACTCAGTCACGAGTTTACTCATTTAGTGATTCACTAAGTTACTCACTCACTTACTCAGTGACTCAGTAATTCACTCACTCACTTAGTTATTCACTCATTTCCTCACTCCGTCACTCACACAATCATTCGCTTACTCATTTAGTGACTCACTAAGTTACTCACTCACTTACTCACTCAGTCATTCTATAATTTGGTAATTCATTCACTTCCTCACTTTATCACTCACTCAGTAAGTCAGTGATTCACTCAGTGTTTCAGTGATTCACTCGCTCACTCAGTTATTTATTCATTCTCTAATTCAGTTATTCATTCACTTCCTCACTCAATCACTCACCTAATAAGTCGGTGATTCACTCACTCACTCAGTGATTCAGTGATTCACTCACTCACCCAATCATTCGTAAACGACTACAGCGCGTCACCGCTTTGAGCAGTCCGAAATCTGTTTTTACTAGATTCTCTGTTTGACCTAGAGCCTGAAATTTGAGAATGTTGAACATTTTATGAAAAGCTAAAAGTTGAAAAGCAAAAGAATTATCTTCCAATGTCACAAGCTGAATCCGATAGCAAATGTTCTATTGTTTAATTACGGTCTTTGGTCCTGGTGACTATTCGGGCCGTACATCCGAGATTCCAAAATTTTGCTACATGTGTCAAAAACTTCACCTTTTGGTCGCTGATACGAGTAGTCGATACTAACGCTGTACGGTCCGAATAAGAGAGAAATTTAGTCTCGGACAAAAGTCAAAACTCCATGTATTTTTCCCATAAAAACGAAAGGGAATTTCTAGCACGGATTCCCCTAATCCAATCGACAGGAAACTTTGTAGTTTTTTTCCTTGATTTGATTTGTTTTTATTGGAATCAATTTAAGAGCAGGATCAGAGGAAATTCAGAAAAAAAGATCACCAAGAGTAAACAACGACCACCTCAATGTGTAAAGGAAGTTGCGTGTTCCTCTCAAGTATTCCTAACATCCTTCCACCTTATCCTCCCAGAATAGGGTACATACTCATGTCCGCAAATGTGAGCGCTTGGGGGATAAGGTTCCAATCTGCATTAGCAGGGACGAAACTACGGGGAAGGGGGGTGAAGCACCCCCAATAATTAGGCAGTCAGCACTTTTGAAACTGTTTATGTGAATTTTTCATTTTCTAAGAATGTTTGTTTCTTTATTATTATTATTATTATTATTATTATTATTTTTTTTTTTTCAGTTAAAAAATATTTTGGTTAAAGAATCGGTGAATTTTCAAATTTTTAGAAAATTTTGTCGGCAAATTTTTAGTTAAAAGAAAATATTTGTCGGCAAATTTTCCTTCTCCCCCTCCCCCAACTGGAAGTCAAGTTTCGCCTCTGCAGAAAGCTAATCCGTTTTAAGCTGAAAGTCGACCGTATTTTTTCAAGTCAATACGTAGTGTAATCCGATGGCCGGAGTTGTATTATTTACATCCTCCGATCCGCGAGGCAGACAGCCACACAGGCAGACAAACAAACAGAATAACAGACATCACCTAATGACAAAACCTCGAGTCTTCGCCTGATTTTCATCCTTCGCAGTAAGAGGTATAACATGGGATCAAAATCGAGTGAATTCGCACATTGAAAACTTCTTTTTCAAGAGCAGGAATCCCGAAATGATGAATCATTTTTTCTAGTTTGAATAAGTAACAACCGGAGACTAAAACCAGACTTAATTCACACGATAAACCTATTTTCAGTGGTATAAAATTTTGTATCACGGCAAAACCCAGCCAAATCTGGTAAGAAGTCAGCTGAGTGCAGATAAAATTTTTTGTCTTATTAACTGAAAAGAGCATTGATTTGAAAAACATTTTACATGGAATGGAGAAGATTTTGAGAATAGAATATTGCATGAGGATAAATAAAACTATAGTAATGGTACGTAACTGATGTGAACATGATAGTTAAACATAAATACCGGACAGGAAAAGATTGGGGAAGTAAGCGAATTTTGCTATTTAGGGAGGCAAATAACAAAATATGGAAAGAGTAACAGGGATATTATAGTAGTTAAATAGTAGAAACCAAATTAGCATTTTATCCAAAAAGTATTCTTTTCAAATCAAAAATAAATCTGGAAATCAAAAAATAGTTCTTGAAAACTCAGATTTGGAGTGTAGCCTTGTATGGATGTGAAACTCGGACCATAGGAAAACCAGAGAAGGATCGAAGCTCTTGAGATGTGGTGCTATATGGATAAGGTAAGAAATGCGGAAGTACTTAACAGAGTAGGAGGTAAAATGGATATGTGGAATTGTCTGAAGAGAAGGAGAGATAAACTAATAGGGCGTAATTTGAGGTACTCAGGCATAACATCACTGCTGCTAGAAGGAAGAGTGGAAGAAAAGAATCGTATTTGTCGGCAAAGATTCCAGTATGTTCAACAGATAATCAAAGATGTCCAATGTGAGTGTTATTACGAAATGAAAGAACTTGCACAAGATAGGGAGAAATGGAGAGCTGCATCAAACCGGTCGTAAGACTGATAATCTTATCATCATCATATTGTGGCGAAGAACGCTCCCGAACATTCGAGATAAGCGAAGAAAGATCGACACGTTTCCAGTAGCAGAATAGAAGTTTGATAACGAAAGCGATAAGGAGTTTCGCCGATAACGCCGGGATATATAAAGGCCGCTAGCCAACGCCGTATAGACTATAGACTAGTTTTTATATGCGATAAACTGTGCGGTTAGAAAGCGATCTAGCTACTGTTGTTGTGCGTTTGTATTAGTGTGACATTAAAAGTCCTTAGTACGTGTTTTCGTGAGTTTTTCGGTGCGAATTTCGTTACAATATGCATAAAAAATCCTGGTGTACTGTGACAATACATGCGAACTTTCAAATGCGTTTTTCTCGACTTACAGCTTTTCTGTACCTCAACTTCACAAATCCGAAAAAATATCCTTCTGTAATGCTGCAGATCTGGTTCAGGTCTCATTTAAAAGGTAATTTTGTCTAGTACAACCCCGTTCCCTTAACTCCATACCGCATAAGAAGACTCTTCCGATAGATACGTACATGGACAGCCAATCAGCCAGCCAGCTAGTATGTTAGATAGGCCGATAGCCAGACAGGAAGAATAACTGACTGAATTGGCTGACTCATAGTCAAGACAGACTGACAAGCAGAAGACAAGACGAGGAGGTTGAGTCGCGATACGGTGGGGGCAAAGCTCAGTCTTCTCTACACTTCATCGCTGAGTACAAGTCTCTTGAAACCACGGGGAGCGGTACTTTTCAGCGAGCTTCTCACTGCACAGTATCAAAAACTTAAAGAGACCAACTCTGCTTTGGAAATCGGGCAGGTAGACGTCGAGTTCCTCCATTCTAAGATGGGCCGTCTTCGAAGGCGGTTATTCAGCCCACACTCGCCCGTATCTGGTCGACAATCTGCGAATTTTACGCTCGGCGTAATCCGCCGCGCCGCGCCGAGCTGCGATTTCAGCTATTACACACGGGCACGGCGGAGGAGGCCGTGGCGAAGGCGGATTTCAGAAAAGAGAAAATAACGTGCGTAATGCGGGGAGCAAAGGTTACGGTTTTCGACAACAATAAGAAGTCCATTTTTCCTAATTAAATGAGCGTCCATTATCTTCGCCTGCTGGCAATACGGCGACATTAAAACGATACATCTCCGCGGCGGCGACGACGGCGGTTTCCACGTATACGAGAAGCTCAACTCCTCGGTCGCTTCGGTTTCCGCCACGCCGCTGCGTGCACTCATTATCAGCGATGACGACTTTTCAAATACGAGCGTACATATACATGGATCGAGGAGCTTTCTTCGAGGTGAACAAAACAAGAGAGGAAAAACCGAAGGAAAATCGGCGGCGTATCGCCGGTTTTAGGAAAAGAAAATCGTAGCAGATACGATTCGTATTTTATATCGTTCGTATATCTACACTCGTCGATGTCGTATAATTTCGGTGCACGGCTCGCGGTGTGAGAGAATTCGATTACCCAGGAAACATGGCTGTTTGTGAAGATGTCCGCCACTTCCGTTACTCGTAAATTCGAGTTACGTCGATGTCACCTGAAGAGACCGAAGCGCATACTGAGCAAACCAAACGGAGCGATATAAAAGTAGAAGGAAAAAAAAAAAAAAAAGCACCACGTGATTTATAACACCGCAGATGAACTGTGTGCGGTTTGCTTCCGAAAAAGAAGTTGGCCCGCGTGGTAATAATTGTTTTACGCCTTAACGGCGATATTTAAATTTAAATAGGCTGGGCCAAAGGTAATGTGAAAGAAAAACGCGGCGGCAACACCTGTACCTGTACACGGAGAGGCCGGAGGTATCTTCGTGACGTACACGTTAAGGCGGCCACGTCTATTTCACGGAAACGACGATGATTTGAATTAGGCACGGCCGATTTATATCAAAAATACATTTTTCGTCGCCTACCTCCGAACACGGAGAGAACTAATTACACAGTTTACACACACACGCACACACACACACACACATATACATTGTGAACTGTTGTCAAAAAGGGTACCCGAAAAATTGTGATCGACGGACTTATTTTCAAGGCTAACATGCGGGGGAGGGGGCATCAGCGCCTTCTGTTTCAAGATCGAAACTAAAAGTACATTTCTGAATCAATTTTGCATCTCCTCGTAGCTTCATGTACCGGCCCCTGCTCTGTGTGTGCTATCTTGGCGCAGTAAGAAGGTTTAAAAAACAAGTAACTTCGCTAACACCTTCAAACTGGCCTTGAAGAAAAGCATGGCACTGAAGGGCCCTCCTCTTCCTCCACATGTTAGAAATAAGAAATAATATAATAAAATAAATAAATTAAAAAAAAAAAAAAAACACCTTCAAATTGCAAAGCTGTAGACTGCAGTTGCGCATTTATATCACTTCTCATTCTATCAACAGGAAAAAAGGAAAGTGTCAGGGTGTCCATTCTTGTTCAGAAATGATTTTCCCTAACTTTTCCAGGTTTTCCAGGCCAATTTTTCTAGTATTCCAGAACCTTCAAATACAAATTACACGTGCAAGGGGGGGAGGGGTCAATTTTTTTCGAACATCGTGAGCAGCGAATATCGTCAATCACCCCACAAACTTTTTTTTTACTACCGTGTGCTTATGAAGCTATGGCAGAGAGGGTATAAAAATTTAATGATGGAAATGAAAAACGCGCTCTATGGGGTGCAGCGTGATGCGATGTCAATTAACAACTTCATATATTTTTTTTGTGTGACTTAATGCCGATCGTGAAGGGGGCGGGGGGTGGAAGAATAAAATTCGAAAATTGGTTTATAGGTTTTGGAGGTCGCTATATTCGATTTCAGGGGTAATTTTTGGATCCTGTCCCGCCTGGTGCGACTCATGAGGTAGCAAGTACCCATGAGGTAGCAAGAGCGTAGGACAAGCAACGATTGACTCGAAATTCACCCTTTCTAATTAAAGTCACCGAATAGGGTAAAAATACAGTCTTATTTATTCAAAGTGTTGCTAATAGGAAATAATGTCGTAAATCAACTGAAAAAGCACAGGAGCTTAAATTTGGTCCAGATTAAAAATCGTAAGCGATATTCGAAATCAGCGACACAAAATCATCCCTATTTCGATACTTCGTGCAATTTTTCGCCGGAGAAGCAGAATTCGTATTACGACAGTGCTCTGGAAGGGGTCCGATAAGAATATCTGAGGCGATATTCGAAATCAGCGATTAAGAGCTTGGTTGGCTATCCTGTCCAAAAAATTGACTTCAGAATTTCGTAAAGAATTTGGAACTTAAGAAAAACTAGAGTAACCGGAATTAGCCCCTCCTTCGTGGAGCCTGAATGGTTTAGAGGGAAGGAAAAATACCTATAAAAATGAATTCTGGAACCCAGGTGAAAAAGGTCCAGCAAATCTAACGACAAATTCTATGAAAATAAAAAGGTGGCCAGGATCTGAAAAATTATGGCACCAGGAGAGGCGGGAGAGGCTTCAATGTAAGAATATCAACCATAGGCGTAGTTAGAACTTTTTCCAAGGAAGGGGATACAAAAGTAGAATTAAATATTCTTATTTGCGGTATCAACTGGTAGCCATATAGATATAATGCAGTCTGGCAGCCACCATTATACACCGTGTACATATATTGCATACAGGAAGAGGTGAAATTGGCGTTAGTACATTCAGAGTATAAATTGGAGATATGCAGGTTCCTCAAAGGTACAAATTGGCCGGAAATTATAAGTACCAAAATCCCGCAAGATTACAACGCATTTTTTTTTTTCATTCTCCTATACTGGCTCATCATGATTTGTTTCCAGTTTCGTATTTCCCTTTCTTCCCCCGATACATTGATAATTCTTAAGTCATGCACTCATCTTTTTTTCACCTTGAATATTTCCACTAACTTTTGCCCTATTTCCAACCAGAAACGAAGTAATATCTTTAATCTCCGAAGTGCACTCAGCCAAAATATTGATAACAGCCTATTTCTCTTTTCATTGTCAGCTGCACGGTCGGACCAGCTACCTTCTTCTTCACTACTGATAAGATATAAAGAAAGACATGGGACTAGTCTATTATATAAAGAGATTGGGACTGCAACCAACACTTGCCATTTGACTCCAAGAAGGCAAATAGGCAAAAGACCCTACACTGATGCAAGGAATATTTCTTGCTACGCCTGTGAACCTGGAGTATGCAATATATATCGCGCATTCACAGGCGCAGCAAGATATCTTTGCACCCCTGTACAATATTTTGCCTATTTGCGCAGTTGAAGTAAAATGGCAAGTGTTGGTTTTGATTCTAACCTCTTTATAATATTGCTGATAGGTAAGGAGCCGATCTTCATGTGCTAAAACCAGGTAAAATAAGTGCATTGCGTTAAAAAAAATCCAAAATATGCGCTAACTATATGGATGTCACTTTAAAGAGAGTGAATCGATACCTCGTTCTAATTTTGAAACAATAAAATCAGTTGATTAAGAAGTCAAGACATATAGTCTAAACAGATACCACAAATCTAACTGAAGTTGGGCCTAAGGAATTGAATTTACAAAATTAGTTGCGTAAATCTGCACTTGGGTCGTTATAGTGAAAAACAAACTCGAGGTCTATTTTCAAAACACTAGTAAAGAATCTAAAAAATGTGAATTTTTTGACTTTTTGAGAAAGAAATATTGAAAATTACAGAACTGTGTGCTAAAAATAAGAAAACGAAGGAAATATGCGTTAAAATGGTTAAATATGGCTTAAAATGAGCACAGTATGCAAAAATATGTTTTTATAAGGTAAAGTATGTAAAATATGTGAAAACAAATAGGCCTCATTTTGCTCAAAAAGACTTGAAACGTATAAGTATCTCAAATAGTCAAATATACCATGTCTCACTCAGCACAGACAAATATGCGATTTCATTTAAGTTCGCTCTCTACTGATAAGACATGATGAGGTACAGAAAGATAAAGGGCGGCTCATAAAAATCTTTCACATCTACTTTGTCAATAGAAAAAGAAAACAGACAGTAAAGACGATATTCGTTTTTATCAAAATAAAGTAGGAAAGTGAAGGTTTTTCATAATACAGTTTATCACTATGTTTTGAAAATAATACTGTTCAAATGTAGACTATTATTTTGCACACAATCTTCCGGGCATTACTGCACATTAAAGAGTGTCAATTTTGTTTCTCAGTCTGTACATTGTGTGTCTCATGCATACTTGACCTAAGTGACATTTTGACGAAAAATGAGTTAAATATGTATCCTTATAGATCTCGATGCCCTATATCGGGCTACACTCGCAAATGACGAATTACTTCCTTTTTTAGCCCGCCAGATGGCATAATCCATTTGAGCCACGAATACATAACTAGGGCTGCAATTTTTGTGCTCTAAAAATAGGTGAAATGTGCGCTATAAACGTGCCCTTATTCAGTGCTGAAAATGCTAAGATATTTCCTAAAACCAATAAATGTGCCAAAAAATTCCCTAACAATATGGGTATCATTTTGCAGGCCTTCTACACACGTATTCATTCATGCCATAATTTGATGTTTTCCAACTACGATTTTCACTGCATTATCAAAAATATTAAAGAACCTTTTTTGAAAGCTACACGGTTTGCAGCCTCTCAGATCATTAAAACAGTTGGTATTTCTGAAATTTTTGTTATAAAATTGAAAACTATTAAAAATTTCCAAATTTTCTCAAAAAATTTGAAAAACTACTGAAAATTCCCAAAATTCCTCGAAAAAAACTTTAAATGTGACAAAATGTGCTTTTATGACTCTATTGTGCCATAATGGGCCGCAACAAATGCAGTTTACTTTACTAAAAATGATCTAAAACGTAAAGATGGGAACAATGTGCCCAATACAGACCACAGATAAAAAATGTATAAAAGCACGAAAATTGCAGCTCTATATATAACACAACGTTATTTATAATTTTCAAATCGCCCTCCTGAAAAAAAAAGAAAGAAAAAAAAAGAAGAAGGTTTTTGTCACTTAGGTCAAGTGTGCATGAGACACTCGATATCACAGATAATTTTACAACGAATACTTTGTTTCTCAGATTTTCTCGTCATGTCCATCCTGTAAGTACATTTTTTGTTTTATCAGCTAGCATCCTATCCTAACCTCGTTTTCCATTTTTATTTATTTTTTTAGTAAGTGTTCGTTTTGATTTGAACATCTTCATTTGTGATGAAAATATTGTTTTGTTTAATCAGTATGGTACATATATTTTCGTTCTAAAGCGCATTCCATTACTATACTCATCTTCTAGTTTCTCGACGACTTGAAAAAATGTTCGCTATGCAACGACAAAGTGAGAATCAGAAGTAACACACGTGCCAAATGTCCCCTCAATTTAATCGACTGCAACCACTCTCGCACAGTCGATTTTCCCCAAACACTAGATACATACCACACATTCACGGCGCGACAAAAGATATATTTCTGCACCAGCGTACAGTGTTTTGCCTATTTGCACACTTGAAGTAGAATGAGAATAGCAAGTGTCGGTTTTGATTCTAACCACTTAAATTAACGACGATTCGTACTCCATGTTTCCTTTCGCAGATTTTCTCACGTTTTTGGCGCATTTTCATGCAATCTTTTGATGTTAAATAATAGATTAGGAAAAAACTGAGGAGCCAACAAATCGGGTGAACGCGGTGAACATTCGATTTTCGTATTTTGCGAAATAAGTCGATGACAACAATGTTTCTCAAGTAGAGCGACCGTTTCGCTTGCGATATAACAAATTTTCCTTGTAGATTTTGTGTGATAAGAATTTTGTAGGGATGGATATTAACGTTACCACGTAGGATACCCTGTAAAGAAGTTCGTGGAATGCCGAGGTTGGAAGAACATTTCTTCTGAGACCTTCTGGGGCTCACCTCTACCTAGTTTCTTACACAGTCACCTATCTCCTGAGACCTGTCCGTTTTCGGCCCTAGTTACCCACAGTCGCACAGGTTGACTTGGAACTGCTTCTTTCAGAGCCACACTGAATTGTTTTCGAAAAACCTGTATTGTTCGCATATTCGGACTTGCCAAGATTCAACAGCAAAGTATCTGCAGCTGACATCTGGCGGATGTTTTTTGTCAATCTCACTCGTATCAACGTTAGGATTACTGAAAGGCTAGGCTTTCATCATGATGTAAAAACGTAATTTTCAAACGGCTCTCAACCTGATTTTTGTAAAAAAAAAAAAAAAAAAAAAAAAAAGACTTGTCCGAAGTTTTACTTTAACATCTATACGCTACTGATTTTTGTTTGAATTTCCCTTAAAATAAATCACCGACGCATTGGTGACGAAGTAAAAATCGCGTTTCTCCATTTGAAAGTACAGCATTGTTCCTTACTACCTCAACATTGATAAGCATAATTCCCACGAGTGGGGAAAAGGAGGACGGCCCGATGCTAGCGTGCCATCGGTCTGGAAAGTTCGAGGAGGAATCATCATTTTAATTTTTTTAAACATACGTTTCGATAGTAAACGCCCGTTGTTCCTCACTCCACCGATCCATGGTTAAAGCAACTAACAGAGAACGAATCTTCTCAGATACCAGTAAATGGGTTTCCCCTTATCTCTTTCTACCGCATTTCAGGGGTTATCAAAATGTGAAAGGTGTTTAGGGACCACCCTAAGATAGACACGAGACTTAGAATGTACCCGATATGAATATTTCTGATAACTTACCTCCTCCTTCCCTACTGATAAAACATAAAGATAAATATCGCTCATCTATACATAATTGATAGCTGATCTCAACATGGAGATAGTCATGAGAATTGAAATATCAACCTCTCGTCTTTATATAGGTAATTGATAGCCGATCTCTACACAGAGACGGATATAAAGACAGACATGCGTGACTTAAGACATACCTAGATAGGTTGCCTACTCGATAAATACAGCAGAGGCAGACCAGTTACCTTAGAATCTGAGACTGCAAACATGTTCCTTTCTAATACTTAGGTCATGCAATGCTCATTCTACGTTAGATTGGCTCTCATAGGGGAAATGGAGAGGAGGGGGAGCCATTTCACAAAAAATTACTCATCTTGTGCTTTCAGTTTACCAAATGTGCTGGTACTCTGTGTATAGCCATCACCGGTATGGAGTAGTAGTTACAGGGATAGATCGCTGTGCGGTAAACGGTGAGGCGTTCGAATCCTCAAGAATATTTTTCTTCGTTCTTTCTTTCTTGCTACTTTCTAAACAACATTATTTATCTTATTTATCATTACTATTTCATTTATTTATGTATTTCGGCGTTATTTACTCGGTATTATTATTAGGAGTTCCTTCCGGCCACTGATGCATACTCGAAAGGGTATAGTTTCCAGGGTCGGGGGTACCGTGTCTCAGATGCTTGCATCGCCATACGTCCCACTACACCATTATTAGGAGTCCTTAATGGTCGTTAGAAGTTTGAGGCTTACTGAAAATTTCCCCGGTGTCCTGGGTGGGCTAGTCCAGACCTCAGTACGCCTAACCAGTCCGCGGTTTTATACTGCAATTCGAATGGCAGTTGTTTCGTACATTCTGTTCGAATTTTAAATGTAATTACAAACCTATGTACTGTTGCACGTCTATGTATGAAACAGTGCAGCGAGTGCACGCTGCCACTGCAAGTAACCTACTTTCAATACTGGAAGAAAATTTTGTATTAGTTTTTTTATACACCGGGTCGTGTTACGTGTATGCTGTATGTGCAATATTTTATCTAGCTAATTAAGTTTACAGTTTATGTTTGTTCATTTTACGACTCTCGGGTTTATGTATTGCACATCCAATACCCATCAGCGATTTAAGACTGTTCCAGTAAGTTCGCAGGGCTGTAAATCGTTCGCTGTGCAGTTTGAGTATGAAATAATGCATTCCACACTGTTTGTAGAACTAAAGACGGGTGAACTGAAGTACACGACGGACAGGAGCCGGTAGATGGATTACTCGTGATCCTGATGCAGAATATTTTCAACCGGCATCAAAATTTCTGTTTAGAGCCGAACTTTTTCAGCTAATTTCTAGCCCAGCTCACATGGACTGACCCATCCTTTCATTTAGGCTTATCCGTCTTTGGCTGTACGTCACATCTAAGCTTTCAATCTCTTTATTAGTTCTAAACTATTTGGCTGCTTGAAATCGTTTGTCAAGTTGGTCAGTATTGGATTGTTCTTCAGTTTAGAGCTTTCAATAAATTTGAGCTATTCAAAGGTTTTTGTTTGTTTCTTGCGAGTCGTTCATCACTTCTAGCCGGTCTGACAGTACTAGGCTGACGTCACTTCGACTTCTGAGTCAATTTCGGCTCGTTATCAATTTTGTACCTGTTGTGGCTGTCTTGCCCATCTGTCAATTTCCATCTAGCTGTCTATATTTATGTTGTGGGATATTCATCTGTTTTGGGCTGCTCGCCAGATTTGTTCGTGTTCCAGTCACCATTTTATTATTATTATTATTAGTTATTAGTCTTGGTAGGCCAATTGGTCGATTTCTCAGGGATGACATTGCAAAAGAATGGAGGTTATAACAAAATCGCGATAAAGTTGACTTAAGTATAGGTATTTGAAAGCACTGAATTCGACTTCCACAATGGTTGTTGTTACTGAATACTGACTCTTCAAGGTGCTACACCAAAAGGAGTTGAGACCAAATAATAACCGTTATTTCGAGATGGTATTCAATTGTTCAATTTATACAATTTGGAGGTCGTTGAATTCAGTCGGAAGTAATGTGACAAAAAGGGAGCAAACAGGAGAAACCAGGAGAGGTTGCTGAATTCAGTTTTCAAAATAGTTGTATCTAACTTCTCAAGTGCCACCAAAAGTGGTCGAGACGAGATAATGTACATTGTTATTTCGAGATGATCTACAACTCACAGAATGTACATTGTTTGTAATGATTATCAGATTCGAGTGGTGCTCTTTTTTTCTAATTTACTCTCAACCTGAGCCCTGGAATCCGCTCTTTCGAGCATTACTTCAGAGACGTCGGGGAGGCTGTTAGGCCTGTCTCAGCCCTCTTCTCATCTTGCCGAAAAATCGGCCTAGGTCGAAATGTAGCGAGTTGCAACGTGGGCGCGAACCCGGCATCTCCGGATTCCGAGTCCAGCGCGCTATCCACTCGGCCAACCAGACCTCTATTCGGGTGGTGCTGGGAGAGGTGGTGAAACAGTAATGGATCCGGGGGGGGGGAGTACTTTTTAAATAAGACTTGACGGATGCAACCAAACGAGGTTAATTGATTGATTGACAATCTCCAAACATGTACACATATGTTTCGAGTCTTGAAGACAGCCGAATAAGTTCACGAGTCTGAAAGAGTATCAAAATAGCCTGATGGGGGTTTTAATCAATCCTATAGTAATCTGAATTATTCTCTACGAGGCTACATAAGTTTTGCTGTAGTCTAAATGAGATTTAAAGTTATTTGAAAACGAGCTAATAGAATCTGAATTAAGACCCAAATAAATAAAATAGCCGGACAGCCAGACTCCCCTCAGGATTAAGCCCAAAGGGGGTGAAGAACCTGAACCAGAATTCCTGGAGAGCAAAGTTATGAGAGCTATGAGAAAATTAATAGACAGGAAGACCACAGGTTACGACGGGATCTGCAACGAACATATCAAACTCGGAGGAGAACTAGTAAACGTTTTCACGAAACTATATAGTGAAATCTTAAGAACAAAAACAATTCCAGAAAGTTGGAAAATTTCCAAAATAATTCTCCTTTTTAAAAAAGGTTGTAAATATAACATTCAAAATTATAAACCAATTAGCCTCATACCGATCCTATCAAAGATACTGTCAGCTATGGCAAACTTCCGCCTCAGAGGAATTCTGGAGTAACAACACCATGTCAGGCAGGCTTCAGGAGGGGCTTCTCTACGGTCGACCACCTTCACACTATCAATGCTCTCATCCAAAAAGGAACCGAGTACCAAATCATCTAAAGACTTTACTAAAGCTTTTGACCTGCTAAAAACAAACTACACGCTAAGAGCACTCGTCAAATACAGAGAAAATCATAAATTGTGAGGGCGCATACGAAAAGGGACCAGTTGAGCAGTTTTTCAATTTTTACTTTTCTGGCTACCTTCACGTAAAAACCCTTAAGAAATCGAATAAAACCCACCCCAAACATCTATCTTGAAAATTCAGCGAGATATTGCAGTTGTAAGTGAGGCAAGTCAAAATTTATTATTTCAAAAATTTCAGATGAAGTACAAAAAGGAAATAGCATGTTCTTATGCAAAATTAAATTATTCGAAAACAATTTTCCATGAATACTGGACATATTTTCTTCTTGCCCCTTTAAATGCGAGAGCAGGCAAATACATTTACCCGCCAGGATTGTCAGGATAAGTTGCCTACGTACCTGCTGAAGGAGAGTCTCGCATTTCTCGCTGGGAACTTCCGATCTAAAAATGTAGGAAACTTATCCTGCTGCATGAATTGTCTACTCTTACCGTTCAAGGGACTCGGATCCGAAGATTTTCGATGAAATTCTTCGGAGATCATCGAACATTTGTGACATTTTTCATAAAATTCTTCAAAACCATCGGAGTTCTCCCTCGAATATTTCTTATGAAATTCTTCAAAATTTACTAGAAAACTTCCTCAAAGTAATTTGTAAAGATTTTTTGGAAAACTGGTAATTTTATCTAAAGATTTCCGATAGGATTCTTCGGAACGGAATTTTCTTCACAAAACGATGAAATTCCTTAAAAACCATCGGAAATTTCACCTACAAGTTTCCGATGAAATTCTCCGGGGATCACTGAACTTTTAAATTCTTTGGAAAACATGGAAAATATTTTCTAAAGAATTCTAAAAAGACTCAGAGGAAAGTATCGGAATTTTCTTTTCCAAAAATTCTGATGAAATTCCTTGGAGAATTTCCCCAAAGTTTTTCGATGAAATTCTTCGGAGATTATCAAACATTTAAATTCTTTGGAAAACATGGACATTTTTCCGAAAAGAACGGACAAGAGATTAGGGGTGCATATGGGAGTGTAGGACCTTCACGGTTGAAATGTTTGGTAAGTAACAGAATGGTAATTACAAAATAAATAAAAAAATACTCTCAATTTTAAACGCTTTTCCTGTAACATTTTGCGTTTGATCAACTGGTCCCTTTTAGTATGCGCTCTCACATTTGGTGCAACTAAGACAGGAAATGTACACGGTCCTAAAAGAACAAATTATTACCGATGTAGAAGGGGAAGCTTTTGACATCAATAAAGACAAAGAGGCAGGTATGGAAATAAATCCGACCAGAACGAAAATTTTGAGTAGTTTTGGACATACAAAACCAATAGCAATCGACAATGAAACAATTGAGACAGTAAACAGAGTAATATACTTGGATCAAATCATCTCATTCCAAAACCAAATTGAGAAAGGAATAACCATTGGCGATAGCTTGGAGCAAGTTTTGGAGTCGAAAATTTATATTGAACAAGAACAGTCCACTTACAAAAGTCAAATCTTCAACAGCTGTATTCTTCCGGCATTGACCTGCGGTTGTCAAGACGTGGACACAAACAAAGGGGTGGAAAAAAATTGCAGGCTACTCAGAACTCCATGGAGAGAGCCATTTTAGAAATCAAGTTGCGTGATAAAATTAATTTAAAGAAAAAAAAGATTCAGGCTAAACAAAAATGCTGTAAGAATGAAATAGGACTGGGCTGACCATCTGAGCAGACTGAAAGACATGGACAAACACGGTCACGTTCTGGCAAATCTACGGAAGCAAAAATCCGGGAAAGCAGAAAGTCAGGAGGGTCGACGACGTTTGCAACCATCAGGTACAAATTACTCCATAGAGTCGCAGCTGACCGGGGTGAATGGGACAGGATGAGGGAAGCATACGCCCAAAATCAGGGCTTTTTTAGATTCGCGTCTTCGGCTAATACAAAAGAACACTCATGCAGTAAAACATATTAAAACTTCAAAGAAAAATTGAATAATGTTAACGTGTTTGAAGGACGACCGAAAAAGTTGAAGCCCAGTCTGATAAGTCTAAGCTAGTCCTAAGAGCAGACGAGGGAGTCTCTGCAGATGCGAAAGAGTACCTACAATCGTATCCTGAGAAAGTCCGAACGCACCTTAACCAATTCTGAGTGAGTCTAAACAGGGACGTACCGATAGAAGGCAGGGGGCAACTTATCCCCACCTGTAGGAATTTTTCACTCAGCAGGGAAGATTTACCATTTCAGTCAGGAGAGTTGGCAAAATTCAACAAGTTAAAAGGTTGTTTTTTTTTTCTTTCTTTTGCTTTGATACTTGGGAATTGAGTTGAGAAGTTGGGGAAACCCAACAAGTTAAAAAACGGTTTTTCTTATTTTGCTTTGATACTTGGGAATATTGAATTGAGGTAGTTGGAAAAATCCAACAGGTCAAAAGGTTTTTTTTTTTGGCTTTGATACTTGGGAATTCTGAAACTCTTCGGTACGTCCCTGAGTCTAAATGAAAAAATGAAAACTTAACCGAGTTAAAATGAATCTGAACAGGTTTTAAGGGGATCTGAATGAGCTACTCGTCAAACTGCGATTTTAAAACCAGTAACATTATTTCAGTATGTAGAGAAGATTTTCACTTCGGAAGTATTATAATTTGACAACCTCAGTCTACTCACTCCGACATCAGTTCCCATATCACCACTGCGATATTACAAGCAATCTTATGTAAGGTAACGGCTATGTTGCATCCTCATGGGTCGTTGGAGTAATGTCGTTAGTTGTTACAGCTGTCTCCTACGATATGTTCCAGTCTGATAGTGAACCTAAATCTAACACTGAACATCTGTTTCTCTGACTCGTGCGCTTCGAGATACATCTCGTACTCAGCCAGCGCTCGAGCTGTAGCATACCAGATTCAGGATGACTGATCTTTCGTATCCAGTATTCGCCAAATTACCACCAAAGCTCTCCGACCACAGAAGGAAAAAAAACCTTGCAGATAGTGATCGGAACCTACATATTTTTAGACGCACTGCACGAGGACAGAAGTCGCATTCTGCATTTCCATCAATTTATTCGTGAAATTTGGATTGATTTTCGAGATAGTCGTTAAATTAATTATTTTAAATTGTCGCCGACAGAATATAACGAAAAGAAAATAAACGTCAATTTTCAATCCGTTGCCTAATCTAATTACAATTATTTTCTTGAAAGGCTTTGCATAACGAAGAAAGTGTAATAAACAGGACTAAAATCGATAATAAATCCGCAGAATATTTACACAATTTCATTTTCCCATAAAGTCGCGTTTTTTAATACGTGACAACATCGAACAGACGCGGGCGAGCATCGGGGTAAAAAAAAAAGAAGAAGAAAACGAAGATGAATGATGGAATTAAAGAATTACCTTATTTTTAAGAACACAGCGTATACTGGTAGGTTGGGATGGAAGCAAAATGAAGAAAAAGAAACAATACCGAGAGATATAAAACTGCTGTAAAACATTAAGAAGTTAATGGTGTATATCAAAATAATGAGAATAAAGCTTCGGAATAAAAAGATAGAGTGAAGTCGTGAAGCGATGTCGTCTTATTTTTCTGTGCCGAGCTCGGAATACGTCGACCACCCGGTAAGGTCAATTACCAATTACCTGTAGCAAACGCAGTCATGATTAATGGCGAACCAGGTAAAATAATTACCGACAACAAGGTAAACAGAATGAAGAAAAAAAGAGATGTAAGCATATTCCACACAAAAAAGGACACCAAAAAAATATAGTGAAATATTAGCTTAAAATTTTTTACGTGTAAATGACTATATTACGAGACCGTAACGTCTTTTGTCGGTTTGATCTTTTTCTCACTCGCTTGCCCTCTCATCGTGCCCTATTGTATACAAAATGTAACACAAGTTCAAGTCTTCGTAGTAAGGTTCAATTTGTAACGAACGTATAATCGGTAATTTCGTGATTACCGCGATTGTGTGGTGCTCGGAGAATTCATCGAAAAGGATACCGTATGCTTTCCTATCAAGACTTGGGATTATTAATGAAAATTAATATGCATCTCGAGTAACAACAGTTCACCACAGTTCAACAGTTCCAGGCGTAAATGTAATTTTGAAGCAATTTCACCAAATTATTATCCTATAAACAAACGGCAGACTCGAACTATCTACTCTGAAATGTGTTTTGTTTGCCACGAAAATAAATCCTTTGTCATTCCACGGCCAACTGGAACCTCTTCTTACGGATGCGCACTGATTATCATTCGCTTGAAAAATGACCGTTTGATATATCAGTGGAACAAATTACTTGGTTATATATTTCAGATCATACTAGTAATATTTCTTGTGAACTTGAAAGCTTTAGAAGAGACAGTGTGACAAATAAGTTCCGAGACTGATTTTTTCCCGCACTTGTGTGGTAACACTGCGATCTTGAAATTTCTACACTACAGTCTGGCATCCTTCCCCTATCGCTAGACGTGTTGCCACCCTTGCAGAATCATTAGTTCTCTAGCTGCGTGTCTTGTTTCATACAAGTGTGTTAGTTGTGGTCTTCACGAAAATGAAGAGAAGTGAAATTTCGAACAACATGCCGCGATTAAATGTTGTGTTAAACTGGGCGATTTGGCGACCAAAACGTACGGTAGATTGCTAAAAGTGTATGGTGGTGATTCTATGAGTCGTTAAAACCAACAATGGTGGTCTCCGGGCACCTCGAGACCAAAAAAAGCTCGCATGACCAAGTCTAAAGTGAAGACTACGTTCATCTGCTTCTTTGACTACCGCGGTGGTCCATAAGGAGTTCGTTCCAGTCAGTGTTGGGAGAACAAACGAGAATGAGAACAGGATTAGGTTGGGAATGAGCAGTGGCGTAGCGTCAGGGGAGACAAGGTAGACAGCGTCTACCCAAAAATTTTCCCAAATTCAAAATGTATTATTCAAAATTCATCAATCTAAAATAGATCTTAACTAAAAAAAAAAAAAAAAAAAAAAAAAACTAATACAAATAATGTGATAATATGAGGGAAAATCGCAACGCGCTAGTGCGCAAGCTGATTTTGGTCTCGTTGGAGAGTGTAGAGTCTAGAGTAGTAGGGAGAACAGCGAAGACGAGAAGACAGATTTGAAACTGTCTAACCCACATAATATGGAGAGACGCTTAAATTATGCTGCGCGCGCAGCTCATCGTGCATGTGTAGGTACGTGGTTTACGCTACTAGAGTAGACAGTTTCGAATCTGTCTACTGCATCTTTACAGCCAGCGCATGCATGTCCTGTACTGCAGTGTTTTCTCATTTGTACTTGTTTTGATTTGCAAGTGTCATTTTTCCTCTTGCGTTTTTGACAGGGATGGCAAACGAAACGAAACGAAATAACGAAACAACAAAATAACGACTGATTTTTGTCTAAAAGATTGAAACGAAATAACGAAACGAAAAAAAAAAGTTTCGTCTTATGTACTCATAAATATACAGTTCTGTCTAACCTTGTGTGTATCTTCAAAAACTTTTGTCTACCCAGCTCAATTTTTCACGCTACGCTACTGGGCATGAGAACGTTGGTAATTTTAAGGTAAGGAGAACGAGAAACATGAACGAGAACCACGCAGTTAGAGCAGTGTTGGAAAAATGCAAAAATCATTGTTCCCATTCCCGTTTGTTCTTCTCTAACTGCATGGTTCTCATTCATGTTCTTTGTTCTCCTTACCTTAAAATTACCAACATTCCCGTTTCCATATTGTTCCCTCTCCCATTCCCATTCTTGTTCTCATTCCCGTTTCTCGTTCTTGTTTTCAATCCCATTATGTTCTTGGTTCTCATTCTTGTACTTAGAACGAAAATGAGAACACACTGTTTTTCTTCTCGGTTTCGTTTGTTTTTCCAACATCCAAGTAGTGCAGGTTGATTTTTTTTTTCATTGAAAAAATTTATAATTGATGGTTTTGAGCTTTCAGAATTTTACTTCCATGCTAGGTGCAAAGGTGTTGGAAAAACGAAAAAATCATCTAGTTCCCACTCTGGTTCTTGTTCCCAATCTGGTCCTGTTCCCGTTCCCATTTCCCATTGTTGTTTTTATTCCCATCATGTTCTTGGTTCTGAGAACGAGAACTGAGAACATACTGGTTTTCTTCTCGTTCTCGTTTGTTCTTCCAACACTGAGTTAGAGAAGAACGAACAAGAACGGGAATTAGATGATTTTTGCGTTCTTCCAACACCTTTGCAGTGGGTGCAAAGGTAAAATTCTGAAATCCTAAAACCAATTATATCTGGTTTAGAAGAAAAATATCAAACTATGCACCGGTGTTGGAAGAACAAATAATAACGAGAAGGAAAACGGCATGTTCTTGTTCTCAGAACGAGAATAAGAACGAGAGCATGGTGAGATTGAAAACAAGAATGGGAAACGGGAACAGGAACAGAAATAATATGGAAATGGGAACGAAAAGGATAACGGGAACGTTGGTATATTTTAAGGTAAGGAGAACAAAGAACATGAATGACAACCATGCAGTTAGAGAAGAACAAACAAGAACGGGAATTATGATTTTTGCGTCCTTCCTACACTGCCCAATTGACAATTTGGTGAGCGCTCACGCAACATGTCACAAACCACTTCCGTTTTGAGACTTTTGGCCAATCACATTTCTTTGTGAGTGCTCACCATCTAATCATTTTAAGATAGTGTGTGTGGAGTGATCGCTCACCAGTAGTGTGATTACTGAGTGATGTTCACAAAAGCGCTCATATTCGGCTTCATTGTCAATAGGGTGGTTCCAGCTGAACAGACTGTTAATCAGGTCTACTACCGTGATGTTTCAAAACAGGGTCAACAGAGCGCGTCCCAACATCGCCAGAATGTGAATTCTCCATCATGACAATGCGCCTTGCCACAGTGCATTCAGTGTTACTTAATTTTTGATCTCTAAAGGGTTGAAATTAATCCTGATCTGTTACCATGTGACTCTTTTCTATTCCCCAAGGCCAAATAAGTGGTAAAAGGTACGCATTTTGAATCCGTTACCCACATCCAAGAGGCCACAGAACACACGGAACTCCCGTGATTAAACAGCCAACAACCCGCGGTCCTCCTCATCTTTAAACATAGCCACTAAACAGAAAGCGGGTTTTCATCCACATCTGGGGTATAGAACCAGTTTTCAGGATGAAAAAAGTATACTATGTAACTATACGCCGCGCCATCACTTCACCTGGAAGACTCATTGCTGCTTGATTCTTGAAAATTGGTAGCGGAAGAGAATTGGTGTTGGCGTAGCTACAATCAGAGGTATACCTAATTGAGAGCTATTTTTAGGGATTAATTTATGTCCTTGAATTTTGAAACTACTTGACGGCACCTATGATAATTGATGATCTTTAAGACTTGACGGTACCTATGATCACTGATGATGTTCAAGACTTACAAGGGATAGCTAACGATTCTGTTTCTTCGTTAAGGTAGTTTGTGAAAGGGTATGATGCTAACTGAAAAGATATGAACGGATTGGCTGAGTGTCTACTAGAATTGATAGGTAAAAAAAAAAATCGACTTTAGATGACCTTTAATCAATTTTATAACTTTCACAAAAAATTTCTGCTTGCTCCAATCGCTTACTTCTTTATTGCTTCCTTACTTTACGTTGCATTTAAAACATCACTCCTATTTCATTTATACTCGCTGACTATTTACTTGTTAGCTGATGTCTGTACAAATAACTCATGTTATTTTGGTAGTTTTCCCTAATTAGTTATTAGGAAAAAATTATTTTGGATGACCTACAGCGAAAAAATATGACTCAGATGACCGGTAGATACCCTATTTCAAGGTGCAGTTATTCACGCGGTGAAGCTTATATCCCTAAAACTTACTGTACTAGAAATGGGCATCCTTTATCCGTTACTGAATGTTCATGAAATACGGAAATGTGAACACCTCTTGCGCGCCGAAGTGTTACCAGGCTTCTCCCCTAAGCAGTTTACCCTAGAGTTGCGACCGGAAATGGGGGTGATACACCTCTGTTATTTCGGCAACTGCGGCAGAAATACCGCATACAGATGACTGACAGCTGGCAACAGAGTTAGCAGGAAGCATTACAGGTGAATGGACTAGGCAGCTAATTCCCTGAGATTACCGCACATCTCTGACTATAGTTGCTGGGTGAAACATTATTATCAGCTGTGTCAGCAATCTCCACTGCACAACATGCTTTAGTTATAACTTAGAAAGCTAGAAAGATCTTTTGACTAACTATACTCTCAGTTTCTTTACACAAGGCGGAGGGGATGAAGTTAAAGTTTTCAAATTATTTCTGAATCTCTTTCTTTTTCCTTTATAAACTACTGACGATTATATAGCAGAATTTTGGCTCGCGGACCTTAGCTCTCTAAATTACTGGCCTTCAGCAGTATAGGAACAGACATTTATGGTTTCCATAGACAGTAAGAAAGTTAATTACCTTGACGTCGAGATTTTTTCGCATTCAAAAGATGGAGGGGTTATACACTGACAAGCTTTGAGATTTCATTATCCGGCCCTAAAATACCACTTGGCCTGATTGCATACAGATGGACTTGCACTAAACACTAATCGGGTGTACACGGTACACTACTACATGGACAACCTACATCACACAACAACCGGTGTTCTATTTACTAATAAATCTGAAAACCATAACGTTGCTATCACTAGTCATGGCCTATGAATACTGCCCATGGGCAAACAATACCACCACCTAACTCGTAGTTTTACTTTTCATGACCTTTTTACTGACACTAAAACCTCCCCTAACCTACATTATGTTAACAGAATTTGTATTCTCAGGTGACAAATATTCGAAGGTATAATATACAAAAATGAACTATTCTATCGGCAATTCAATCAGTGTAAGTCATCCTCTCATCCTGTCTAGACGTCTCTCCCCAGTACAATATGTTTCCAACAGGAGCGCCTCGCCTGAATAATCCGATGATATGAAAAACTCTATCGACAAATAATAACCACATCAACCGACAAATATAAAGCTAATAAAGTGAAAATGGCTATAAAAAGGTAAACGTTTTCAAATAGAATCATCTTACAATGTGCAGCCGAGGAGCCCTTTTCACGCATTCGTGAATCCCCCTTTTATTTTCCTTTTCCCGAAACGTTATCTGTATTATTTCAAGGGTAAAACGGAGGAGACGGTTACACATACACATAAAATCTTGACGCGGTTACATCCCATTTTTTTACAACACGTAAATCAAACTTACAACGTCGAGGATTTCCCTCTACAACCTGCCTTTTGTAACGGGCAGCGTTTTTATCCTTATTTGTTTTTTATTGGTTTAACAAATTTCTATCTTTCCAACCTTATTTTGCTACATTACTTCCGCACTTGTCAATTATATCTTCCTTCAAATAATATGGTCAGAGGATCTTACACATTGTACATCAAAATATGGAAAATAGGCCCTATTTCTAACAGCTTTGGTTACAGTGTGATTTTGTCAATGAAATGAAATGATGAAGATCTGTCTACTGTACCAGTAATTTTTGTAACACTGTAATTAAAACTACTGCTATTGATCACCTAATGCAAGGCAGGGATCTTTATACACATGTGTATATGTTTTTTCCTCTCAGAAATGATTGTCTTTTCATTTTAATATCATATACATATTTCATATCTTGATTGGCTGTCCTTTAGATCTTTTGTAGTACCTTATAAAGGCAGGGCAATGTATTCATGTGCAATTTACTAGAAACTTCATCAAAGCTTTGGTAGTGATTGTCTTATTTCAAGATTTCCATACTTGTTTACAATAACTTATACATGAGAAACAATTAATATAAAATGTTCTGATACCCGTACCGTGCGTTCATTTTGAACACACGTTTTGTTTCAATATCATATAGTAAGTGAACAAGCGCCCGTCTGAAAAGTATTGCCTCTCAGGCAATTTAAAAATTTCCTGAACAGGTAATAGTTTGGTAACTTAGTAGTGCTGTGTTCTGATTGGTTGAAGCAGTCGAAGAATTGCCAGCTTAAATACTTTTTAATACCAGAATTAGCAACTTTTGTCAATGCCATTTTTTTGCCGCATTTTTGCAGACGGGCAAGTTTAATCTAGTGCTGTATGCTACAAAAAGAATTTGTTACTTTAATTTCAGAATTAAGTGCTTACAAATCATACCTGGGTGTCAAATCAAAACTAAAGTAACAAAATCTCAACCAAAATAAACAAACAGAGAAAAGAACAACAAAGTGAAAGACATTAAGTACTAGAAGTAGCTAATCACGTTTTACTCTGAAGGTTCCATTCAAGATGGAGTAACTGAGTATACCAACTAAAATATGATTTGATTTACTTCTTTCTGGTCCCTAGTCTTTCAAGAAGGTATCTGCATCAGTCACAAATCTGTTCATTTATTTTTGGTTTAAAAAGAAGAAGAAAAAGAGAAAAAAAAAGAAGATTTAGCGAGGGTTGTTTAACATGTACTTGAATGGCTAACCATATACCATCAATACTATCTATTAAGAGGCTTATTGGTCAGAACCTTGACAATAACACTGTATCTTAACCTTCCTTCTAATATCAACACCTATCAGCAAAATGAGTCAGTAAGGTGTTTTTAAGAGGAAACACCAAAATTCATCATATGAAGTTCTCACCCATCCAAGATTACTGTAAACTATATTCAAATTATGGATACTCATTTCATGGCATTATTCTGGCTTATTAATCTCATTATATCATGCTTATTCAATAGTATCTAACTCAAAACTGAGATTAGAAACAGTGTTTGTCAAGAATTCTATCTTTTTAGAACAAAATATCAGATCCTCATAACAGTGAAGATGAGTAGATAGGGCTATAAGCCATACACACATTTACCTTGGTGCCAACTGAATAAGAAAATGCCTGCATAATAATATCTAATGTTTCATCATTACTTTTGTTACAGGTGAGTCTCACATTAGATAGTTACTTACAGAAAGACTGAGAATGGGAAAAGTTGAAAAATAATCAATTATGTACTCATCAATGATTTGTTGGTAAGCTAATGCACTATACCAGTACTGTAGCATAGAATTTTAACAAATGTGCGAGGAAATGAGATATAACACTATAACTAAATCTCCAATCCATGTTCCAGAATTTCTTGAAGCAGATATACTGGTATAATAATGTTAGTTATTTGAAAGTACTGTGCTAGGACAGGCTTAATATCAATAAAAACAAATGATAGAGAAACAAGAAGATAGAGATGTTCTAAGTCTTAACTGAGAACAGTGAATGTGTTCCACTTTGTTCCACACATCTGAGATTGAAAATGAGAACATTTCAGAGAGAGAAGAATTCTAATCATTGTATTGGTACATAAATAACACAAAACTATCATTTCCCTCTTCATTGTACATTTTGCTATATAAATTATTCAATTTTCAAAGCTCAATGTGTTTACAATTTACTTTTCATTCTTCCCTTATTCACTATTTTGCTTGATGTTCTGAGTTTTGAAACATAGAAAAGCAAGCGCTCACATAGAATTACATAATTATCAATTTCTTTTATTCTGCTTATTTTTGGGAACCTTCAATGAATTTCTCAATTTATGGGACCTAAGGAATTTTGTGAAAACTACAAATTGATTTGGCTTGAATACAAAAGCTTACTGCAGAGATATCTCTCTATTACGCTATTCTTTGACTCAAAGAATACTTCAAGCAAGCGCTAATATCGGGAATGTTAGACAATATTCAATATCCATTAGGAATTGATATTTTTGGTTCAGTTAATGATATGTTTATAACAAGGCATATCATTACTACCTTAAGTACTGTCAGTTGTAACTTATCTACTTACCAAACTGAGGTTATATCTTCAGTGAAGTATATCGGCAGTCCAAAGTTCATTGAATAGGGCTACAACTGGTGTATTTGGAATTGGAACTTTCTCTTTTCTCTCATGGACCATGACCATTGAGAACAAGGCAGCACGGCAGTAAAATAGCACAGACATCTGTGTTCCAACAGTTCTCAATATTCTGTGATGAGTCTACAATACACATCACTGCACAACGCGGTTTGTAAATCACACAATAACGATATTCAGTGAGTCCACAAAACATCACAATAACGAGTACTTTAATCACAAAGATAACCAGTATTCAGGAGGAGATAACTCGTATTTGCGGCGACAATTATTCTTAAAATCTTAATATACCTCAATTCTCGAGAATCAAGAAACAATACTTTTCTGTTCATGATTTTTGATACTAACAATACAAATGCACCGCATATATGAGACAACGCGATAACAATATCCAGGATAAAAGATAATTACGCACAACACCCGAGCATTAAAAATTAAAACATCCAACCATGAGAAATAGGATGGAAATCAACATTCAAAACGTCAAAAAGAAATAATAAACTGTAGTGTGTAGATTCCAATAAAAATCGAGTCTTTTTCATTCCGACAAAATTCTAAAAGCACAACTCATTTCAAATGGTTCCAACATTGACTTTTAAACTAGAAATAGAAATGACTGATCCTGCAACATGTTGAGTGAGGATTCCAACTGCCACATCTGAATGCTAGGCGGCGCTGAAGTTTCACATTTGTGAGATTTGACATGGTCACATGGTCAGACGCCATTATTGGTCTGTTCTCAAGGAACATTTTTTTTTTAGTTCTGTTTGCGAACAAAATAAACAAAATTTTATAGTTTATTCCTTCTTTTTTCTTTCTTTCTTTTTTCTTATCATTTTTACCTTATTCAATGAACTTGGCTATAAGTAGAGACTCTTTAGTGTTTAGGCAGTGTGTGATAGGACAATGAAAATGATAATTAAATCCATCCAAGCCCATTTGGGCCATTTGGACTTAAACCAAAGACGTTTACATATACTACTACACTAGATACCTAACTTCCTATCCTGCTGCAGAGGTTAAAAGTCAGCCAAAAGTTTAAGCCGAAAAGCCGATAGCTGTTCATTTTCATGGTATACAGTTGAAAGTTGAAAGCCAAAGTCTAATGTAAAAATGCTGAAAGCTTAAGCTAAAGTTTTATTAATCGGCTTTCTTACGACTTTTCCTTTTTACTGGTCACACACTGTATACTGCACACTCGCAGTTTGCTGTTTGCTCGCAGAGCTAGGGCATAAGCTAGCAGCGTTTTACGTTTTACTTTGCCTATGCTCTCATTATGCTACTAATAAAAAGGGCCGTACTTCCATGTAATCTAAGGCCTATTTTCATAAATCTGATGTTGATTCTCTGGTTCTACGTTCTAGTCATCCAGTCATCGGCTCATTGCTCTTGGTTTTATCTTGGTCTGTTGGCTTGGCTTATGGCTTATCTTATCAAATTGTCTGTTCGCCGATTCACGCTATCAAATTTGAGTTTCAAGGAACAAAAAAAAAAAGAAGGAAAAAAAAAGTCAACTGTTCCCAACTTCCTATTTGAAACTGAAATTTGAAACCAGAGTAGTTCCGTTTAACTTACATCTTCGATAATTTTTAATTATATTTAATCCAAGATGCCGAAACATAAATCGGATCCGATAGCTGAAAGCCTTATTTTAACTAAGCCAAAGCCAAAAGCCGACATGTAAAAAGTCAAAAGCTAAAGCTGAAGTCTTATTCTTGAAGGTCTTAAGTTTTTAGCCGAAGTTGAAGCTTTGTATACAGCTTTTCAACCTCTGTCCTGCCGTAGTAAAATAAAGCGTAACCAAGACTTTGTTCTTGCATAAGCGTTCGCCAGTCACTGGTATAGTCATTTTTCCCATTTAAAATACATGGTGAATTTCGCGTGGAAGTGCCATCGTTCAAATTTTAAAAAAATGAGAAATTGAAGTGTAGCATATTGTTTTTTTTTATACTTTCCTGCCCCCAAGATATGAATGCATGGCCTGTCAAATTTTCAGATCGTTTTACCCAGGCAAAATATAATAAGCGCGATTTAAAAATGACCAATTTCCCATTTAAAATGCACTGGAGCCGATTTTCTATACTGGTGACGCCAGCAGATGGAATACTAAAACGCTGGGTGGGTGAGAAGGGTTTATACTACTAACAGGCTGAAGCTAGGTATCTAGTGTAGTAGTATAAACGTCTTTGACTTAAACCTAAGTTGCATGTGTTGGCAGCACTGTCAGTATTTTCATTGTACTCTTATCAGTTTGGACTGATAACAATACCTGCTTGCCTTCAAACCGTTTGCCTATGGTAGCTGGTAGCACTACCTATACCTAGGTGAGGTTTAAGTCTGGATTGAAGTCAGGGTTGGCATGTTTTAAAACAACAAAAAAGAACAATCCTTATTGTTTTAAAACGAATTAGTATTCTAAAATGTTTTTTGTCGTTTAAAACGTGTTTTTATCACGTTTTTTTTTTCTTTCTCATTTTCTTTGAGATTTTTTCACCTAGAATTTACAGGGACTAAAATAATTTGTTAAGTGCAAATAAATTTCAGAATTTCACACAAAAATTTACAGAATGATTTGATATCATGATATCAGTGATGAAAATCATGTTGATCAGGAATCCTCAAGGTACCTTGTGGGATACTTCAAAACTTCTTTAACCTATTTTTCAATTTGGAAAATGAAAAATGCACTTAATTATGAGGAACTCGCGATTCTTGAGGAAAAACTGAAAATATGCTGTGGCTGTTGTTCAAGGCTAAGTGAAGGTAAGAATAAAACAGATCATTCTTACAAAGATACAATTCTGTTAGCAAAAATACCCGTCATTCGGCTAATAAATGTATTTTTACTCTTTGACTACCATATGAAATACACACAGAGCAAAGATCATTACCTATGTTACTACCTGAGATCTGAGAACAAGAAATTTGTTAGAAACCAAAAGTTTATTAGCAAATGCTAAAAACTTTCTGGATTGAAAATATAATACCTTTAAATTGGTAATTTATTATTTCTCATTTTGAAGTATTCACATAATTTGCTTGCTAACAGTAAGCAACTCACTGTGTGATGTCGGAGTTAAAGGTTAAAGGTCATGAATCGTAATAAGGGAATTAAAATGTAAGACAAGAAGTCAGAAATAGAAAAAGAAAACAAAAGAGTCAGGTTCTAAAGCAATGTTTTTAAACGTTTTAAAACAAAAAAACACTTGTTTTGTTTTGTTTTTTAAAGTTCTTTTTTCCCAACCCCGATTGAAGATTGAAGTCGAATAACAAGGTACGCACAACATGCATGTTGTAGCTTACTTTGTTACTCGATTCTAGCGGTGTTTTACCTTGATTTCTTAGATAACACCACCCAAGATTCTGTTAACAGGAGGGTTGCTCACTTCCAAAGCCCCGTTTCACACTACGCCGTGTTGCCGGAACGACAGCCGTGAAGACGGTCCAATATCACAGGTAGAGAATGGGAGCGTTCACACGAGTCGGCACAGCCACCGTAAAGACCTCGTGTGAACGCTCCCATTCCCTACCTGTGTTATCGGACCGTCTTCACGGCTGCTGTTCCGGCAACACGGCATAGTGTGAAACGGGACTAAAGGTCGGTCCAGTTAAGAAACATAATTTTTTTCACGGCGCTGATAACGTATTCTTGAACTCGTCCTTCCCCCAACTTCGAAATGCCCATTATGGATGTGTATTGCGGGTTGCGAATTATGTTTCTTAACTGGACCAGACTTTAGGGGCAACGTTTGTACGAAAAAAAGTTAGTATTATTTTTTGTTTTGTTCATATCTTTCTTCATTCCATTTTTCGCTCCATCCAGACTTGCTGAAAGGAATTTCATTTACGTTCTGTTCCATTGCATTTTTTGTTTGCCATCCGCAGATGTTTCCCAAAATATTTTCAATTGGGAATTCGGGAATCGGATTCCTAAGAAATCAAATCGGGAATGCTTTTGGAAATTCCTAATATTATCTGCAAAATAGGAATTGGGAACTTACTACTTACTATTTTTTTTTTAAATTTTTTTTTTTTTGAAAACGGGATTGAATTGATCAGCCTATTAGGTGACAGAGCATACTAAGCGACGATAAAACTCAGTCGCTTAGTACACTCCGTTACTTGATCTCTAGATATGTTTTAATTGTACGCTATTAAGCAAAGAGGACTCAAGCGACATTTGTTGCCAAAATGAGTTAACAATATAGTTGGAAAGAGTGTACAAAGTAGAATTTTTCAAAATTAGGCCAAGCTTCGGCTAGAGTTGAAAAATTTTAGTAGATGGATCAAGAGTGTTTGAAAAATTTGAGAAGTCAATTTTTTTTGCCAATGCATTTTTATTAGCAAAAAAAAAAAAAAAAGAACTTGAGAATTTTGACTTGAGTCTGTTGAGAATTTAGCAATTTTTACCCCTCCAGAAAGAACTCTTCGCTACGTCCCTGGAGACGAGTCAGATTAATTGAAAACTCGCAGTAAGAAAATATATTAAGGGCCAGTATTATAAAACTTGATTAAAAATAATCGACGGTTATTTTTAACCAAGTTTTATAATGCTGGCATACTGGCCCTAAGGCTAATGATTCTTAAGATACCTGAAGTATTTCTTATTCGGACACTGTACTCAAAATGGTTTTTTGAAAAACTGAAATAAACACTGAAACTTAGATGAATAATGGAAAAATGGCATTAATTCTCATTCAGAATGGACCCATTCTTGAATGTTTCATTCGAAAATAGGGAAAACACAAATAAGTGGAATTCTTTCTCATTTTCATTTATTCAGCACTTCTGCTGATGGAGAAAGAAACCGAAACTTATTAGGTATGAGCAAACAGCAAAATGCGGTATATAGGTAATCTGTACCTAGGTTTAGCTTTAGGTCGCTCATTTATTATTTAAAAAAAAAAACCTACTGATCTTCCGTGTTAATATACTGAGAAGTAAGGAGTGTGGCACTGGTCAAAAACTTCCACAAACATTTATATTAAGTTGTACAACTATTTTTTTTTCTTTTTTAAACATTGTTCGTACTATGTTATAAATATTGATGAATGCCCTTAAGACAGTTTCTGATAAACTGAATATATATATTAAAAAAAAAAAATTATTATAAATACTGCACCTAGAGGAAATGAAATCTTACTGGTAAAATTTTCAGATAACATTGAGAAAAGGGGAATTTCTGTATGATATACTCCCGTGATAATTTAATGCCCTCTGTCCACAGATTTGTTTCAGGCTGGTAGGCTGGTATCACTTAACCTCTCAATGGAGATAAGCTAGGGCAAATTTTTTTTATGCATGTGTATATTTTCCTCATTGATTATTTCTGCGCATATCCATATTGATTCATAAAATTCAAAATAAAGAAAGTGAGTCCAACTTGGTCGCGTATATTTCTGCATATATTAGAAAATATGCATATTTTAGCATAAAATCGTACATTTCAGCGCATATGTGCGCATAATTGGCAATTTTACTTGTTTTTATTTTGACCTCATATTGACTGAATACATATGCTACCTACATGCTGCAAGCTTGCAGCGCGTTTCATTTTTATAGACGCTAGCGTCGCTAGTGCCCTAGAAATTATTTAATTAATTAATTAAATCTGAAATTGTATTCTTTCTTTCACTTTTATTTACGCTATTCATTTCTTGAGTCAGGCCGCCTAGGCGCAAATAGTGGGGGGCTTGGCCCCCCACGCCCCCAAAAAAACTTCTAAATAGCCCTCCCCCCCACACTGAGAAATTACCAAAGAAAATAATGCGGAGGGGTGATGTTGCTTCATAATACGGGGGCTTAAGCCCCCCCCCCTAGTTCTTCTGAGCCCTATTTGAGTTTCTGCGCTCAGGCGTGTGTTTCATTCCTTTACCTGAAAAAATCCTGTGTTTTGATAGCCATGTTGCCTTGTTTTGAAATGGAATACTTTTGCATATATTAGAATTTTTCGGAATCTTCTTGGCACTTTAATTTTTGAGATTTGTAGCGCATATTTTGCGATCATTACCGCATAAAATAACGTGTCCTATAGGCGGAGCCAGTACCACAATTTTGGTCAAGATGGAGTTGGAGCCTTTTAAGAATATTTTACCAGAGTCGGAGCGGAATAAAATTGATTTGCCGGAGCCGGAATCTGATAAAAATGATTTACCGGAGCTAAGCCGGAGCTAAATTCAAATTTGCTTCAAAGCTGAAGCCAGGTCGGAGCATCTCCTTTGTTTTAGGCTGGAAGTAAAAACTAAAATGAGTATCAATTTGATACCACTCTGTTTTATCTCCAGTCATTTTTGAAGGTTGGGGTGAGGGCGAGGAGAGGGAAGGAGGATCTTAAAAGGCTGGAGCCGGCTCTCAGATCAAATGTGTTTTGGCGGTTCCGTTGCTTCAATTTCTCATAATTTGAGAACAAAAAGAGATTGAGAAGTGTGGTTTTTATCATTGATTTTGCATTTTTGTACATATCATGTCTCCTGTGCTCGAAAATTATTTGTATTTAAATGCGATAGCTCGCGTCGAGCAACTTCGCTGATCAAAAAAATAAAACCCACGCTACCGTACTGCTATGCTGTATAATATGTAAAAACAACATAGACTGAGAATTAATTACTTTGCGGAACTGTTCTGCTCCTTATTTTCAAAGGTTAAAATCAAAAGATATTCCTTTTTCTGTTTTCTTTTCGTGATTTGCATTATACGTTCTCGGCTTAATAAAAACTCCGACTTGTTTCGCAGCATTGAAAAGCCGCCGCGTACTCGAAACATCTTAAAAAAGAAAAACTCGAAATTTCCGAAGATTTATCGAAGATTAATCCGCTTAAAAATAAACGATAAGCGTGCGGCTCGCTGCGAAAAAAAAAAAAACTATTTTTAAGCAGAAAGTAAAGACATTATTTTAACAGCGGCGAGCAGGGAGCAGAATTTCTTAATATGCAAGGGGTAAGTGTACGTTCTTATATATGAACGGAAGAAAAATCCCGGAGAAGAAAAACCATCAGTTATTACCGCGCCAGCCCGGATAAGAACCGGGACGCAGAAGGGAACTCATGGGTGCGGGGGAGTATGTACAACCCTTAAAAAGATGATAATATTGATCCTTTTAAAAAAGAAAAGTATGCGAAGAGTTGGGGGTAAATTATAAGTCGTCGTCACTCACGAACATTTACTTCGCGTAGGGTGGTTTTTTTAGAATAATAGAGAGTGAGGTGCGAGGAGGAGTACGAATGAGCGCGCGAGAAAGACCGCAACGGTTAAGGCAAATGAGTGCTAGAAAAAGAAAGAAAAATAGAGTGGTTCCCAGTTCGTCGTCGCTTTAATTTACGAAAAGAAATGGAATAAAACGAAATGAATTCGATTCGTGAAACATCAGCGACAACTGATGACAACTCATCGAGAGGATATGTTGTATGGGCACCTGTGATCAGGGGTGAAGTCGGACCATGCAAGCCTTTGGGAAAATTAACTCTTTTGGCGAGTTTTTTCTGAGTTGTCAATACAAAATTATAGATTTTTATAGTCTCTGTGACAGCATTGGGTCTTTCTATTTCGTACTAGCAGTCATTTTATCCACACAAGAGACCAGCAGATATTTTTATTACGGCAGAATCTCGATTATCCGAGTTAGGTGGGGAAAAAGGTACCTCGGACAATCCAAAAAATCGGATAATCGAATGTAATTTTCTTTGCCAGTAATAAACTCTTGAATGTTCATAAATTCATGGATTTCATTTGAGGAGTGTTAAAATGTTTATTTCAATCTGTAATAGCCATGAAAACTCATGAGGAACGTTTCTTTAAAAGAAGCACTACATTATTGGGGTTTAAACTTGCACTAGAGTGCGCTGCAAAATCACCAGTGCGGGTGAAAATGAATGAGTGATCATGTGTGCTTTCAAATAGAAACACTGCTATCTTCAGGAGGGTAAAAAAAAAAGAGTAAAAATCATTCTAACCAGTAGAACTGATTATAATTCAATTTTCTAGTGATGATGTAGTTAAACTTAGGATAAATTTTCTTTGAAAGTGCATTTTTAATCGATTGAATGATAGTTGAAGTTTGCTACACGCTTACGGTAAATTATACGTGATCACTCACACATATACAGGGCTGTCAACACTTGAAACTCTTAAGTTTAAATCCCAATGAAATTACATTTTTACTAAACCACATGTAGTACCCTTATGCAGTGTTCAAGGCTACTGACAGACTAACCACACATTCTTTGTACACTACCCTGTATTCCTCGTTCTACTACGCTCACACAGCTTCAGCTGACACAATATTGTACGTATGTACTAGCAAAATAATATATTCCATTTGTAGGGTGTGCCAGTTCACTTTTTCCTTTTCTGTAGTCCATCATCAGTGAAGTACCCTAAATGAAGCTTGTTTCTTGTGGTCCTGTAGTCATATAGTCGAGAGTAGTACCGTATGGTGAACCTGTTCAGTCGTATGCGCCTATTGGTTGCGTGTGATTACGCAGCCTATCCTATCAGTGAGTGTTATTAGTTGTGTGTTTCTATTGGTTGTCCGTGATTGCGTAGTCTGTCCAATCCGTGGGTGTTATGTTATTAGTTGGAATAAGACCATACCGTACTACTCTTGACTATGACTACAGGACCACAAGAGACAAGCCTCATTCAGGGTACTCCACTGATGATGGCATAACTGCCGAAAGCGTTCTGGACTAAAGAAGAAACAGTGAATTGGCACACACCACAAATGGAATATTACCGAGTTCACTCACACTCCGAAATGGACACTAAAATAATATATGAATTGGATTAAAAAAAAAAAATTAACCTAGTTTTTTGTGTCGGATAAGCGAATGCTCAGTTGGCAAAAATTGATCTCGTATAGTTGAAAATCGGTTAATTAATGGTCGGATAATCAAGGTTCTACTGTAATTTTGCCATTATTTTGAGTGAAAAACGCAAGCTAAGGACGTAGACATTTGAAGCCGGTACTTTTCATAGAGCAACCTATCGTATCTACAGGTACAAGGTATTCATTGTAAGTAAGAAGTTCGCTAAACCATCTGCAACGACCACTTAAAATAGGTATATGGTATCAAGAGCAGAGGTGAACGATCTGGTACGGGCAATGTAGTAATGAAGAAGAGAGTCATCAGTTATTTGTTTTCCTGGAATTCTTGTTTGGGATCTAGAATAATCTCGCGAGTTTCAGTACCCAGATTAGACTGCGGGACCTTGAAGGTTGTATGAAGAGGTGAAGACAAACCGGCCTTGTTTTCAACACCCTTGAGCAATAGATGCATGTCATTTTCTTCCTTCAAATTCTCATTTGGGAAAGCAGCCTCAACAGCAATACGATATTCCAGTAGACTAAATTGACTAACAACCCAGCTGGCACTATGAGGCTTATTGGTGTACGAGAATTCTTTGGATACTGTCCACCACTTTTTTTTTTTTTAAGGTACGCGGACTGTATTCAAAGGAATTAATCACTATCATGCACAGATGACACATGAGGGTATAGGATATTCATATCAAAGGTATCACTTGGGTATTCCCGTGGAGATACCACAATACAATATCAGGTTAATATTGATTTTACTTGCAAGCATCAGTCTGCAATCCTATCAACAAAACTTCAGGTTGTTAATCATCGGTAACTCTGAGGAATATACTGATAATAGAATGGTTGGCGGAAAAAGAGGATATCTAGGCTCCGTATTAGCCGACGAAAAAACATTATTTTTGCGAAAATCTCTCCATCTTCAGAAGTAAGTGGTGTTGTGGGACGTATGGCGATGCACGCATGCCAAAGTGGCCCCTGAGCACCGCACCCCCGACACCGGAAACTACCCTTTCGGGCATCGCATCAGTACCGAGGGGAAGGCTTTGGGGCCGGGCCCGAGCCCCCATTTCTCCTGGCCGGAACGGTGCGCGCGTCCTGCCAGGGCCATCACGGGGTTCCCTACTGACCGAGGTCCGCGCTCCCAGAGCACTCGCTTGGAAATTTCAGGTCCCCCGCAGCCGGACGCGCTGCCTTTTCCTCTTCATTCACTCATCGTGTGAGACTCTTCCGATTGAAGCTCCAGCCCTTGCACTGCGGGCGAGCTCTGCTCCAGCCCTGGTGCTACGGGGAGCTTCGCTGGATGGTATCCGCAGTAGCAGCAGCAACATCCGCTTCTCCTCCTTGCGTCCTTTGTCTCGACCACTCAGCCTCCATCTTCCGTCGCATGATGGCCGAAACGAAACCCGACACCCGGTTCCAACCGCTTTGGCTCCTCAACAGCTCCGGGACCGATCGTGACCGCCCCGCGCCTCACCTCCTCCTGGTAAGTGGGTCATTCTTCAAAAATGTGATATTATTTATGTAGGAAAGTAGGGGATATTTGAACTTTTTTTTTATGAGAGTCGTTAAGAGGCGTTCTGTATAACATATTGGTAAGATTGGGCCGACAGTGAGGGGATTCTGTATTTTGGCATGACAATAAAAATGGTGAATGCCATGCCGAAAGACAATAGCGAACAGTAACAAAAAATTATATGAAGAGTTGATAAAGGCATACTAACCCATTAATTAGATGTAATTACTTTTGGATGATGAACGTCCATCGTTGCATAAAGATGATTATGCCTAAAGACACTTTTTTTTAATTCTTAATTTTAGACAATAATACCCGAATACACGAGTCTGGTCACAAAAAACAAAACGGGATTTAATATGCGGACCACGTTGCTCTGATAAGAATATACAATTTGACCATTCATTGGGACGAAAAATATTGAAATTGCTGTTTTGTGACTGGTTGAAAAAGAGCCACGCCGATGGACAAAAAATCGAGGGACAATTTTCAAAGCTGGCCACACTGACTCCCACCTGTGAAGATGCGATTTCAATGTTACCTTGTGATTCCTCCATCCATTTAAAATAGCACTACGTTGTCAGTTTGTTCTAATATACAGCTTGAAAATTTAGGAAAATTGTTCGTGGGACAGCCATGCCGACGGACATTTTAGCATATTTAGTCCAATTTTGACCCATTAAAAATGCATCAAATTTTTTTCTGAAAGCTTGGAAAAGTAGAATTAAGTACCTATATCTATCAACGAAAAAAAAAAGAAGGCCGTATCATTAAAAGCGTGTGAGATAACTCCACTGAAATGTCATCATTTTCGAAAAATAACCCAATACTTTTTGCAGTAAAAAGAAAAAAAATAAACTTTTCATGCAGGGAGAGATTATCACCCAAGTGTCCTCCCTTAAAACTGAGTACGGGTTTATCTGACATTTTTGGCAAACTGAGTTTTTGATGAAAACAGAGTTCAGTATATCCATATATCTGATCTATTGAATCGAGTGGCAAACTTTTTCGAAACTGAAGTGATCCCATTCCAGGATACAAGGAGGAAGCGCATCTGTAGTAACACTAAGTTTTCTTCTTTTTCCTGTCACATGCCCTTTCCCCCGCCAACCATACAGCTATCAGATCCTTTTGAAACACTGTCGATACGAAAATCGACTCTACTGTTGACATTCAAAACTGTCTTTTTCATTTCATTTCGTACATAGTAAAAACCGACTACAACGGTTAATTAATTAACGTTGTTTAGATTTTATTCAACAAGATGGCCGACCGTGGTAGAATCGTGATGGAAAAAACAAATCAAGTTGACAGGAATTACCGGACTGTGTGAGAAATCACGTCCCGGACTTTGGTACGTTCAGTTCGCGTTCCAGCGACATTAATGAGTAATAATTGAGCGGCGCGCGCTTTTCGAACCCCTGTAAAAAGAAAATGAGTACGAGACAAGGACGGAGCTGTTTTATATTTTCTTATTTCACTCGGCTCAGCCTTTTTTAAAACCCCCTGTCCGTCTCACGTTTCATCAGCGCTAAGTTTTTCCGCGACTGAACCTTAAACCGATGATAATGTGACGGCTTCTTTCTCATTATAATCTCTCTCCGCATGTACGACGAGGGCGCTGCTGTCGAATCCGAAGAAAAACAGAGAGAGGAAAAAAGAAAAAGGAAAATTCTTGATTACGACGCGGAAAAAGAAGAACCGATGAACAAATGGAAAGGAAATTAGTAAGCTGAAATGAAAAATAATTAAAAGGGAAACCGGAGGAGGAATCGAAGTGAACGCAAGACGAATTTCGTCTTACTGAGGAAACAAAAGTAACAAAAATCGGTTATTTTTCAACCAGAAGCAATGGTACCTAAATTTCAATAAATGGACGGATCCGGCGCGAAGGATGGCGTACACGGCACCGATGTTCCAAGACAAATGGCTGTTTTCATACCGACGCTCTCCTGCAGCAAGGGTGTGAGATTAAGTTGTTCGGTTTGTTACATACCTTGGCTTGTTGTCTGAGGGCGTTGGGCCGTGTTTTCTCGCCTATATTGTTTTTTAAGGGTGCCTTGTACGCGAGCTCGCACAATATGTTCACACTTGAATTGCGAGTTATGAAAAATTACTCGACGAAGAGTAAAAAATTCACCAGCCTCGGTATAGAACTGCTCTCTGTAATGAAATGCAAATGATACCGAAACGCGTGCACAGAGATACCTATTTACACGGATTTAGCACTCAACATATAGCTAGGAGAATTTTCCTGCGGAACTGGAATACAAAAATGGGTGATTTATGTTTCTTCAAACCATTTAAAAAAAATGAATTTAAGACTTAGGTGTCATACGCCCTGCGGCAAATCATTAAAAAGCGTCCATTCCCAGTGGAAAAACGTCTATTATTTGGACATACTCGTTAGCTTGGTTAAGACTCGGCCGCACTTATTTTAGGACATTTCAAGATTTATTTAAAACTCTTTCCAACTCTTATTGAGTATATTTACTTTTTTTTTTTTTTTTTAAGTTTCTTTGAGATTTGTTTAGGATTCTTCAAGCTTGTTACATGACTCTGAAGAACTCTTTAGGTTCTGGAAATCACCTAAAAATCCCTCAATACGTATTGAAGACTTTTTGAACTTCATCAAACATATTTAGAAGTTCTTTAAAATCCCACAGATGTGATGTAGACCTAGTGAAATTTTTTATACTCGTTTCAGACTCTTGAAGATCAATGATGTTGGGAGGGCGTTCTACATTAGTTACAGACATTTGATTGAACAAGCCAAACAAATACAAAATGTAAAAAACTAATTCTCGTCTCTGATATCTCTAGAAGCACCTTTTTATAAACTTTTTTTTGGCGAAGGGTGATACTTTACACCCCCTTGTCTTTATTACTTTTTTGTTGGCGGGAGTACAATGTACCCCTGTATTCTCCCAGTTCCGACGACACTCTTCAAGACTTCTAAGTTTGTTTAGGCTCTTCATAACTCTGTCGGCCTTGCACATAGACTCAAAAATAAGGCGGACCAACACAGTTTTTCCCCCGTGTTTGACATCTGCTGAATCGAAAAAGTTTTCTTCTGTTGTAAAACTAAAATGCACAAAATTTTAATAAAACTATTTAGTTTCAAGGATTTACCTCGGAACTTTCGTCGACGTATGGGCAGGCATGTCCCATGGAGAACTGAAATTCCACCTGATGCAAGTCCTGGGCGGCCACTGGTGCTTCGGCACTTACTTACATCGGATGGCGTTAGCGCCGAGCCCCGTGTGCACGCACTGTGATTGAGGGACGGTATATAACCCCTGGCACACCCTGTTCAAGTGTGAGGGTTGGGAGCAGGAGAGGCGCGGGACGGTAACAGCGATGGTTCATGGCAAACAACAGTGACAGAGACGATGACGGCGGCGTGATCAACCGATTCATGCCGGACACCTTGATTTCGGAAATACTGAAGAGTGGAAGCGGATGGAACCGGATGTCGGCCTGGCAACGGCCGAATTGCTCCAAATATACATAGATTGAATTGAGCCTACTGCTTATGGAAAGATAGGCTGAATTATGCAAACTCCAGGTAATACAAAGGGCCGAGTTGCGCCACGATCGATTAATGGGAAAGCCTTATAGAAGAATCATTTCATCATACACACCTAAAAAGTGGTTCATTGTGTAACACATCATTGGTTGTAAAGAGCGACTTTTTAAGCTGTATCCCGAATGCAGGAGAAAAAGTAACAAGCGGGAGAGAAAGTACTGACGTGAAGAATCCTATGATTTTTTCTGTGGAATTGAACTATATTTGTGGCAGTTTCTATAAAAAGGGGTCACTTTGTCGATCGATCAAAGTCTCAGAAAACGTGAAAAAATAAAAACAACATTTTTCGGTCAAAAAAATCAATTTTGAGATTTTGGTCGATTTCTATAGAAGAAACATCGCAATAACGAAGAAATGAAATTTACGGGTGTGAGAGAGAAGAGGGAGAGACAGAACAAGAATTATGAAAGAGAGTGAGAAAAGAATGCTAATGCCTACGTCGCTTCTTCGCGGGTTTTCGGAGCTCACGAATAAATCCAATGTTCTCAATTGTTACCACATAGAAGAGCGAAAAATTACCTTTCCAACAAGCCCTCGTCGAGGCTGGTAACGTGACTCCACGGCGAGTTACGGCCGCTTGAAGGAGTGGGAGAAAAAGGTGTGTCTAACTTTAGACGCGTTTTTCTCAAAAACGTGTTTTTGTGCGTTCTTGTTACACTCATCTTTGACCGCTTGTATCTCTGCAAAGGAAAACGCTACAAATCTCGCCAATAGCTCCTTGGAAAGGGTATTCACTCCTCTGTTATGTACTATCCGTAACTCAAAATTCGTTGGATTGACAAAGCTACCCCTTTTTATAGAAACTGCCACATTTTGTTTACACATTTTAGGTGTGTGTGATAAAAAACGTTGTATGTACTACAGGAGAGAAGTAATCGTTCACGCTCCTGCGTTTGTTTCACTTGGTTTTGCTCGTTTCGCGAATCTTCGCACTCGAGGTAGAACAATCACTTCTCTCCCTTAATGCATCATATACTAATTCTTCTCATCACACTTTATGTAAACTTCGAATTACTAGAATAAGCGTAAGTAGTATGACAACTTTGCGGAGCGAGCCAAAGGTGAGTGTAGCAAATGTCCGAGACTTCGAGTTATATGCTGTATAAAGTACTCTTTACAATACATGATCAGAAAGACGATGTTTACTTTAGTGTTTTGCCAGTGCAAAGTAGCTCTTCCCATTAACAAATCAGACACGAGCATAACCTCAATGTAATATAAACATGCCTCAATGTAAAAACATGAGTCACATTTTTACATGCAGGCACGTTTACCTGATATTTACCAACCGACACAATGGAGTGATACCAATAATGCCGAGAGTAGCCGACTAATGCCGAGGCGGTGATTAAGATTATGGCAATCGTTGCTTCCTGATGTTATTTGCTATCAAAATTGTAGGTTTCCTTTCAGTTGGGAAAATGCACATGGTGAATTTTTCAGTGTTGATTTTTTGACAAGGCAAAGTTGTTAATGTTTTCCCTTTCTAATCATATATTGTAAAAAAGTATCTTACAAAACACAAACCAAAAGTGAGTTTACATGACTCGGGATTTGCTCACTTGCTACACTTGTTTGCAAACATTCCCTCGCATGTAAACACTCACTTTTGACTCTTGGTGTGTAATATACTATTTTATCATACATGAATAGGCAAGGCCGTGCTAACGTTACTTCTTTACATCCCATGGCTATTTAATAGTATATTACACACCAAAAGTCAAAAGTGTGTGTTTACATGGCGAGGGAAAGTTTGCGAACGAGTGTAGCGAGTGAGCAATTCCCGAGTCATGTAAACTCATTTTTGGCTCTTGTTGTGGAAGATATTTTATATACTACTTGATCAGACACGGCAATGTTTTTCGCTGACATGGTCTGTATTTAAAAAAAAATCTATTTATTCATTTAAATTATAGACAGGTGATTTTTGTTTGTTTAATTAATTCAAAAATTTAATTTGCTCAGTTAATTACTACAAAGTACAGTATCACAGTCTTGTCTTCAGTTTGTTCACGTGCACAAACAGCATACACAGGTAGTGGCCAGCAAAAATGTAACGACGGTTAACAACAAACGGTAACAGCTGTACTACATCGTGAATATTTAAATGCCTCCTTAAGTCGCTATTTTGTAATTCGCTCCATGGCCGAGTGGTTAGAGACAATTGCTGCATTTCAGTCAAATGTTTCAATGGACGCGGGTTCGATTCCCCAATACAAAATTACTGGCTAGCAATTTTTTCATGTAAAAACGCTTTACATTGAGGGACGTTCACTTTACATACAGGTTTCGTTAGCACTCGATGGATGAATGATGGGCGCTTCTTGTCGTCCGTAGAACACCAACGTAAACATTGCCTTTCTGAACAAGTAGTGTATAAAAAAAAAACATTTCAGACTTAACGCTTTTTTTCAAATGAAAAGTACTACTTCTCCGCTGATCTTCAATTGGAACTTCTGGAAATTTGAAATCATTATGAATGTGGACTCGCTTTTCTCACTAAAACTACACTGCACTTCCATTTTTCCGAGTACAAGAGGAAAAGTACATATCACGATCAACAGCTCTCTCGAAACTAAGAGCCCTTTCACAATCAGACGAGGATACGCGGATCATCATACAGGTATCCAGCACACCGATGAATAATACCAACAAGTGCTAGCTTGCAGACAGTGATTCACATATCCCAATACCTATTAGGTCTGGTATTTGCACATCGCGATACCAAGGAAGTAATGTACCTATGTATAGACGTGCATGACTGACGTGATTGAACGTGCCTCATAGTCTGCAAGACGCTACAGAAATTTGCACTATTCAGTATAACGTTTCTCGTTCTTGTAAAGCACTGTAAACACGAGTGCGGCGAAACGCCATTTTTGTTCCAACCGCGCCCGTGGATGCCGATTGACTACGCGGTACGTTCGCATAGTCGGACTCGGCATTCACGGGCGCGGTTGGAATCAAAATAATTGCCGCACTTGTGTTTATAGTGCTCTAGTTCTTGAGGGGCGCAATTAGACCTATACCTTTTCTGCTGCTAGGCGCAATTCAGCCTATACCTTTTTCGCTTTCCGGCGCAATTCGACCCGAGCCGTCGGCCTTTGTTTCGACCATCATGAAGTAGAAGATGTAGACAGAGTGGTCGAGGAAGAGGACCGACGAACAAAGCTCGGCCCGCCGCAGAAAACAAGAACTCTGTACCATGCTAGAGCTGCTGCAGCTGTTGCGGACCTCCTGGCAGGGTCAGCCCGTCGTCACCACCTTCCTGCGTCATCACACGTACCAAGAAGAAGAGGTGAGGAGTGAAGGAAGGAAGCGCCTCCGTCTGTGGTGCACCCGAATTCTAGGTTAATGCTGGGTGAGCGTTGCCGCGGTGAGTAGGGAGTCCCATGGTGGCTCTGGCAGGACAGCGCGAATCCGAAGCGGAGAGGAGAAATGGAGGCTCGGGTCAGCCTCAGTGCGTTTCTCTGGTCACTGATGCAATACTCGAAATAGTAGTTTTCGGGGCCAGGGGTGCGGTGTCTGGGGAGCTGCAAAGCATGCGTGCATCGCCATACGCTCCGCCAAACATTATCTGGGAACTTTAAAGTTCAAAACACGTAACATCGAAGATTCAATTTAAAAGAAAAAAATAGTGTATCTAGACGAATTTGTAAAAACTAATTTCAAATCGGAAAAGAAAATTTCGTTGAAATCATTTTTTCAATGTCGAATCATTTTCAAAGCTTATTAATGCACCGTTTTCTATACCAACAGGCAACTTTTAAAATGAAGACGATGTCGAAGAAAATTTTTTTTCTATTGTATTAATTAAAACTTCAAGACTCTTCCATTACTGTTTAAAAAGGAAAATTGAAAGTTCTCGTTTCACGAAATACCACCTGAGGCAACGAATTCTGAACATAAAATTGTCCTCCTGAAAAAAAAAACTGTGTTGGTTCTGTCAATTTGGAGACAAACCTGCATTCTGATTAGTTAAAAACGAAGGCACTTTTGCTTGTGGCGTTTTTGTGTACTGAAGCTCTGTGCAGTGGCGGATTCGATACATTTGCTGATCGTCCTCCTCCAACAGGCTCCTCTAGATTCCTTGGCTCCTAGGCGGACAAAAACTGGCTCAATCTATGTATTGTATTAACACCGGCTGACTTTGTAATTCGTCTCTACTGGAATTGTGTGATCTCTTTTTGAACACGAGAAGACCCGAACAAAACCACCTAATCATTTTTCGGATCGTCTGACCTTTTTTCGAGCCCCCTGCCAGAATCGTGTGATCTTTTCTTCTTTGTCCATAAGGGGCCCCAGCCTGACGTGTAATATTTCTTTTAGGGATCCTACCAGAATCGTGTGATCGATGTTTTTGCACACAAATGGCACCAACGATCTTTTTTTGAGTCGTCTTACCTTCTTTAAGGGTCCTTGCCAGAATTGTACGACATTCCTATTATACACGAAAGGCCCCTAGCAAAATTCTCTGACCTCTTTCTTATGGAGAGTGGGACTGCCAGATTCGTGCACTTTTTTCCTTAAAAGAAATTCTAGCATAAGATTCTGTTGTTTTTTAGGCTACTAAAATCAGTGTGACTTTTTATTTCTTAGACAACAAAATAGTGGGTTTCTTAGAACGTTTATTCAATGAGCCTTTTGCCTTAAATCTGCCGTTAGTTCTGTGATCAATATTTCGTCTGTTAAATTTTTGGTTCAATATTCTTTCGTTATTAAAACACAAACTATTTTCAGGTTTTTCTAGTTCCAGCCAGAATCCATGAAATTTACATTTCGTACCTTTTTCCAAACTTTGATTAAAAAGTGAAACAATTAATGAGATTGCTCTAAATATTTTTGTGTTTTGGTGCGAGAAATAACTGACTTTAATTAGATTTCGAATTTGGATTTAGCAAAAGTCTGGTTTGAGTTCGTCAAATTTCAACTGACAAGCAAGAAAAAAAAAGAAGTCTGTTTTGAGTCTAGAACACGGTACCAAGGTTTAATTGACAAGGCCAAGAAAGTATTCTATTTTCTCTCAATCCTGGTACACAAGCAAGAAAACGATTCTGTCCCCATTTCGTCCTAAAAGTAGCCCCTTCCTTCTCTCCAATTAGACCATCACTAAGAATACAAAAAGAACATGGTCTGGTCATCAGTTCTATTCTAAGCTCTGGTTAACAAGGAAAACTCAAAAAGTATTTTCAGGGACATACTGAAAATATGTTATTCAAGGGATGGGAGAACATTTTAATTTTGCTAACAAAAAATTTCAATGTTGTCAAATTGAAAGAGACTGATATTCAGTACCAGAAAAAAGTCATAAATTTTAAGATGGTGTACACTGAACATCCAATCTCAATATCTAACTGATGGAAATGCTACAAATCAACAAGCAATAAAAGAAAAAAAGTCTTTCATTTCTTCAATTTTGTGCTAACTGAGGTTCCGAATTTTTGAACTCCCCCCCTCCCCTTGAAAGCAATTCTGTCAATTATTATTTGCTAAGGCATCCACACTCCATGTGTACGCTCCAGAGCCATAACTGCATGCATGTAGACATGAACTTCCCTAATTCTAATGCACTTAAAATAAAGTCGTTATTTGAATTATCGTAGTTGAATACAAATAAATAAAAAGAAGAGGTGGGAAATAAGAACGAAGAAGAAGACATAGAAGAAGCAGAAGTAGAAGAAATAGGAAAAGAAGGGAAAAGAAAGAGAGAAAGAAAAAGGAAGAAGATAGAACAATAAGAAAAAAGAAACGACTGAAAAGAAAAATAAAGACAAAAAAATTACTGTTATTTTATTGTTTTAAATTTGATCCTCTGGGAAAAGATTCTAAATTTGCAACCACAAAGAGGAAACTGTTTCCATTTTTTTTTCATTTGATTCACGAATAAAAAAGTCTACTTTGAATTTTTTTTTTCAAATTTTTATTAACAAGCTGAAATTTTTTTCTTTTTTTCTCGATTTCCAAATCCCTAGCTCAGAAGAGAAGTAATTTTTGGTAACCATTTTGTTGATCGTGGATTACTATTGAGCAAAAAATCAAAGAATCCTCAACTCACGTTCGCGTAATGTAATCGAACACTCTAGGTTTCGGATCAAAGAATGTTTGTAATTAAAATATATTTACACTAGCCGGTGATGAACCTTGCAAGGAGGTTGCATTTTACTTCCAAGCCAATGAGTTGTAACACACATCAAGTGCACCAGCATGAAGAAAATCAGGAGACGTTTCAAAATTATACAAGTTCTCCTTCTAACCACGCTGAAAAATTCAACCAAATCTTGAAACTGAAATCTCGAAGCTGTTTATAAACGTAGTACAGTAAACGAGGGTAAATTTGATATGGCTGATAGTGCTACTCCTTTTTACGACCGGATTTTCCCCCGCAAACAGCTTCTCAAAAGGAAGAATGGAATAGGAAAAGATTTCCTCGGCATCCATAAATTTTTCCATCAGACAGATTTATTTTTCAAAAATTTCATCCAACTGGCGGTTCTTCCCGTCTCGCAGATTTCGTTTTACTCGCAATTTTACTGACCTACATTTTACGCACAATGTTTACACTTCGCAACAGACGCCCTCATTTTTCGATCCCTTCTTCTTATGATTTTACATGCTTCATTTGATTCCGGGGTTGCGGTTGCTCTTCCGGGATTCGCGTCGTCGAGGACGAAAAGCGAATTATTCAGCGAGCAAACATTTTTCGTGAAAAAGGATAAACGCCTCGGAAAAAGTTGTTTTAATTACGTACCTAGCATTCGCATAGCACCAGATATCCCGAAGTAAGTTGAACAAAGCTGGATGCGAACAATAAAGACGAAAACTGTCTGAACCTTTTATTTTCGGCGTACCGGATAGGCAACTTCTTTAACACTAAATTAACGACAACTCGAAGTACGCCAATGGGAAACAGGAACGGGATCCGAAAATCCGAGCCCGTACTCGCGCCGTAAAATGATTATTTAAAATTAAATTTATTTACGGCAGCCGCGTGTTCCCGAAATCGTTTTAGCTGAAAGAAAGCGCAATCAAGTATGAGGGTAAGGAGTTCTATGATATAAATTGATTCATTTACGAATGAATGTTAAAAATACTCAGCAGTTTTATCTTACCGCAGATACAAAGTGTAGGGCTTTGATGACATTCTGAGGAAAAAGAAATTTGGATATTCTGGTAGTTAGGCGAACTGCTTAGTTCAATATCGCTGCAGCGTTTTTTGGTTTCGATCTTTTTGGTTAATTTTACTTTCGAGTATATACGAGTGTTGATGTTATTTTGCTCATTGAAAGTAGACATTAGTGAAAATTTGGAAAGCAGAATAATTACTACCGTTAGTCGTTGATCAATTCAATTTACAACAAATTCAATATAATTTATTTTATGGAGAAAGCAGAAAAGAAATATTATCGAATATTTTTCTCTTTTCTCGACAGTTCACTTCCTTATGCGTCCCATTTCAACGGATCCCATTACCAGATTTTAGTAAAATGCGCTGCAAAGCCACCCCACGCCTTTCAGCCAAAAATTTTATTTTTTTTTTTTGGGGGGGGGGGGGTGTCTTATCAGACGCCTTTGTGGCACTCCAACGTAGCAAGTCATCAATTCAGCATACAGCTTGCAGCACTAATAAGGAAAACAAGCAATTTTTGTATTATATTTATATTAGTCAAACCCTGTTTCCTCATATTCTCATCATCCAATCAGAGATCAGTTCCACCATGGAATAGTGTGTAGAAGGAGATCATGGCTATATATAGCAATACAGGACCGCAGAGCAGTCATTCAACAAAGTTATTTACTCAAAGATGTCTTTTTTAAAATAATCGAAATGAATGTAATGAGTATATAATAATTTATAAACTAGGATTATAGAATTGGTGAGCTGCAATCTTTTCCTCTGTTTTTTCTCCATTTTCCTGCACCTTTTTCTTTACACTTTTCCCTCTCATTCTTTAAGATGCTGCTTCCAGTAGAATGCACTTCTCAGGGACGTACCGATGAGGGGAGACAGGGGGCAACTCACCCCATCTGTAGGAATTTTTCACTAAGCAGTTCGGAAAATTTACCATTTCAAATTTCAGTCAGGCGAGTTGGGAAAATCTAATTTGGAAAGTTAATTTTTTTTTAATTAATTTATTTTTTAATGCTTTGATACTTGGGAATCAGTCGAGAAGTTGGGAAACCCCAACAAGTCAAAATATTTTTCTTCTTTTGCTTTGATACTTGGGAATTTTGAGTCGAGTCAGTTGGAAAAATCCAATAGGTCAAAAGATTTTTTTTTTGCTTTGATACTTGGGATTTCTGAGTTGGACTTTCAGGATTTTTACCCCCCCCCCTCCCCCCAAGGAAAAACTCTTCGGTACGTCCCTGGTACTTCTAACTTTCACCGAACATGATTAAAAACAACCAAAAGTTGACATAAAACAGTCGAACTCACTGTTGGCCAATTCTACTGAAACTGGCCAAGATAAACTAGATCAAAACTTGAATCATTTAAGTTCACATGCAGCTTTATAAGTCAAAAACTCGCGATGTTATTTGCATCTGAAATTTTGGATGCAAAAAATGAAGTTTCGAGAAAAGCGTGTTCAAAATTTTAGGAGCTGAAAAATACTCAACATTTTGAATCTACATACATCACAAGCGTACAGGGCTCTCAACTGCTTCTAAATAACCACCTATGAAAAATTATTTCCATAAACTACTCCGCAGTGACCAACCGGCAAGATGGGCTCTCATTACTCTGTGCAACAAAGTCACCATGAATAAGCGACTTCCCTAATCTGAAAAATGATACCTTTGTTGTCTTGGTTGAATTATTCAGTTTTGAGCCGCCGCTTCCATGCCAAAATTTTGAAACTTCAGACAAATTAATATCAGAATCGAATTCGAGGGCTATGAAAACCTATGAAGTATGAATCCATATTCGTATTGTGTTTCGCGCCATTTTTGTCTCTCTCCTTTTCTACGGAGCCACAATTTTGGATTTAGGGTCACGCTAGTATAAAGAATGAATTCACTCGAAGCTCCTCGATGGTAACTTTTACTGCGTCATTTGCACAAATGAAAAGTCCAAAAATTCCTTTTGAAAACTCTCTTCGAGACCGAAGGAAGGCCAAAAAGATATTAACTTTACATGTGTTGTATGCCAGTGGACAGGGGGTATGAGGGAGAGAAAGTTTCCATTTTTGAGTAGGTATGATGTACGGAAACTGATCAGTGGGTAATCTTCATCCTTTCTTTCAGACTGACAAAATATCGAAAATTCTACACCGTGTTTCATATAACTGTAAAATAACCTTGAAAATATAATCAATGTAGTTATAACAAAATTTTTGGGGGAAAAAAATCAATAAATTTGAAAAATGTGACAAAATTGAAAATTGAATTCATGTAAGTATTATGATTTTTCCTACTAATTGAATATGAAAACTTGACTAGATTCATGGGAAATTGTCGCATAAAATAATCAAAGTTCTGACAAAAATTTTGAGAGAAAAAATCTCAAAATTTGCAAAATTTGAGAAAATTGAAAATGAACTTGATTTGTAATCACGAATCTTCTATCGACTCGTATATGAAAATCTGTGATAATTAATCAGAAGGTCATGACAAAAATCAGGAAAAAATTCAAAAATGAAAAAAATTTGTAACCTTAAAGGGATATGATATTTCAAGTATCCACAAAACCAAGGTATAAAATTTCATGAAAAATCCTTTAAAAATATATTTGAAGGTTATTTTCAATTTGGATGTTGATACGCCTTATAGAGGCGGATGCAAAATTTAATGCAACTTATTCGAAAACAGTGGCCCATGAAACCCCTATTTCGATATTTTGTTCGATTTCCTATGTTCATTTAATTGCCCTATCAAATGGCCATTTCAGCCACGGTGAGGGTGAAAACCACGTGTTAAAAATAAATTCAGTGACTTGGAAAACCCCAATTTCAAACTACAGTACTGAAATCTGAATTCCCACATGTCAGCGCCGTTTCGCGATCAATGGTGTAGATCTAGGAATCCAGATTATTTTATATCCCTCAATTTTCTGAAGTGCCAGGATCAGAGTGAAGAAGGTTTCAGAGACGGCACTGCCCCGTGGTAGCTCATTTACCCCTTACTAAAAGAGTGAATCCATTGTTGCTCCCTCTCTTTCCTGGAAAATCCGGTAATTCCTCACCTTTCTGAATCTACTCCCTCAGAGATTTAGTCCGAGAGGCTAAATTTCATGATTTTGCCTCAAATCCAGTTGAATAGCACCGGATCTAGATATTTATACGATGAATAGTGCACTTCTAAAAACAATTTCGCAAATTACTCATTTCTCATCAGACGCGTTTGTAAAAACGAAGACTCCAGTTGAGAAAGAACACATCCGATTATCTCCAGGGAAGGAAAAAAGTTCAGTACGCGAGCTTTATACGAAGTCGCCTCTTTACCTACATAAATACAGAAGTTTAAGCCGGCGCGTCGTTGGAAATATAAAAACCATTGCATGATGTCCTGCTCCTGCAAGTAGGAAATTACTACCCGATCCGTTGACCTAACAATTCCACCCGAGTAACCCTTTAATTTCGTCCTTCCTTTCTTCCTTGTTGCTAACTTTTTTTTTTCGTAATATTGTCGTTCACTAGAAGGTTCACGAATCGCTGTGACCTTCAAATTTAAAGAGAGAAAAAAATACTCTGGTGTATAAAAGAAGTTTGTTTGGGGTTCCTTTTTTCCTTTTTCCTTTTCTCAGTCTTCGACATAGACGTGAAAAAAACTTTATTCCGAATATCGAAGTATATATGATGCTCGCAATGTGAATATATTATACCGCATGTTCCAGCGAGTCTGAGAAATACGTCGGGGGATGAAAATTATCCCAGTCATTAGAATGCATCAGGAAGCAGACATGAGCAGGGGCTCAGTGTTCGAAATAAGAGTTCACAAATGGTTCCGCCCATTTAGGCAAGCCCAATTTTTAAGAGGTAAAACAGATTATTTTATGATAGGCCATGCTGCACTTAATGAATGAGCAAGATATGCCCTGTGGCTATGAGTGATATTTTCCCTAGATTGTCCCATTGAGTGGTCAAGTTACAGAATCATTCCGTTTTTCGCGTTTACCGTATTTTCTTTTAAGAACAAAATGGCGTAGAAAATTGAAGTCATATACAGTCTGGAAATAAATAACTTAAGTTACTACAAATATGATATCAAAGTGTGAGTAATTTTACCAGTATTCCTGGGCATTGGCTGGGACCAAACTAAGTATACTCAATTCATGCTCAACATATCCAATCTGTATTGAATTGCAAAGCCTGGGGCAGTAAGACTTCGTTGAGCTTTGTCGAAGATGAAGGCGATGTAAATGGCAAAAAGAGTGGGGGCAAGAACACAGCCTTGCTTGGCACCAGTTCTTACAGCGAAGTCTTCAATCTTTGACATACTGGTAATTACACAGGCACAGGTATGGAGAAGCTTGATAATGTTTATAAAATTCTCAGGAAAGCCAACTTTTAATTTTTTTTAATGTCCATGATATGCATTTCTGTTCACAGAATCAGAGGCCTTTTCGAGGTCAATAAACAACTCTGTCGAGAGGGAGGGGGAAATACTCCGGGCCCGGACTTTCAAGGGGGCCCGATATTTTTAAAAGGCTTCAATTTCAATCATACTGTACATCAAATCAGCAATCACTCCTTACGCCAATAAGGAAAACCTCTTATTCCATAGCTTATAATTTTTTTTCCATCTAACAAAAGAACAAATTGAACTGGAAGGAGGAGGGGCCGCATGGGAATTCCCCCAGGCCCTCTTTTTCTCTCTACGGGGCTGTCAATAAAGGCTATGTGCAGGCTTTGCCTTGCTCTCTACACTTCTCTTGTAGCTGTCTCAGGCCAGAGTCATGTCTGTGGTATTCCTATCTGCACGAAATCTGCATTGTGAATCAGATCAACAACTTTTTGGAGTCGTTTCAGTAGAACTCTTGCCAGAATTTTTGCCGCAGTAGATACCAAAGAATTTTTTTTTAATCAGCTACTGTCAGCCGCCTCTTCCTGGGTGATACCTTGCCGTGGTGAGGAGGCTTACGTGTGAAAAATAAAAAGACCATTTATGAGATTAAATTTTGTAAAAATTGCGACAAAGCACCTAGGAGAAGGCAAATTCCGACAGATATACCCTGTTGAAAGCACTGAAAAACTTTTCTAGGAAATGCAGCTTTTCCAAATTTGATGATGGTGCTCTAACTGGTATATCATTTTTCCGGGCGCGAAAAAGTTCCCCATTCGGATGTCCGGGAAGCTACTTGGGGGAGCATCATCATCGGAAAGTTTTACCTGTAGGTACTGTGGAGAAGAGGAAGAAACTTCGATCCATATCGAGTATCCAGCACCCAGTGAAGTCAAAGGGAAAGAGCTAAGTAAAATTCTCACTTTGGCCATAAAAGTGAGGCTACTGAGCTGATCCTTAACAGCAACTTGAGGAATAGTGCAATGACTGCAAAGTCTGAGAACTCGGCCTATACAACGCCACCTCACACACAAATGAATGAATGAATAGTGCTATAGGCGGATATTTAGTATCAAATGGACGGATAAGGTAGGAAATGAGGTAGGTACTTCACAGGTTAGGAGTAAAATGGATATTTGGATCTGTCTGAAAAGGAGGAGAGATAAATTAATAGGGCTTGACTTGAGGTACACCTACGAATAATATCACTGCTCCAGAAGGAAGGGTGGATGGAAAGAACTGGGTGAGTCGGCAAAGATTCCAGCGTGTTCAACAGACCGTCGAAGATTTCAAATGTCAGGGTTTTTTTGGAAATGAAGGAACTCGCACAGATAGGGGGAAATGGAGAGCTGTGCATCAAACCGGTCGTAAGACTGATAACCTCATCATCATCTTATTCTGCAGGAGTAGAATTCATATGTTACACATCGCGTGTAAAATGTGTAGAATGAACTGACCAAAGAGCATTCTTCATATTCTACATTTTTCTCCTGGTGCCGTATCCCAAAGTCGTTGGTGATCCTAGATAGGGTTAGTCGGTGTAGTTTACTGTTCCTAATACATAATAAAATATACTGATTCTGAAAATCTCGTTTTTGATTTTCTATTGGTGCGTTTTTCCGAGCCAGTTACAGCGATGGAGGACTGCAAATCCGAATTTTCCACGTTTGTTTGAAACCCCTGGTCAGCAATCAAGGTTCTGCAACTACTGATTCTACACTGGATCTCAAGTGGTCAAAATTCCAACATCAAGCAGCACGCCGTAAGTTGCTCGAGCTGATGCGAACAAAATACTCTGAGTCGTACCTCAGCTTCCTTTGACTTCTCGGTTAATTCGTATTTCGCGGTTACCCTCAGGCGTTACCATCTCGGGAACTCGCGCAGATAGGGAGAAATTGGGAGAGCTGCATGGTCGTAAGACTGATGATAACCTCATCAGCACCATTAGCAAGGGCCACTTTGCACCCCTAGCACACCCTGCTCAAGTGTGAGGTTTGAGAGTAGGAGAGGCGCGGGACAATAAAAGCGATCGATCCCGGTGGCAACACGAGTGCTAGCGACGGCGTGATCAGCCGTCTCGCGCCGGACCTTGATTCTGCAAATGCTGAAGAGTGGAAGCGGATGGAACCGGGTGTCGACCTTTGTCTCGGCCATTGAAGACGAAAATGCAGACAGAGTGGTTGAGACAGAGCCGTCGGGCAAAGCTCGGCCTACACCGGGCACAACGACTCTGTGCCACCCTAGAGCTGCTGCAACTGCTACGAACCCTCCGGTAGGGCTCACTCCGCCGTCACCAGTTTCCTGGGTCGCCACCCGCACAAAGACGAGGAGGTGGTGAAGGAAGAAAGCGCACCCGAATTCCAGGTTAATGCCGGGTGAGCGTTGCCTCGGTCAGTAGGGGGCCTCGAAGCGGAGAGGCGAAAGGGGGGCTTGGGTCTGCCTCAATGCGTTCCTCTGGTCGTTGATGCGATACTCAAAAGAGTAGTAGTTTCCGGGGCCAGGGGTACCGTGTCTAAGGAGCCAGTTTTGCATGCGTGCATCGCCATACGCTCCACCAAGTGCGGGGCCACTTTGCACTCGATGAGAAACTTCGGGCACCAACTGTTTTCCTGTGTGTACAGTTGCATATCTATAATGATATGCAGCCATTCACATAGAAAAACAACTGATGTGTAAAGTTTCCCGGGCTAATGATAAAGCAGGGATTGTGTGACTCAAAATTCGAAAATTTGTAGAACAAGCACTACCTTGACACTCTACTCGTCACGTATGCTCTTCTCACGACCAAACGTCATTTCTATCAGCAACGGGCATGACTCCAAAGCGTATTGTAATTGAAAATGAGGTACACCATCAAACGCGAGGAGAAAGTGCCGAGAGCTAAGATCAATCGAACTTTTCTCCGGTTCATTAATCTTTCATTCGTGAATCTGTATTTTTACTCGTCCTTGCCGGCGGCGGCCAGGTATCCTCAGCCGCTCAGCCAGCGCTGACCGACCTGACGTCACTGCCGGCCGGCGGACGAATTAATTAACCAGAACAGCGCGGCGGCTACCCGGTACACTAATTTCCTTTTAAAATGTGAAATTAGAACGAGCCAGTTGAACTGTCTCCTTTTCATCCCCCTTTCAAGACGGCGGTGGTGTATTATCGAAGCGCATGCAAAATAACTGTTAGCCATCGTGGCGTACATAATAAATCGCAGGAGGGGTAAGTAATAAGTATATGCATTTCGTTACTAAAAACGCAAACATATACAACATCGGGACACGCGTTTATGCTAATAACACCGCCATATCGTTTTATAATATCTCGTATATTTGTGGAACTTGACATTTTTTCTTCTCTTGTTTTTTTTTCGCCCGTTTCGAAAATATCGAACTGAAAACGCTTTTCCGACGTCCTCGAGCCGCCGGCTATCGCTTTTCGATTTCGATTGTCGATTGCGCATCCGTGTGCACGTAAAAGTTTGTTAACAACGTGCGAGATTCGCGGGTATTGGCGGTAAATTCAAACCAATAAATGCGGCCACGGCTCGACGTCCGATTGTGAGTATACCTGAAAAAATTTCAACTAGAAATGGTTAGGAAATTTTTTTCAAAGCATATAGTATTCGACGACACTCCGATATGAGAATTGTACTTTCACCGGAGGTAAATATTAGTATAGTGTGGTTCAGTTTCACTCTCTGTATGGTAACGAAGATGACTGTATAAGGTGCACTCTCAATTATGTTTTTTTTATACCTATTTTTTATTTTTGTTGTAACTGCCGCGTTACGCCGTTTGAGTTTTGGTCTATGCTCGGTAAAAGTAATTTGGCCGTTTGATAGTAAATTTACCTCTTGATAAGTCTATTTTCACAATGATACTGCGGGTGTCTTCTCAACTCCTTTAGCAGGTGCGAATGTAGTCACGAAATCCAGAATGTCTTTATGGAAACGATCGTGTGTTTTTTCGTATGTATCTATGCACATGTATATAACTCCCTATAAATAAACAGATTAGGTAATTACCTGGAGCAAAAAAATAAAAATAAAATAATAAATTAATTGCCGTCGGGCATAGTAGGAAAAACAGTAGTCGCAGCTCGCAGCTCGCAGTTTTTTTTTTTTTTTTTTTTTTTTCTTCCTTCAAACAAACGAAATATAGCCTTATTTTCTTTATTTTTATTTTTCTATTATCTAAGTTATGTCTAACGATAGTGAGAGCTGTAATTGAGTTTATTTACTTAGTGTCTTAATAATACAGCGCTAATTACAGTAGGCCCATATTAGGGACAAAGGCCTATCTACACCATTTCGATCTGCTTAGGGCAATTCTGCGGTAAAAATTCTACTTTATAAATGTTGTAATGTCGCCGTCCCATCTTTTCTTTCATTTTACCCGTTTGCAACCATTTCTTAAATACCAAAATGCAGTGGCGTAGTCGGGGGGGGGGCAGTGGGGGCGGATGCCCAAGATACCTGAAATTGAATGTAAAATATGCAAAACTGAGCAATTTTTCGCATTTAAAACACGTTTTTTTATGAAAATATTTTGCTAGAGTAGCAATCTTACCTTCTTTTTTATAAAATAGTCCTCTAATATCGGTAATTTTTAAAAAATACCCCTATCTTTGACTTTTTCTCCCTTGAAAATCTTATTTTGCCCCCCCCCCCCCTTGGGAAAATCCTGGCTACGACACTGCCGAAATGTTAATATGTGACAGGTTCTATAAAAAGGGGCAACTTTGCCGATCAATTAAAGTCTCAGAAAACGTGAAAAAAGAAAAACAAAATTTTTTTGTCGAAATATCAATTTTGAGATTTTGATTGATTTCTATAGAAAAAACATCGCAATAACGAAGACACGAAGAGATAAAATTTACGCGTATGCGAGAGAAGAGGGAGAGAGAGAAAGAGAATTATGAAAGAGAATGAGAAAAGAAATGCGAATGTCTGCGTTCGCTTCTTCGTGGGTTTTCGGAGCTCACGAATAAATCCGATGTTCTGAATTGTTACCACGCAGAAGAGCGAGAAATTACCTTTCCAACAAGCCCTGGTTGAGGCTGGTAACGTGATTCTGTGACGAGTTAGGGCCGCTTGACGGAGTGGGAGAAAAAGGTGTGTCTAACTTTAAACGCGTTTTTCCCAAAAACGTGTTTTCGCGCGTTCTTGTTACACTCATTTTTGACCGCTTGTATCTCCGGAACAAAAAAAGCTACAAATCTCGCCGATAGCTCGTTGGAATGAGCATTCATTCCTCTATTACGAGTATGTACTGTGTAACTCAAAATTCGTCGGATCGACAAAGTTACCCCTTTTTATAGAAACTGTCACATATATCTTCATTTTTTTTTATTCCTGCTCCTACACGAAAACTTGGTGTATTTAGGTGTAAAACTGGGTACCCAAAATGTTAACTAAAATTGTTTCAGAGGTGCCATAAACGGGGTAAAATTTAAAATAGGATTTTTCCTAAGAAAAAAATGTAATTCGGCTTATTTCGCCTTTAAAAATCGAGAACTCAAGGGTTAATCAATGCAACTGTAAATGCTAAAAAAGAAAAGTTGATCAAGTGCGTATAATGACTCCTTTTTATGATTAACAAGTACGCTGAACTCATATTTGAGGTAATTTTGGATGTACCCTCATCATAAGGGCTCTAGTTGGGGTTAATGGAGCAAGAATGTCGATTATACGGCTTCTCGCAACGCTGTGTAAATTTTGAGGTTATTAAGCTCTAATCTTTACCTATTAAGATCGCGGAGGGCTACAATCTGAAATATTGACATTTGTAATATGTCACAAGAAAACATACCTTAGGGTGATGAAGGTTGAAATTGAGATTTTAACGAATTTTTATGGAAGTAGGCACGGGGAATCCAATTAAGCTTACCGCGAAGTTTCTAGCTCTTTTCCCAACTAAGATGTCAAATTAGGCCTCCACAAGTTGATACAGTGTTGCCAGAAGGTTGAACAACAATTTCCCGTTGAAAACTCAATTTTACTAAAAATTGTTTTTCATCCTATCTTTGCCTGTACTGCAAAATTAGGATTTTCACCATTTAAGGTATGTTTTCTCGTGACGCGTTACATTTTACTCATATGAACAGCCTTTTTCAAGAGTGTTATAAGTCCGATTATGGCAGTTTTGAGTTATGACATTTTATACAACTTTGAAACTTCACCTATTTGTTCAAAATGTTATATCACGACTCGTTTTTTGCAGTTCTACAAAATGCGTTATAAGAAACCTAAAAATCTGAAATTAAAGGAAGCTGTACCGAAACGGTGCTGCTACCTACTGCTATTTTTTCAAAGTACCAACAATACTCAGACACTTGGTATTCGCCCAGGAATCTTCTTTTTGCTCTCCTGAAAAAATGCGTTTTTGAACGTATAATACTCTTGCAAAAGCCTGTTCATATGGATATTAATTATAAGCCAACATTTTTTGGGTCTTCGAGTCAGTAGCGTAGCCAGGATTTCCATAAGGGGGGGGGGGCAAGCAAAATTTGTTAAATATGCCTTGTTTTAATCGAGTTGCTATTTACTGTAGTAAAAAAAAAAAGGTAGCATAGTTTGGACGCTTATAGAGGCATGGCTCTGTTTCCCCCGGCTACGTCACCATTTTTGAAGTTATTTGCGCTATAACCCCAAATTATCAAGGTTCACCAGTGGCTATAACCTGAAATAATGATTATGGATAACAGGTAATGAAACTGAATATTATTGAGAAAGTTGAATTTGTCCATTCAAGTTACAGAGTAACAGTATACAATGTAAAGAAGTCATCATAACGTGCACTTGTTCAGTTTTGTTGGCTGGCATCCACAATTGAAGAGCTGACTTCCAAGTGTCCTAGTCCAAAGTTACCGAAATTGATATTTTAGCGCCATTTGCTAGAGAAAGAAAAAATACACATTCCAGCGTTCACCGCGAATTTCTATCTCTTTTAGGAGACGAGTTACACATATATGTGACTTGGGATCATGAAATGTGCCTCTGGTGTTAAAAATCATTTTTCACTTTCTTGGCAATTTTTATAGAAAAAAATCACGCTCTTTCGAATTAAACAAATCGCAGCTTCCTATCTTCATTAGTTTTTTCACAAATTGCATTAATTTAAAAATTACATCAAAAGTTTAAAAACATCTGTTTACACGGCGTTGTGTGAAACAAGCCTACAAGAATGACCGAGAATAAGAATTTGACACGTGGTTGTCATAGCAACGCGTAAACGCTCCATCACAGATGTACATATTCTATGTACATGTGTGCGCACTACTACCACCATCCCATCTTTACACTCGTTCATCTCAAAAACCTGTTTTCGCACAAGAGGCACATTTCATGATTCCAGGTTACATATGTGTTCAAAGCACTGATACGTGCCTCTGTTAGGCTGTTACACCGCAAAACTTGTAATCTGTAGTTTGAATCCAAAAAATTTATTGGTGCATTTTACATGCCGTGAAAAGGTGAATAAGTGGAAGTGTTATTCGTTTCCCTTCCAAACTGCCCATAGTCCACGACTTCTTCCACTTTGCAGCTTCACAACCAGAAGACAAACAGCATGTTCATGTTCAAACTTTGGCAGTATGGTTATTATCCATACAACTTCCCATTCATCCACTCAGTTCAGTGTTACCATCTGTACATCACGTTGTGAGAACATTTTTTTAATTTCCCAAACTTCTGTGTTTTGGACTAAGAGCACTTTGGAAATCAGGTCTTCAGTTGCGTTAATACACCCTCGAGAGCCTCATCTTTAACCACTCATATGCCCCCTGAATCAAATTTTTATACACTGTGGCAAACGAAGGCATCACAGAAAACAGTATTTTTGGGTACGAGCAATTTATTTACTCCATGTCGATTTTAACGGTGAAATAAGTTGAATTGCACTTTTCCTTATCGGCAATCCTATGTTAGACTTTGCCCAGTTTGTGGGACCCCTCCAAATTTTTTTTCTCTCACTGAAATGTCGGGTGAGTTTTTATCCCTAAACACACCAATTTTTCATGAAGGAACAAAAATCGAAAAATAAGTGCCACCCCAAAGTCCACCATCCTTCAATCGAGCTACATGTCCTGGCCATCTCCATATATTTTTTTTTTTGGTTCAGTCTACATAGAAAAATCGTGTCTTTATTTCCTCTTTTTTTTCTCCTTTTTTAAAAAGTTATTTTGTCTTTTTATTCCATATTCACTTCCATACCGGTGAACCTCCATGCAACTGTTGAAGATTTTGGTTTTTGATTTTAGCGAGGAAAAGTCCTTTGAAATTTATTAAATGTCAGTGTAATACTTTTTGGTTACTTGAAATTGTTTGTCCTGAATAGATCACCTCTTTTTTTGAGGTGATTTTTTTGTCCTACTACATATTTTTATTGTGCAGTTTTTTGCTGTGATGTTGAGAATTTTGGAATTGCTAGGGTTTGAGTCACCCCGGCTTTTTTCCTTCTTCATTTATTTCTAGTACCACATTCTTTAAAGTTAGTGCTTTGAGCTCTTTTAGCACAGCCCCCTCCGTCATTGGCTTGCGAGGGCTGTTGAGGAGGCTCAAATGTATTACATTATTGTTATTATTATATCGCGCAAGTTGTTGATTCGATTGATGTTTACATTGATCCCTCTGGGGTTCCAATTCAAAGTTCCCAAAGATTTCTTCTATGGCACAGTTGAACAGGAGAAGAGACAGCTGATCTCCTTTTTTCCTTTTCTTTAGAATTTCAAAGTAATCGTCCACCTAATTAGCATCTAGTCCCAAGTCACATTTTTGTAAATTTTTATAAGTGTTTTCAAATTTGGAAGGCTTAATTAGTGAATCAAGAAACATAATTTTTAATCACCCTTATCATGGGCAGGAAAAATAAGCAAGAACATATTTTTGGTTGCCTTAATCATGATATTGATAATAATGGAAACGACCTAAGTACCAAAAAATCTAGAGTCCGACCGCAGCATGGAAGGACATTGTTACATGGACATTCCAGGCGATCACGTTGACGCGCTTGGACACATTTCAGTGCCTTCTCTAATCGTCCGTTTCCGGCGTCGCTCGGCATTCTCCGTGTCGGCCGATCGAAACGGGATGGAACGAATGACCGCGTAAAGAAGAATGCGCAACTACATCACGACGGAACGTTCTTCCGCGGGACACTTTTTGCGGAGCGTTTCCTGTGGAATTTTTCTTTTTCGCAAGACGAGCCATTAGACTTATCCATGTCAAAAAGAAAAATGTGTTCGGTCGAAATTTTCCCCAAGAAACAAGGAAAAAAGACGTAGGTAAAAGATTTTAGTTGACATGCCTTAAAAGTTTGCTTCTCTTTTTCCTGGGTGGATGTACCCCCATAAATCCCTTGTTTGCGCTATTAATCTTGTATAGATAATCTTTGAGCTGTGGTGATGATTGAATGACTGGGTGAACTGACTCGGAATAAATAATTTCACACAAATCAAGCCGCATAATTCTGACCTCCAGTCGCAGAAGTGGGAGGCGTGAAATTCACATTTGAAAAATTTTTCGAGCTGGTAAATGGGCGTACAGCGATATTTTTTTGAATTCTGTGTTCCCATTGCAATTTTCTTTTTTTCGATGGACTATGCGATGCTCACGTTCACCATTTTCGACAACAACGTCGTACGTATAATAAATCTCCATTTCTCGAATTAAATCGTAATGCCGCGCGTAATTTAACTAGTATTTAAGCACCCCTGAATAAGATTGGGAAGAACTCATTTTTATGGAAAGAACGCTCGGGATGAAGAAAAAAGGAGGAAGAGGAAAAAGAAGAGAGAAAGAAATATATTGGTAAAAAACATGAGAAGAATTCGAGCGCGCGTTTTAAATACGAAAATTAAGCGAGTCACAGTTCGCGTAGTTAAAATACAAGGAAAGGAAAAGGTAAGTCTTTTTTTGAAATCTAACTCTTACGCTGTTTCCCCAGCGTAGCCCGGTTTTACAAAGGGCTTCAATTATTACTAATGTGTTAAAAGAGGGTGGGTAGACGCGAAATTAACCGTATTTTTTGACAAATAAAAAAATATACATCAGAAAAGAAAGTAGAACCTTTTAAAATTACTCGATTTGTTCGAAGGCATTGTAAAAATATTAATTTTAGGAGCTGAGTTGAAAATATTCGTAAACTGCTTTATTAGAAGAAATAACCCGAGGATGTAAATAATTTAAAAAAGTGAGCAATAATTACGGGAGCAAAACAAAAAGAGAGCAACTTCGAAAAGAAATATCTTTGTGAAAAAGGGAAGAAAATCGCTAAGTAAATAATTTCTGTTTGTTGAAAATTTCGATGAAACAAAGTTGATCGATTTCGAGGAGCTACACTGCTAAAAAAATGAATCGAGGCTGTAAGTGAAGAAATCGAGAGTAAACTCACAAGTCTGCTGCGTAAATTTTTTTTATCGAAGGAAATTCATGCTGGCGGCAAATTCGTAGCGAAGGAATTTTTCTCTGGGAGAGGGCAAGAACTTGAAAATACCCACTTACATTTTTTAAACTGCAAGGCTTTTGAATTGTTCATGTTTGAAAGTGGATGGGATTCCGGAGTTACATAAACAAGCAGAAATGTTGGAGACTGGACCATCTAAAATTTTTATTTGAATATTCATAATTTGAAAACGATTTGTATATTTGTAATATTCTGGTGGAAATGAGGAAATCTGTACATGATTTCAAAACCTACGAAGCGTGGAACTTCCCCCGCCTCCCTCCAATTATGTATTATTTTAGGTGTATCGTTGCACGCAGGGACTTCGGGATTTTTTCTGAGAGGAAACCAAAAATTTACTTCGATGATATTTTAAATGAAAAGACTATATGAAAGCGGAATTGATTACAAAGTTCTGAAATTAAGAACAAAAAATCAAAGTTGAAAAAGTTTACTAGCAAGTTCAGAACAACTGGCACAAGAAATAGTAATTTTCTGTTCTCAGCGTGTCTTATAGTGTAGAGCAGAAAATCTCCATGCGAGAAAAGGATAAAGATTAATGTGGCCTCCTGTCTGTATCCATGGCTGCAAAAACTGAGACGTTTGTCTCAAGTAAAACGCAAATCAGTTCAACGATCGAATTTCCTCCCTCTTTCACCTCCCTGTGGATCCAGAAACGATTACAGACGCGTAAAATTGAATTAATGAAAAAATAAATTGACATACTCGTAGTTCCCTAATTTCGAATACTAATTATAATTATATTTAATTGTCAATTTTTCCCCCTCTCCTTTGGGCGTCACAATTGAAATGGAAATTTGTACAACTTTGTTATCTTCGACTTGACAAGTTTTGTTCCCAGCATCATGTTAGAAAGCTTGCATTAACTCGAATCTTTTCCCTGCTGCGAAAAGAAAGATTTTGACATTTTTCTACAGATTTTCATCTGTCTTCAAACACGCTCTATAAAGATGTGTTTCAAGATAACTCGATATGTCAGGATGAAGAACTGTCACCATTATAAGTTTTTGGAATTTTGATTTTGAGAGCCCAAATCGAGACCGGATGGAAAATACGATGCAATATTCAAAATCAGCAACCAAGAAATCATTATCCAGTCGTTATTTCGATTTTCAGGTAAACGTAGGTTATGACACAACATTAGTCAGTTTTGCCAACATGAACACACGTAGTTATTTTTTGACTGACTGTGCAACAAACGAGGAAAGAACAATGATTTCGTTTCATGATTTTGTATTTGTAATTGAAACAACGTTTCCTGTTTGTAATTTTTGGAAATCAAATTCAATTTCCTGGATGGACTTGTTGCTTTCCTGAAACTGCCAACTCGTATACTCTGAAAATTTTTTAATCTGTAGCCAATACTTATAATACGTTTCTCAACATGCGATTTTTGAAGATCCCCGTGCTGCTCTGCAGCATTAGTTGTTAATTGGAAGTATAATGAATGATCTTGAAATATCAAAAGTCAAGTTGAATGTTCACTCTCAACTGTTCTCAGACTCAACCGATGTGAGTGGTCACAAGCTCAAATGAAAGGTATTGATCCACTGAGTGTTCTTAGAGCAAAACAAATTCTTGACCCCAATTAGAATCTGAGGTATTGATGTTTGAGTGGAGGGAAAGCTTGGAAAAATCATAAATTAAGTCGCGTTTGAGTATAACTTGTGTAAGGTTAAAGTTAAGTGAATTCTAATACTTGATGACATATGTACATATAAATACCTTTCATTAAAAAAAAAGGGGGGGAGAGCATAACGATTTTCGCACAAGTATACCCATGGCTGGATAAAAATGAATCTCCATGGAAATATCAACCACTGAACTGAACTGCCACCATGAAGAACCTCGATTTCGATTCTCACCTGAAGTAACGCTCAAAAAGTAACACTTTTTTCGTTTATGTGGCAAAGCTTTCAATCAGCTGTTTTTTTCGTGATACTCCAAAAGAAGTAACGCTCAAAAGTAACGTTCAAGAAGTAACTTTTTTTTTCTTCGTTTATGTGCCAAAGTAAAGATATACAAATATCAAAAAAAAAAAAAAAAAAAAAAAAAAAACTTGAACAAGGGTGAAAGCTCCATTTGGTACCTACCTATTTTCATGAGCTGTAAATTTGTACGAACCTAAGATGCAACGTAACCGCACCAGGCAATCGGCATCAATCTTTTTTCGTTTCAAAATTGACTTTGAAATTTTTTTGAAGAATGGAGGGGGATGCTATAGCTCCAGCCCCTCCTTGGTTGCGCCCTTGATTTTTTGATGTGTTCTCGTTAATTCCTTCGCGAATTCCAATTGTTAGTTTATAATTCTTACTGTTAATATTCAACCTAACGGTGTTGAATCAAAAAATTTTATTTTCTGTAGTAAAAAAATAGGTAGTTGATTTTGATTCTTTAATTTTTACCGACTTTTTTTATTTTTATTTAGTGTCCATTTCTGAGTGTGAGTGAACTTGGTAATATTCCGTGTGTAGGGTGTGCCAATTCACTTTTTCTTCACTCCACTGATGATGGCATAACAGCCGAAAGCGCTCTGGAATACAGAAGAAGAAAAAGTGAATTGGCACATCACACGGAATTATTTTTATTTGTCGACTTGGAATTACCAATTTTGTTTCAGCACTCAGCTTGGCAAGGTAAAGGTATCGATTCTATCGATATTTATCGATACTTCTGAACGCCTAATTGATACTAATCTGTACTTTTTTGTTCGATATTTGACACCCCTAGTATCGAGTATTTTTCCAAAGAGTGAGGAAAAGAATTCAAGAAACTAGGGCTTTTGGATTTTTACTCAGTTTTCGCAAGCAGGGGTAACTAGTAACTACATCTACAAAATTCTGAATTATTAGCAATATTTTCTGTGCGCATTATCATTATTATGAACATGTGTGATGAGAGCGCCGATCTCCCTCATCGTATCTCTATAGTTCAAGAGTCCTAATTCTGTAAGAATTAGCTTCTGTGACCGCTGGCAGTTTGGCTATAATTTTACCACCTCTTAAGAAATACTCCTAGCCGCAGACCAAACTTCACTTTCAGTTGGTGGGGGGGGGGGTACAAGGAAATTTGCCAACAAATATTTTTTTAACTGAAAATTCGTCGACAAAATTTTTGAAAATCTTTAAATTTGCCAATTATTTAATTGAAAAAAAGAAATAAATAAACAAACAAACGTTCTTAGAACAAGAAAAATTCAAATGGACAGTTTCAAAATTCTCCAACGGCGAGATTATTGCGGCAGGGACGTACCAATAAGGGGAGCAGGGGCAACTTACCCCCTCCCCCTCCCCCTTCCACCTTCAAAGGAATTTTTTACTCAGCAGTTGGGAAATTTTGCCATTTTAGTCGGGCGAGTTGGAGAAAACCAACAAGTTGAAAGTTTTATTCGTTTTTTGATACTTGGGAATTTTCAGTCGAGCCATTTGGAAAAATATAACAGGTCAAAAAACATTTTTTTTTTTGCTTTGATACTCGGAAATTCTGAGTTGAGTCAGTTGAGACTTTCCCAATTTTTACCCTCTCCCAGGAAAAACTGTTTGATACGTCCCTGATTGGGGGTGTTTCACATCCCCCACAGTTTCATTCCTGCAATTGGAAACTAAAACCATATCCTCCGAGTACTTACATTTGCGCACATGAGCATACCCTAATCTGGGCGGGTAAACTGGAAGGATGTTAGGAATACACAACTTCTTTTACAGATTAAGATGGTCGTTATTTACTCTTGGTGATATCTTTTTCTGAATTTCCTCTGATTCGTCTCCTAAATTAGTTCCACTAGAATCAGAAAAAAAAGCTACAAAGTTTCAGGTTAATCGGATTAGAAGAATCCGTGCCTCAAGCTCCCATTCGTTCTTAAGGGAAAAACACACGGAGTTTTGACTTTTGTTCCAGACTAAATTTCCCTCCTATATACAGCAGGATCAAAGCCCGTAAATTAAACGAATAGAACATTTGCTACTGGATTCAGCTTGTGACACTGGAAAATAAGTATTTTGCTTTCAACTTTTAGAATTTAATAAAATGTTCAACTTCCTCAAATTTCAGGCTCTAGGTCAAACCGAGAATCTAAAATAAAACAGAATAGTCATTGAAATTCGAAATTCAACGTTTGCTACCGACTTTCAGATTTTCGAAATGTCTTCCACATTTCAGCTTTGTTTCAACCTTTTATAGATAACACGTTCGATACTCAGCTTGAAACCTTCGGCTTTAGACTGACTAGTCTCTGACAGGAGTCCAAGATACTCCATTTTCAGGAACAAAATTTTACTTTCAGTTAGGGGAGGTGGAGAAGAAATAGTTGCCGACAAATATTTTTTTAAACTAATAATTCGCTGACAAAATTTTAAAAAAATTATAAATTTGCTGATTTTTTAATCGAAATATCTTTTAATTGAAAAATAAATCAATAAACAAACAAACGAACACAGACATTCATAAATAATGAAAAATTCAAATGAACAGTTTCAAAATTTGCCGACTACCAAATTATTGAGGAGGGGTGCTTCAACCCCCCATCCCTTCATAGTTTCGCTCCTGCTTCTAGCTGATTAAGTAAGGAAAATAGGAGTACTTTTGTGCATTTATTCGAATGAACTTCCAAAATTAACAACGTCTAATTTACAGAATGACGAAGAAATATCATGTTCGTATCAGCTGCTTAGTTACTAATTTTTGTAAATTTAAAGACAGAGTGAATATATCGTGAAAATGGTGCAGCTCGAGAAGAACGTCACACTGAAATACGTAGATGTACCTTTGCTGTAAATATTTTAATCGGATAAGAATTTTTGTCGTAAAAACGAACTATACATGCAGAAACCAGCCAAATCGACATCCACCTTTTCGGATGTAGATGTACCACCTTGCAACGGATCAAAAAATTTTTCTCGTTTTAATTATAATTCTTTTTCGCGTTACGTATAATGTAAAAAGTTGAAAAACTTTGCGAACAGTCGTATTAATTAATTCCAAGCCGGATAAATGAATATTTGGGAGTCGAAAAGCTCGAAAGAACAATTTCAATTTCAATTTTTTCTGTTCCTCGTTCTCCCTCTCTTGTTTTTCCGCCTTTCGTAAATATTGTGTTATTTGTATACCAACTGGCTTGAGTTATAATTCGAAATACGTTGAAATCGTTTTCTTTCCTTCTGATTTGAATTTCAACCATCAGCTTTCTGTATCCAAGTATCCGATGGTTGGTAGGTTTGGTCTCGCCATCCATTCTTTTTTCCTTCCATCCATAAAATTGCAGTAAGCGAGAATATCGTCCGATTTAGGTCTGGAGTCTAGAACATGCCTAAGAATGACTTTAAAACGATAAACTTTTAGCATAAATCAAACCTCAACGAATTGAGATAATTCGCTCTAAAATACACCAGGTTAGGAGGGATGAAGAGATGTAAGACAAGTGTAACTTATAACTTTTAAAAAGTCTCTCGAATACGACGGAGCATTCCGTGTAATGTCCTCGGTTATTAAAAATGGTCGTTTGAATTCGTTAAGACGTATTCAACGGCCGAACAGGCAGATATTAGAGACCGTTATATCAAATTTGGTCGCGTGTGACACTTTTCTGAGAACTGAAGAGCTTCTTAAATCTGGGCAGCCCTGAGCTGCGTGATCGGATACCGGGACCGAATTTTCGGAGCGATAGCCGGTAGCGAATTTTTTCGTGTCGGCGATCTTACCGACGATCCCTCTCGCGGATCTCGAGAAAAAAACGACGAAAAATTTACAAGAAGCGTTTCACGGGGAAGAAATTCAATTTGCGCACCCCTACTTTAAGGGCAGTACGCGAGGCGGCGGCGCGTGCGCCGAATTAATGAAGAGGGTGTTTCTTCGGACGAAGAGACAGAGAAGAAAAAAACCTTTTGTTTAATAAGATTCATTAATAGTAAGATGCCACTGGCTAAGAATTATGTGCCTCGAACAGACTTGATAAAGTCGTACATCGTTTGTCGCCTCTTATGACAACACTCGTGCAGCGCTTACCGATTTTTGAAAAATTTCGCCGTCGCCGTCGGTGGACAGATCATCGTTTTTCTCGCCATACGCGTTTTCAAAATTCACTCGCTCGTTCGTCTTTTCGACAATTTCCCGCGTATTTTTATTCGTTCTCTCGTGTTGTGTGCCGAAGCACGTGTTTGTAGACACGCCTTCTATATACTCCAAAAACCAGACGGATTTTCTATCATACATTTATTTATTTATTTGGCCTACGTCGACGTGCTCTCGCTCGAGAGAGAGAGAAAATATGTTCTGCGAATTTGGAAAATAACGCGATTTAGAATTTCGAAAAACCGCAAGATCACCGAGGACCAAGGTACGTCGAGTATTTTCCTATCGCCGTCGGAACCACACGTAGAATTAGCACTTTGAGTCGTGGATAGTGTTTTTTTAAATTATTTTATCGAGCATAATTTTCAATTTGCGAAAAGTCTAACAAGGTTCAGATATTTTCAGACGATACCTAGACCTCAGCTCGAGGTAAACACAATTTTTGGAGCGTTTTTAGCCCTCTCCACGGTGCCATTTGACATGGGAATCATGGTAAAACGTTTTAAAAATGTCGTCTATACTGGCAGCGAATGTCCAAAGTTGAAGCCAACAAACACAGAATTCGAAAATTTAATTTTCAAATTTTGGCGTATTGAGCATCAGTTAAGTCGCCTTCATCTCCTCATCCTGAGTATACTGATTTCGGTTCTTGGGAAAACCAAATCAGCTTTATTAATAACGAAGACCAAGACGAATTAGTTGACGCACAACAGGCAGCCTACATTTGAAAATTGTTAAGCTCTCAAGTTCTGTGAGCATCTAGATCACTCCAAATCATTTCGAGCAGTCACGAGGCCACGACTCTCAAACCTTCCGATTTTGACAAAAGAGGCAGAAAAATCTCGAGTCTGCTCTACAAATAAATACAGAATTTGAAAATTCAATTACCTTTAAGCTCAGAGCCATTGTACATCAATACGTCTTGATCTTTTCATCCTAGATACACTTTATTTTGGGCCTTGGCACGATATTTTCGCGAGAAATTGGCTGATAAATGCAAATTATTAGAACTTAGTTGAAACCCGAAATCAATTATATTAATGAAGGAGGAGGGGAGGGGGGGTCAAACGAATCAGTTGATGAATAATAAGTGGCGTAAAAATTTGAAATAGTCAGAGTTTAAGTTCTGTGAGAACCTGGGTCATTCCATGAACGGCGACTCTCGAATTCTCCGATTTTGACGACAGCAAAAAGTTTCTAGTCTGGTCTAACAGAGATACAGAATTCGGAAACTGAACTGGTTAATGATATCGAACTATTAGAGCCTCCACATTTAATGCTGATAATACATCGTAAGACCGTAAATCAATTGAAAAATAATTTTCCAAAAAATTGTTATGGTCCGAATAACTGTTAAGAAAATACATCACCCATGGACGGTGGAAATCTTTGAACTCAAATATCTCGGTTGCTATGTCCGATAGTTAAGAGCTGCATTAAGCACTAGGCTAACAAGACTATAGCCCATGGCGCAAAATTTTGAGGAATTTTTAGGGGCGCAAAATTCTACCGCAAGAAAAGAAAGCAATAAGAAGAAAACAAAAAAGGAATAAGTTGGATACTTTTGAAAACTGTTTGTAGTCAAGATAAATTAGAAAGACTAACAGTCTTGAGTATTGAGTCGAAATTAGCCCCTTCATTGAATGTAGATGCTCTCATAGAAACTTTTATCTAAAAAAACAAACAAACAGGAAGGCACTCTTGTAACTTTCTTTTTATTTGAATCAGATCTTGTACTCCTATTAAGAGTTTGTTTTACCTACCTATTATTATACATCTACTTAGGTACTTCTTTTGTAGTGTCACATGTTTCAATTTGACTGACAAAATGACAATTTTCTCTTCATAAAATGGCGGAATGAAGCATAAGCCTATTTATTTAAATATAGAGTTCGAAGTTCCTCAAAACATTGCTGTATCAATACACTGAAAATAATATTACTCATTGAAAGAAGTATCGACCTGTCGCTGATAAAGGGGGGGGGGAGAAATAACTGTGTACCACAGGGCGCAAAAAAAATTTAGCCTATAGTGCAAAAAAGCTTAATGTGGCCTGCCGATAGTGATATTGCAGTTTGGTACAACTGTTGGGATCTATTTGTTGTATATCCAATGACATTGATAATTCAAAATTTCAAATTTTGGATGCAATCGTTTTTATAAAATTACTCTTCAGTTTTAATGATGAACAGATCGAGACAAATCTGTCGATGAATAATAAGTCAGGCCAAAATTTGAACATATTTGTAGTTGGTCGAGACAAATCCGTCGATGAATAATAAGTCAGGCCAAAATTTGAATATATTTGTAGTTGAATATTCAAGATTTGTGAGTTCCTGAGTCATTTCATGTCAGTTCGACTAATCGCGACTTTCAATCTCAATTTTGATCAAACTGATAAAGGCTAGAATCGGTTTTAAAAACGTACTTCATTTTTCGAGTTCTCGAGATTCTTAAAATATGGATATTTCCCAGAAACGAAATCAAATTTTCGCTGTATCCCGTGGAATAATCGAGCTACAAAGGTGCATGAGCACTGTTGGGAGGGCTTGAATGAATTAAATCATATTTTGTATCACATTTCTCCCAATTCTTTTTATTACAAATTTTCAAAAAGTTTCAAACTTGTAACCTAATGCCTTCCAAAATCCCTATAGGTACATTTAGATGTGACTGAATTTCTACAAATCATAATGACTTTGTCAGCTTTCTCCCGAAATTTAGCGAAATTGATTTTTCATTCAAGGGAGAAATAAATAATCGTAGAAATGCGCCTTGTGGTGACAAAAATTTCTGGAAGACTGGGAAAAAGTACAGGTAATTTATTATATTGATCAATGTACCGAAAGTTTTAATCAATCAGAAGGGGTTCCTCGTCCCTTAAGAGCCAAATATTGACTCAAATTGGGCTAAAAGTACTTAAAACTCGTTGATAATTTCTCATGAAAAGCAATTTCCAGTAAATATATGCTGTTTGATACATTCGATAAATCGCGAAATACGCTAGAAAACTCAATTGTGAGAAATTATTTTGACAATAAGGTTCTGCAGGTAGATTGGTAGAAATTTTTAGCTTGTGGATCAGATAACATGACCAGCTGTACAATTTTCAGTCCCTCACCAATTTTTCCCACCTCAGTGTACATGTACTATCCCCCCCCCCCGAACGAAAAGCTATAGTCGCTAAAATTTTCACTAAAATTTGGCGAATTATCTGGCAGAATCTATCAAAATTGTGAGTCAATCCAAATATACACGTATTCTAGGACACATCAAACTAAAAATTTGAAAATTTCGTAAAATTCGTAACAAAAAATTTGAGGAAAATTTTAAAAGCTGCTCATTTAATCCTTTGCAACGAGTGTTCACGTATTCTTGGTTACTCGATTATTCCGTGAAATACAGCCAGGCGTGGATTGTGAATTCCCGATATGTTGGTGTCCCTTCAAGCAGAATTGGCAAATTTTAGAGGGCTGCAGAATTTTTTTTTTCGTGAACTTCTTGGCGGCTCGAGTAGATGGGGAAAATCAGGTAAATGACAGCAGCATAAAAATTTATATTCCTCAATAAGATTTAAGAAATTTATTTTCTTAATGATTGTACCCAGTTTATTGGAGGTGCTGGGTGTTAGGTGGAGGCGGCAAATTCTGTAAAGGCACTGGATGACAGATATCCATTCGTTCCTGAATTACAGCAACAATTTTGTATGTTTTCGGAGAAGATCCATTCTTGTAAGACACTGTGAAAACTTGAGGACGAAAGTTTATTTGGAGAAAACGATTTCGCAGATACATTTTAAAAATAAACCTTAACCGTCCCTGTTATTTTGGTCAAAATCCAAGAAATCCGGAGCCAAAAATATTAATGTTTATTCGAATTTGCATAGAACGACCCATTTACCACTTGCCCCAAGTTGAGGCTGTGAATGCAATCAAATTCAACAAAATTTTATCTGCGTTTTTTTTTTCCCTCAAATGGTATTTTTCAATCGGAATGGGCCAACACTTTTCGACTATATAGTTTTCTCGTTTTTCTCTAGGGCCTATAGACTATCATGCGGGGGAGGCCCAGCGAAACTAATTATTTTCATCATCATGAAAGTCCTAAGGATTCGTATGTCCTTCTATCCATAAAAATTGTTACCCAGGACACACAGGTTGGTCGAACACCATCCGCAGGAATGAGAAATGCGAAAACCTGATGCCCAAATTATTAAATCTATTTCTACTTTGTTACGAAACCAACCTTAATTTTGCCACCGGACTAAGCTTTTTTCGATTGATCTTCCTTCAATTGGGCTTTTTTCATATAATCCTTTTGGTCAAAATTGGAAGCGATTAGGGTCATGTTATGGCATTAAGTTCAGCATCACTGACAGACACGACACTGAAAGTGACAAGGTGGATGTAAAAAACTTTTTTTATATTTCAACTTAAATTTTCGTGAAAATTTGCAAGAAATAAGTATCTTACTAAACCTTTGAAACTGATGATTCAAATTTTCGACTACTATAATACAAAAACAGTACTTGCATGGGTCTCCAGTTTTCGGTCTTTTTCAAATTGAATTCCCCCCCCAAAAAAAAAAAAAAAAAAAACAATTCTGAAAGAAGAAATACTTTATATTGCAGTATGGTCTGATTCAAAATATTATTTTTTTTCAAATATTCTACTTGATTAAAACATTTGATGATGTTCCCTTTAATGCTGATCTTCTTCAAAGTCAATGTATTTGATGTTCCTCTTACTGAAATCGACATATTATAGGTTCCTTTTCTCTAAAATCACCATCTTTTGAAACTTTTAAAAAAGTATAAATGATCCCTAAAACGAGAATACATAACTGAAAAAATATTTCAAACAATGTACACTCCATAGGTTAGCCTAGTTAACCAAGTCAAATTGAATGACGATCGAAAAACTTGTGTTGAAATTTTTTGGCAGATTATTTTAGACAATAGTTCCTTAATGAAATATTATCGAACATTTAATCCTAATTTAATAATACGTAAAAACCCCTGGGAGACGCTTAAATGAACCATTGATTGGTTTTTCTTTGAAACTCGAATCCAAAATTCAGAAGCTACGCGTACAAACATAAGTTTTATTAAATCAGTTTTTTCTGTTGATTTCGAATCAAAGCCTAGAACATGTACAAGTCTTTCCATCCTCAAACTGGCGTAAAGCATTTTAGAAGCTGTTTATTTTTTTAAGCAAAAAAAGACGAGAGTCAAAATTTTGATGTCGGATTTAAAATCAACGTAAGACATTCATCGGAAAACACTAATTTAATTTTTAGATATATGAGATTTGAGTTTTAACATATTGAACCTATCAAAGGCCATTTTCTGGTTGAAAAAGACGCTTGGATTAAAATTTAAAGGTGGAATCAGAATTAGGGCTAAAATGGTTAAGAAACATTGACATTTTATTATTGATATCAAAGTATAAAATTCGTTCATAATGAGTCTTGAAAGGCAATGAATATAAAGTTGGAATTAGCCGTTACAGATATGGATATTTTGTGACACATATAGCTTTTGAACTAAACTTTGAGCTTTTATTTGAATTCTTTTATATCCACAAAATATAAATTTTGTGACGGATTGCCTTGGTCTGCCCTAGGGTAAGCATCCAGGTAGCTTCCCACCTTGGAGCATCTAAAAATTGTTTCCACCATCTTAACTGACCGTGGACTATAGATTTCCAAATAATCAGTAAAATTTATCCAGCAGATGAATGTAACTACCATTCAGAATTCACAGTTTTCTGTGCTCCTGATTGTGCTTGAGATTATTCACGAAAATGAAGGAGAAAATAGATCCTGTCCTTGTCATAACATTTTACCTTGGATGAAGAGACCCAGAGGCGTATATCCACGAAGCAGTCTTGAGGATTCAGCATGTAACAGAAATTGAATAGTTTGTAACCTCTTCCTCCTACTGCCTTGATGAATTTCGCCCTTAAGATGGTAATCGAGTAGATAAACAAAAGGAATCATTATTCATTTGAAAGGAAGTTTATTACCTAATTCCTATCCCATATTAGACCCCCCCCCGTCCTCCCACAGAGGAATAATTTTTTAAATATTTATGATTTTTTATCACTTCTTATCACCTATGATTCACGTTTCGTCTCTCGTAGAAACGTGACGTAGCGACTGAAAAATATGGAAAATTTTGAACGATTTCATCTGAATATTTTCTTCTTTCAACTGAGTACGAAAAATTACGAAGCTTCTACTCGTATATCAAATTATTGTAATTCATCCGATTTTCACACTCATTCACTATTCTTTTTTATTTTCTCCGGAGGGGGCAATCACCTTTATCTGTCTATTCGTGATTCGCACCTGTTTCAACAAGAAACGTTGTCTCTAATAAACTCTGAAAAAAGCTGCGGGAAAATACTGCCATATTTTCATCTACGCCTTCAGGTGATTGAAAGTTAACTTACTTTAAAATGATCTCGCAATAACTTAATTAAAAATTTGTAGCAAAAATATCCGAGTGCGGCGCACAGGTCCGAAATTTTCACGAAACTCGCCATTTTGGACGATGAACTTAATACGAAAAATTTTTTCGGCTTACCTTCCAATTTCAAAGTCTGTAATCTAGTTAATTAAATTTTAAACTAGTTCGTCACTTACGCCCATGATGTTGAATCCCTGAGGAGGCGGTAAGATTCAAGAAAAAACAAACCTTGTGCGAGGCGGAAGGAAGCTAGGGATATTGCCTCGAGCCTGGCCTTCACCAAGGAGCCCGGAGAGACAAATTTTCAAGAAATGTCATTGATGGATTGTCCAGCAGACTGACCCAACTGGCATGATTAGTAAATATTGTACGGACCATCATGTGGACAGTCTTGTATACGTCTATCAGAAATGTTGTAACTTTTGTAATCCCACCACCAATCGTGTTACTTGAATAATTCTTAGGTAGTTTTATTCTTACGGCTACAAAAAATTAACAGTATCTACTGATACATAACTTTATAGAAAATGCAGTGGGAACTCTTCCAGTGTCCAAGTGTCCATGTGGACAGTCCTCTACAGGAAGTAAATTAGGATGTTGAGAGATTTGAGAACCGAAACTGTAAAATACGATCGTCTTTTTTCTACACCTTATCCGTCTCACTGTTAAAACTTAATTTCAGTGGCCTCCATCATAGGATAAGTTTCCAGCAGACGCGGGGAACTTTTGGGGTGGGTAGTTGCCTGGCGAGCGACTGGAGGGTTGCAATAGGAAAATTTACAATGAAACACAGAAGCTATAAGCAATCACATTTATGGAAGGGGGCAATTAACAAAGGGTGAGTGGGTCTGTCCGGAAGATTTTTGACAGATATTTTCAAAACAGGAAGGCACCATTGAATTCCAATAATGATGGAAAAATTATCAACGAGTTATGAGAGTTTAAAAAGAAATAAAGAATTCTGAAATTCGAATAATTTGATGAAATGGAATATTGAACTTGGTTTAATATCAAAAGTCTCAAGCCACTCACACATATGTAATCTAAGTAAGATTCGTGTAACTTGATGTTACGTAACAAAAAATAATCAATTATGATAAAAATAATTTTTGCAACATTGGAAATTTATTTAATTTGATTTGGGATCATAAATTTAAGGAAAAAAAAATTGTTATCGAAAATTGTCACATTCTGGAAAAATGATGAGTTATGACAAGCATTTTGGACGAAAGTAAATTCACAATTCGAACCAATTCGACAAATTTGAAAATATAAATAGATTAGATATAAAGAGTTTTTAAGCAACTCGAATAGGAAAATTCAGTCTGATTCGTGGAAAATTGCAGTCACCCTGGGAAAACCACAATGAGTTCAACCAAGAATTCGGAAGGGAAAAATATTTTGAAATTCGAATAATTCCGTGAAATAGAAAATTGAATTTGATTCAATATCGAATGTTTTCGAAAAAGTCGTAGAGGAGATTTGAACAAGGTTCGTGAAAAATTGTTGTTGCTTAGGAGAAAAATTCGAGGGTAATGCTAAGAGACTTCCAAAAGAAAAGATGAAAATCCGAAAAATTTGATCTTGAAAATCGTCTTTAAATCGGAGTCATAAACTTTCAAATATCTCGTACACGATACTTGAGTAAGATTCACGGAAAATTATAACATTCTGGAAAAGTGATCTAAGAGTTACGACAAAGATTTTGGAAGTATGAAACCTCACAATTCGAACTGATTCTATAAGTATGAAGATTTAAATTCGATATCGGGTGTTTTCAAACCCGAATAGAAAAATCTGCTTGATTCGTGGAAAGTTACAGTCATCTTGGGAAAATCATCGATGAATCAAAAAAGAATTTGCAAGGGAAAAATATTTTGAAATTCGAATAATTTGATAAAATGGTTTATTGAACTTGATTTCATATTTTGAGTTTTCTTACAACTAGCGCACCAAATTTGAATAATATTCGTGGAAAACTGGTCACGTAGCTAAATATATAATCAAAGGGTTATAATAAAAATTTTTGGGAAAAATAGGTAAATTTGACAGAAATTGGAGTTGAACACAGTTTGGGATCAGAACTCTTTAACAAAGCCGTGTATGAAAATTGAGTAAGCTTCTTGAATAATTGTAGTCACCTTTTTGAAAAATGATTTAAGGTTCATGACAACAATTTCGACAATGAAAAACTCAAAATTTGAAAAATTTGTGAAAGTTGAAAATGAACATGGTTTCAGTTAACTTCTTCTTTACACGCCGTCTCCGACCGGAGTTTGGCGATCATCATGGCTATTTTCAGTCTGTTGGCGGCGCTCAGGAACAGTTCTGTAGAGCTATATTTGACCTGTCTCCAGGTCTGCCTCCCACGGTAATTTCTTAAGTCTCCACGCTGGATATTCTTGATTATTGGACAGCGGGAGTATTGTAAGCGCCCTCTCTCCACTGAAGGGGTGCCCGGACTAGGAGCCGTGTTTATAGTGTTTCAAGACATAATATTGTGAGAAGTATTCCAGTGGTTGTCCGTTGTCGCTTGGAGGGTGTATCTTTCGGAGTTTTCCATCTCCCAAGTGCTTTCGGTACCAGGTAAAAGCTTCTCTGCTGTTCGACCTTACTCTTACTCCTGTATCCGTTCATTCTATTTTATGTTCGTTGTTATAGAGCTAAGACACAGCTAAACCCCCTCATCGCGACAAGGTGGTACAAGTCAGATTTGAATTTAGAATTTGGAATCTTTGGTCCAAGAAGGGTGGATACCATATTTCTAACGCCCCTGGATCCGCCGAAAGGGGCACTTCAACTAACTGTACAAACGAAAATTTAGCCTGATTTGTGAAGAAATGCAGCGGTTGCACCCACCACTGGGTAAGTTCCCGGTAGATGCCGAGAACTTTTCTCGTTGTTGGTGGTCGTGAGAGAATAGTGAGTTGCAATGTTAAGAAAAAATTACAAAGGAGCATAAAAGCTGAACTAGCACATTTGTGGGAGGAGCAATGAATAAAGAGTGGGTGAGTCTGTCCAGAATATTTTCACAAGGTAATTTTCAAAACAGGTAGGCGCTACTGAATGATATGAATTTCAGCCAATTTTTTTGAAGGATTTTGAATTTTGAGTCCTTCTGTCCTCCACTATCGACTAATAATTTTAATTTCAATCAAATTCATGCAGTGGCGCAATCAGAAATTTCCTTTACGGGGTGCTAGAATTTCGAGTTTACTTAGTACCTACCCATTTTTAGGGGGGGGGGGAAAAAACTATTGCAGAACTCAACCTTTTATTTTGACCTTGTTTAACAGTCGAATAAACATTTCTGTTTTCATATCGACTTTATTTCATTTGTCAACTCGTCAACTTGTAAGCTTATGGTACCTATTCTTTTGAGAATATTGGGGGGTGCATTAGCCCCCATACACCCTCCTTGGTTACGCCACTGAATTCATGTTACACGACCTTGAATACCGATACGTGTACATACTTGCTGACGTTTCAAATACCTTCCGCATAAATTATTCTTTTTTAAAACTAAAACTCAAATAGGAATTCGAAATTCAAAATTCAAATTCGAAATGACTTTTATTTTTACTTAACCTCTATCATAGGTTTAGTTGCCCTCTGTTGGGCAAAGGCCTCTCTCAGACGCTATCATTACCCCTTATTTTGCGCAATCTTGTGATATTGTTTGTGCTGGAACATTCTATCAAATTCATCCCTCCATCTAGTTCTTGGTTTCCCTTTTCTCCTCCCCCTTTCAAAAACCAGTCGGAGGTTATTTTAATAGAAGTATACTAGTTTGATTAGTATCATAATATTTACTTAGAACAATGCACTAAAACACTCTTCTCCGTCTTCTCTCCACCTCGGCTCATATGCAAATGTCTCCTCTATTGTTGTGCATTGCCTAACACAGTGGGCATCTTTTACTGCTAGGCGGGAGGTTCAGTGGGAGAAATGCTCCTTGATTGGACAAAGTAAAATGGGGAAACAGTGTTGACTAATCATATACGAAAAAAATATTAAGTTTCCTTATCAGTTCCCTTTGCAGCGTGCGATGGGCTACGATTAGTGTTGTTAAATTTCGTGGAACATTTTATTGAAATTTTCAAGAAAAATTTCAATATGAATTTCAAATGTGAGGTCGTTTGCCAATTAACTGCAATTAATTAACAATTAACATTGAACAACATTATAAATTTACTTTGTTCATATTTTTATCAGTTTTTATCACTATAAAATTTATGAATGTAGTTTTTAATAATATTTCATCTTAAAAATAGAAACCCTAATTAAGAGAACAACCGTAGTCAGTTTTGATTTTTTGACTTATAATTGACAGACTGAGCTATATCCGCAGCCATTATGCAAAAATGTTGCAGCTCATTTTATCAAATCACACTATACTCAACACACATTCTGTTTCATGTATTCCAATACACGATTTATATGGCATTTTCAATGCGGATTACAATGCCGTTTGCCATTTTCCCCTAGCATCTCTCAATTTGATGCAAATTTGAGATGATGTTTCGAAAATTGCTGGAATCGAGCTACCTTGGAACAAGATATAATAAGTTGGGAGACGAATTGAGTTCTCTTTTTGGTGCTATTGTGTTATTTACATGTAGGAGCGTACACTGTGAAAGTTTCAGGCAAATCTGATGATAACGGAGCAAGTTATTCGAGTTTGTAAGAAGTTCTTAATAACACTATTTGTTGGCTCCAAGAAAATGTAATTTTTAATATCGTCGCCTCGGTTTAAAAACCACATAAGTCTGAGTGTTATTCAGTGTGTACCCTAAGCTTTTCATTGCAGCTGCCCAAATTGGAAATTTGATGGTTTTACAATTTTTTTCCTACCTCAGTACCCCCACTCTCCCCCGATAAAAAAAATATACGATCCAAAAAATCATTTACGTCGAATGTTTAAGTAATTTTGCTTACGATTACATTACTTACCTACTTTTGAAATTTTGTACATTCGTTTTCATATTTTTGAATAGATAAAATTTTTCAAAGCATGTTCTTCGTTTCTTTTTCGAATAGGTTTCTTGTAGTGCCCAATAAGTTTTTTGTAGTGCCTAATATGGGTGGTACTGCTCGTTAGGGTACACGAAATGAAAGAACTTGCACAAGATAGGGAGAAATGGAGAGATAAGTCTATCAAACCAGTCGTAAGGCTGATAACCTTATCATAAGCAAGTCTATACTCGTATTTATAAAATATAGGGTTTACCTGGTTTTTAATGTAAAAAAAGAATTGAGGAATTTCAATTTAACATCCTTATAAATCGAAAGTGCAATTTAGCCCTCCTAGCAGCGAAACTAAACACCTTGGAGGTCATTCATCTAAATTTTCTATTCAGTTTTTTGGTATTTTCTGATGTTTGTACATTTGTGGACTTACGTGGTATTTAAACCGAGGCGACGATACGTTATTTGTTTAATTGGCGTGATTTCGTCTAAAATTAAATTTGCATCTCTGTAGAAAGTAACACAATTAAAAAAGTAATTCCTAAAGGCTTTCATAAGCTCTGAAAGTCAAAGTATAGAAATGACATTGAAATTTCCCACTTGTACTGTGAAAGTTTGTATTTGGCAACACTGAGTCTCTGTTGCCCCATAAACCTTGATAGCAGGTCTATTATACAAGAGAATAGCAGTGTGACCACCGCAGGTTTCGCAAACATCTCTTTTTAAGAAAGGCATTCGAATCTGTTTTTCCAGATTAAAAGTCTTTCCGAAAAATATGCAATACTCCAAAACGAACGCTACTAGGAGTCTACAAATTGAATATATATCATTGAATGTGAAGGTCTAAGCTCTTAATTCTCTTGATTATTTCGATAAGTCATTGTTAGAATAATACAGAGTAACTTCACCAAGTTCACAATTTTGAGCATTTTTCATACTTTTAAACGCATGTCCTCAAAAACTAGACGTGCTGGAGAAAAACGGCCAACGGCATTGTATTGTTGAAAATACTTTCAGAATGACGAGTACAGCCTTGAAACAAATGTTTCGGTCCACCCACTGGGACATAGTCCTCCTTGGTCAGTTATTTTGATACAAGGGTTATAGTCTAATTCCTCTTGGTGACAAGCTATTACTGGGGAATGGACTTTCAGAATAACCTAATGGGATTTGTGGAACAGAAAATTCGACATTTGTTGCATAAGTGTTATTATTTGAAAGTGAAGACAAGCTGGTAGTTCACCCATCTGAGCAGTGGATATTGCTCAGTCTGTTATTTAAGTCAAAAAATCAGAACTGACTCTGGTTGTTTTCACAATTAGGGTTTCAATTTATATTCATGAAATATTTTACGACGAAATTTTTTATTTTTACAACACTAGCTTCGGTTGCGTGACTCTCTGATGCGTTATTACTTCTCGTCGCCATTAATCTGCAATATAAGTTTGAACATTTTTGTGATTCTATCGGAAAATTTCAGTGATACTGAGAGAATGAGAGAAACAGTAACCTAACTGAAGTTTCAAAAAAGTCCCATTTCAGAATTCTTCTCATATGCACTCCACATTTAACTTTAATCTGATTGAGGGCAATAAGCTATTGCCCTTCTGATATTTTTATAATACTAACCTGAAAATGGTGTTCTCCCAATCAACTTTCCTAATTTTGTCCATACTTGTCACCTCCTCTTAAGGACAGATCGGAATGAGTAACTCAGAAAAATAACATGTTTAGAATAATACCCAGACAAACGTGTTGAAATTTTTTGAAATGCCGAAGGTTCGTGTAAAGTTGGTGTAAATAAACAGCAGCAGTCAAATTTTCTTTAGAGGTTATGTATTGATTGCACGGAAACTGCATTCACTCTCGAGTTTTAGGGTCCGGCTTCACCCCGTCAATATTACAGACTTCATTTTGCGCCGTTAAGTGACGAGGGAGTAGAAATAATTACCCGGCAGCACTAATCGTCGGGAGTACGGGGTTGATCGGTTACAAATAAGACATTTTCGTCGCTCCGACTTGAAGATGGTGCTTTAGATATTTTTGCGGCCAAACCCCAACGGAAAATTAATTACTTACCTAAATTGCTAGACGTATTCGGCCCTTTTAACAGAGATTTTTGAGTAGTCAAGTGATAGAGCTGATGTTCGACTTTCGGCAGCGACGAAGTATCTCATGCCGATTGTGGAATTTTTATAGAATCATGTTTGAACGTATTACGCGTATACGTTTTTGAAAGATTTTCATTCACGTAGGGGATATATTTGGCTCAACATTTTGGTGGGGTGGCTCATTTTCAGTGCCTTATATTTAAGAATCTGGGGTGTTTTTTCTCGGAAATAGTGCGTGAGAGAGAAGTGTTTAGTCTACACTGGAGCCGAGGGAATACGGAATTACGGGAAAACGAGAGACGAGAGAGTAGAAAAAGTGCGTGTATTAATTGACTGAATAGCAAAAGTAAGCCTTCATGCGAGTGCTAAAACATATGAACTGTAACTGAATTGAACTAAACGGATGTCCTACCTGGCCAATCGAGGGAGGAAAAGGAGACTGAGTCATGAGAATCGTATCGAAAGTAGAGGAATGCAGAAGACAAAAGACGTTTGTTAGACGCTCGCATTGTGCTACGTAGAAAGTAGCCAGGCAGGATGATTTATAAAAAAATGTACGTCAGCGAGAAAAGGGTCGCTGCAGATCTATATAACTAGTTTACATTTAGTATGATACAGGTAATACCGTGTGGTAATTATGTGCCCTGTATCCCTATTAGTGTTATAGTCTGTTTTCATTTTATTTTATTACTATCGAGTCATGGGGTCTGGTTGGCCGAGTGGACAGCACGCTGGTCTCAGAACCTGGAGGTCGCGGGTTCGAGCCCACGTAGCAACTCGCTACATTTTGACCTAAGCCGGTTTTCCGGCAAGTAGAGAAGAAGGCTAAGACAGCACTGACAGTCTCCCCGACGTCTCCGAGGTAATGCTCGAAAGAGCGGATTCCAGGGCTCGGGTTGAGAGCAAATAAAGAAAAAAAAAATTATTATCGAGCCACGGAGCTACACTCTCGGGCTAGGAGCTCAGAAAAGGTTGTTGTCTATATGTCGCAGAGGTATCGAGCAGCGGAAAGGTAGGTCAGGGTGTTGTTTGTATGCTTTTGGGAGCTGGAAAGGGCCAAAATTCGACTACGGGGGACGTGATGAGAGTTATGAAGGCAGGTGTGGGAGAAGCATGGGAAGAGTTGGTCCATGGTGAGAGGGTCTTCATCTTCACAGTGTGGGCAGTTGAGGGGATAAAGGTTAATGAGAAGATGCGTATGTGTGAGGCGTGTATGTCCTTAGGCGAGTGGTGATAACTTCCTCGCGGCGGGAGGAACATTGAGACGTTGATCGGAGGTCACGTAGTGTGAGCTTGATGTGCTGAGAGGCTTGATGCCGCTACTCTTTGAAATGGTCTGGCGAATGGCGGAAGTGAGATCTGTTGAGATAGGGAGGTGACGAGTGATATATGGGAGCTGCGTAGCTTGCTGTGCTCCTTGATCAACTACCTCATTTCCTGGGATATCAATATGGCTTGGGATCCAGATGAGTGAAATGCTCTTGATGGTGAAGGAAATGAGATGGAGAATGAGATGGATGCGTTAGACAAGAGCGTGATGTGTTGAAAGGCTATCAGAAATAGACCTTAGGAGGAAAGTGAATCTGAGAGAAACAGATAGTGGGTGGAGGTGGGTGGGTCTTCGAGCGAGGAGATCGTGACTATGCACTGTAGGATAGCACGGAGTTCGGCTGTGTGTGGATGGAAGCTGTATTTTCAAGTCGCAAGGAGTGTAGTAGACTATCTACGGAGTAGGCGTAAGCGGTGCGTCGGTTGTACTTCGAATCATCAGTGAAGCATAGGATACGGACAGAAATGCGGTCTAGAATTTCTCGCAAATGTGTTTTATAAACTTGGGTGTCGTTGTAGATGTTTTAAGGAATTCTATAAGTTTAAAATTGCATGGGGGAAGGTTCAACAACCAGGGTGAAGGTGATGCATGGATTGTTGGTAATGAATTGTAGGAAAAGATACGGGACAGTGTCCCTTCAAAATGTGAACGTAAGTGCGGTGAGGATTTAGGAACAGGGGTGTAGTTTGAAGGATTAAGGAGATACTCATAGACAGGAAGATTAGGGTTGTGTGCTATTGTAACGAGAAGTTTGGCAGCGAGTTGCATTCGGCGGTAAGAGAGAGGAGAAATTTCAGCATCGGCACACATACTCAAAGCTGAGCTAGTGCGAAAATAGGCTGGTTGGTTTGTCTAACTTAGCAATAACTCATCGGATTTTAGATAAACCAACCAGACTTGAACAATGCCTTTGACCATAGTCTACGTCCCAAAATCGCGTCTCTATGTAAAAGTCATTTGCGTCCTGTCGATAAAACACGCATTTCTTGAACTATTTAATGTAACTATTTTTTGCTTCCTTAATGGTTTTTCTTATGAGTTTGTTTGACAAATTGATTTCTATTTTTATGATCGTAGACTTATTTTTAATGTGTGAAAGTATTGCTCTTTATTTACAGAGTTTTTTCACTTTTGAACTCCCCTTTCCTCGACGCTATTTTCCTTTTGTGTACTTTAGAGGAGTTTTTGGGCACGTTCTATTTTCTTTTTCCTTTTTTAGGTCGAGATAATCACTATCTATATCTGGATAGTTTATGTCTCCGGAACCATCTGGTAATTTTGTGCTAACTTTTCTATATTATTTAGGGTTATCTAATGTCGCTTTTAATTGAGTGGTTTTGGTAAAACTGCGAGATTTATCTGATTCTATTTTACATTGAACTAGTCGTTGGGGAGGCTGTCTTAAGATGACGCACTTTTTTGAATTCCAATTTCTCAGAATGTATGGAACCAAAATGTATCAAAATTTGATGGAAGGTTGTTTGGCCTATCCACTACTTAATCTTAAAATTTTGTTATTTGGTCCCAAACCCTTCTCTCAGTAATCAAAATTTTAAAAAAAAGTCAAATATGGCATCTTAAGACCACATGTGTTCCTCTCGTGAGATGGCGAACTCATTTTTTTAAATGCCTGTTTCTCTACATGCATGGGACCAAAATGTATCAAAATTTGTACCTCGTAAATTTTTACCATGAGTTATAATTTAATCCTTTGTTCGTCAGTGTAAGGTATGCCTATAATAAAATTTTGGGACGACAGTGTACATCTTCTGAGACGCAATGTGTATATCTATAATCCAAGAACTGGGACGCAAAGTATACACGGTCTGGGACGCAATGGGCATATCTATAATCTTGCTAGAGACGCACAGTGTTGACACCGTTGAACAATCAATGGGAAAATAGGACGCATCGTAAGTCAGCCATGCTTACAGAAAATGTCTAACTGAACTCATACTACCACTTTGATTATATAAGTTCGATTGTTTTTCAAGTTCCTGATCAAATTTTTACATTACAAACTGCTATGAAATTTTTTTTTTTTTCAAAATAATTTGGAAATTTATTTTCACCGTGTTGAATAAAATATTGTTGTCAAAGTCTGTATGCTAATTTCTATATACCAACCCGAACTAACGAGCTTCGGTTCGTTATTGAACTTCAGATTATTTTTTATTCCATGTCCTCGATCCTAGACAGAGTAGAAGGGACAAAGTGACGTATTCAAGGTTTAAACCCCCATAACTTTACCCCTTCACGCCAGTAGATGAAAATTAATTTATGATTAAAAACTACATGATACCAGCTAGCTTTGGTCGCTATTTGGAAATTTCTAAATTACGTTGAGAATGATCTATGATGATTTCAAGAAAATTAGTCATCTTACCCCTAATTTTTTCACGGAGGTAAGGATGGAAGCAAGATTACTACAAATAAAAACACTCCTAAATATTTGTAAAAAATAGGTCGTTTATTATTTGTCCAAAGACAGCACGTGTATATATGTAGTATAGTTTTTAACCATAACTTAATTTTAATCGACTGGTGTACAGGGGAGAAACTATGGGTGTCAGTGGCGTAGCTAGGGGTTTCCCAAGAGGGGGGGGGCACAATAAGGTTTTCAAGGGAGAAAAAGTCAAAAATTGAGGTATTTTTTTAAAAATCGCCGATATTAGAGGACTATGTAAAAATATTGGAGAACACGTGCCCCCCGTGCCCCCCCGACGCTACGCCACTGATGGGGTTTAAACCTCAAATATGTCACCCTGTTCCCTCTCTACTCTGGAAGTGTTTTCAAGCGATAACGAATACCTCTTAGACTTTATAATGAAATTGAACTAAACTTCGCAAAAATGATGATGTATTTTGGTAGTTCTTTCAATAGCTTGCATCAGTGTTACCAAATAAAAAGCGTAAAACAGAAAAAAGCAATAGTCATCTTTCCTCCATACGTCATTTCGCCTCTCCTACTTTAAATAGAAGAGTAACTAGAGTTTTTTTAAAAGGTTTATTGCCATGATATATATAACTATATCCCTAAAGTACAAGTATAAATAATGGGTAACAGAAGTTAAGTATAATTATACTTCTAGATGTAAGTGCTGTCGAACGATGAAGACGAGTATAGGTTCCGCAGGTCTTTGGGAGTGAATTCAGCAACGTTTATAGGTCTCCAAGTTTGGTACAGCCCTAACAGCCTCCCCGACGTCTCTGAGGTAAAGCTCGAAAAGGTGGATTCCAGGGCTTGGGTTGAGAGCAAATCAGAAAAGAAGGATGAGGGTATGTGTTTTTACCGTAAAGCACTGGTCGGTGCAGTGAGAACACACTGGAGGAGAAGATTTATCGAAGATGTATTGGTGGGTCACTTTGGTATGTCCTAGAAGAATGCGGTTGACGCTGATTTCAAGTTAGCGACTTGCGTTGCACACTGCACAGGGTTCCGACGAGGGGGGTCCAGTTGATTACATCCTTTTTGAGCGCTTTGAGCTTGCTGGGCCGTTGATTCCGCATTGTTTCCCATGTATCCAACAAAAGTTAAGAGGTGTGCCCCTTTAAGTCGTCAGAGGTTAGAGCATGTATTGAAGTCTGATCAGTAGTCTGGGCAGCTGAGTTGACTATTTCATTTCCTGGGATATCGCAGTATGCAGGTACCCATATGAATGCTATTTCAGTTCCCATAGTGTGCAAGTGGTGCATATCAGGTAGTGTATGTGACTGATTAGATCATTTTCACAGATTTAGAACGTTTGATCATGAGCAGAGAGGCTTCTGAGTCGAAACATATTATTTAATGAATCCTGAGCTGTGAGACGTTGGTAGGTGCAGTAAAGATTGATATATCGCAAACATTTCCGCGGTAATGATGCTTGATATTCTTGGTAGTATAAAGGTAGTAAGTTCGATGTAAATTAGGAAAGCAGCTCCTGTTTTATTTGTTGTTTTGGATCCATCAGTAAAGTAGCAAGTCCATTCTTTGAAACTGTGCAGGATGGAGTCAAGAGAAACACGAAATCTTTGATATTACAAACCAACCCTATGGTTGTGACGTCATTATAACATTCAGTCTCTATTAATTAATTGAATTTTCTCCATCTTTTCTGGTGACCATGTTACCTTTCGAGACAGATTGATAAGCCACGACCATAGACGCAGACAATAGTAAAACCTGTACGTCGGGTAGATTTTCATTAATATACTGTCTAATTAGACTGGTATTCAAAATCTTATCAATGGATGTGTTTTCAGTATGGAAAGGAAGCCACTTAGCAGTGTGCAACATCAGCGACCTAAGGTTAGCCCACAAAACATAACCACAGCGATAAAACTAAAAACTACTTCCTTAACTTCGGTTTCGTTAGAGGTTATCTCAGTCACCATCGTTATTAACCTTCCACTTCTAATAAAGTTCTCATGCTCCATGCCTCCTCCCCCTAAAAAATGAAAGCTTGAGTAAAACAGTATAAAAGTATGAATATTTGAGGACATATATCCAGTGCGACCGCCACGTGATGGGAATTTTAAATTAATTTGTTCAATTTTTTGGGGGAAGGGGGGACGTATGGTAATGGTTAGAAAAGGTGAAGAAGATAACGCTTTATGAAAGTAAATAGACCTCCAACGTGTTTAGTATTCCAGATGTGGGCTGGTTACTGGAATTCCATTTTTTGAAAATTATAGTGTGGTGGAACGTATGGCGATGTACGCATGCCAAAGTGGCCCCTGAGATACCGTTCCTCCGGCCCCGAAAATTACCCTTTCGAGTATCGCATCAGTGGCCGGTGGAACGCTTTGAGGCCGACCCGAGCCCCCATTTCGCCGTTCCACTTCCGGTGTGCACTGTCCTGCGAGGTCACCATGGGGTCCCCTACTGATCGAAGTTAGCGTTTCCAGCACTATTCTGAGATTTGGGTTCTCCACAACCGGACGCGCTTCCTCTTCACTCACCCCTCACCACTCGTCTTGGTTTTGGAAAATCATGCTCTTGTACCTAATCTTGCCAACTCCGGTTCAACGTAGGAAGTATCGGTGTTTCCAATTTGCAGTCATTTTTGTCACTTAGTCTCTGTTCAGAGTCACCACCGACAGCAACTTTTTTTTTTACAGAATCAATAATATAGTAATAATGATAAGGGGAAAGGGAAAGTATCAAGCGTCAAATAATTCTTACTAATGCAGGAAGAAGACTGCTGGAATTAGCTCAATCGCAGCAACTGCCTTATCCGAAGGAAAACGTTATTCGCTTCTTTCTCGTTGATTTGTGAGCTAGATTCCAAAATCAATAGAGAAGATGGGATACTTCAATGAACAATATTTATCTGAATTATTCAGTAGCATGCAAGGTCTTTTTTAGCACTCGTGCAGCTTTCAATTCATGGCGTTAGGTGTCTACTCTGCTATCGTATAGGAGATTGTCCATAATGATAAACTTCATCAAATGAATAAATGTTTTACGTTTCTCCTTCGTATCGACGGAAAGTATTTAACTCTCTATAAATTCAGTCAGAATGGCTTATTTAATCCTTGCAATAACTGCATGTCGCGGTCTTAATCATATACCACAAAAATATGACTTTAAAAAATTGGCTTCTGCATTTTGTGGGTTACGTGTTCTACCCCCATTCCCCAAAAGCATAAGATGCATCCGAATACACAAGAATACGGTTAGGATCCAAGACTTCGGTTGCTCTTCTATTGTGATCATCGACAGGAAGAGATACAACGATGTCTGAAGACAATTTCTGCAGTAAATAATAAAACAATGAATGCCCAACAAAAAAATAAGTGGGGAGACGTAAAAAATTGAATTAAACTACACGAAATATGATGCACGACAATCTGAAAATTAATTACCACAGTAACCTGGGTGGCGACAAATTAAATGTTATAAGCGACTTTTGTGTGGACGTCAATGTATAAATGAAAAACATTTTCAGCGCGTTATAACTGGTCAGCCGTTGATGATACAGAAAATATGTAAGAACGTAAATTAGGGAAATTTTATTTACTTTAATTTTATATTGAAGTATTTTTTCAACCAATTTGATACGAAGCGAGTTATGGGTCAAAAACCAAATTTCATGACCTTCTACCTTTTGTAGCACCGGAAGCCCAGGTCGGAGGGGCGGGAACTTTTTGTATGTTCATCGGGATGAGGTCCCGGGCATTCCTGCCAAATATAATTTCTGTACTAGTTTTTGTTGAATTGAGCTCATTTTTGTGCAATTTTATTATACGTATCGTCGATGCAGTCAAGAAAAAATATAATTGGCAAGGAATGTAATGAATTGTCGTTTAAAATAAAAGTCGTTTGAACATTTTTTTGTCGTTCTTACTAATGAAATAGTTGTTAATGTTGTAGTCATACACCATTATTTAGCATGCGAAATTCCTGTCGTGTCGTATAATATTTCCCTTTTATGAATAACTGAATTCAAACCTTTTTTTGGTTCACTTTTTCATTTTTAGATCGTGATTTCCTCAGAATTCTTCTTCTGGATATACTGCCCATGTTTGAAAAAGTTCGTGCAAATTTACATTTTTTGGTCCATTTGGTTCTGCAAAGTTCGGTTTTGGCTCACATGAATTGTATCAAAGTTTGTTATTATAAAGAAATTACATTTTACAGACAATTTTAAGGAAGCACTGGATTGAATATAAATGACTGAAATTTTTTTTTCATTCTACAAATATTACTCTAGATTATATATCATCGAAATTTTATCAAAATTGTAATTGAAAACTTTTTATGATTCAGTTTGAGCAGAAAGGTAAAATGCGCCGACATCGACCTATTTGAAGCACATTCGATGGACTTAAAACTTTCTGGAATATCTATGTTCCTTTCTTTCTATTTTTAGATTATTTGAAAGAACATACAATGCTAGAGAGCTTCGAACATTTTTTCATCAACCGGAGAACACCATTAATTGAAAATCAAGAGTGAGGTTCGATGCTCTTCGGAAGACGAGAAAATGTCATTCAAGTTACGAAAATACGGCTCCAAACGGGCAAAAATGATCACTTTTGTCCGTTATTACTACTCAAATCTTCAAAGAAAAATCCCAAAATTCATTTCGCGAATAAATTAGTTTAAATTCAGTCGGTACATTTGTCAGCTGTCATCCCCCAATGTCATTCATTTCACTACGCCCCTAGCCATGTCTGTGGACAAGACATCAACCAGAGTCCTGATTCAAGATCCGATAGTCAGTACTTCTCCCACATGTCCGGTCTGTCTTTTTGGTTTTTTCTCTTTCTCAAGGTAGTAAGAACATTTGATCTCTGTTCCTCATCTCCAGGAAAAACAGATCTAAGGGCTTAGCTTTGGAAAATTAGAACGAAAAATTGATCGAAGCAGTACAAAAAAATCTAGCAGAGATTTTTTCACAAACCACTTTGGACTAGTTACCTAATAAACATATCAAAAGTCCTCCTCACAGCGGGGAGCTTTCTCCTTCAGGGGCTGAACGTCTCTCAAAATTCAGTTTTTCCAAAGAATTTCTGGAAATATCGACTCGTGGTAAAAATTCTTCAAACAACATACAAAAAATAAAATGTTATAATTTTTTAGGAACTGCCCCCAAAATGCCATATATCGAGGGTTCGTGATCTTTTATTTTCCCATAGATAAAAACAAGCTTTTTCGGAGAGAATGCAGTTTCTTTATTTTTTTGAGGGTCTCCCAAATTTGAGGAAACAGAAGGGATGCGAATCACCATCGGAGCTATTTTTACATAATATCTTCATGTACCTATCCCTGAACATTTTTTTTCATTTCCCCTTCTTGTCTTCATAGATGCGTAAAATCAAAATTTACGTGTTTTTTTGTGCTTTTTCAGGGTAAAATGACTTTTTATCATATTGTTTTCAAAACTTTCGGTAGCACAGATCATGGAATCCAGATATCGGCTGCGGGAGTTTTAAAAGGTCACAGAATCAGATCTTCATATTGGTTTGGCTTTAAATTCAAAATTCTGGTAACGGTGCCCCCAGGCGAGGACTAACATGGCTGTTGATTCATTAATTTAATGGGTTGCTGAACTAATTTTTGGTAATGAGTTGTTCCCTAATTGCAAATTATGGTATCTAGGGAGAAGAAGGTGGCTTCAAAATAAAGATTCTATAAGATGCAATATGAGTATCATTCCATGCGTTTAATTTGCTATTGAATTCAATTTTATTAACGATTATGCCCTCTGGTTGGCAAATAATGGCATCCGGGGAGGAAGAGTGGGCTGGAAAGTTTATACTATGCAATGTGCCTATATTTTAACAGATTTGAAAAGTCACTGAACTCATTTTTGGCAATGGTTTGCCTCTAATTTTCAAATCCTGGCATTTAGGAGAAGAAGAGTACAAACAAGTTAAGATAATAGTAAGCACAATACGGATATCAATTCTAAGGTTTCAGAGATCGCTGAATTCATTTTTGACGTCCATATGTCCTTACTCATTTTTGATAGCAGTATGTCCTGAAAATGGAAATGCAGAACTGTACAGCAAGTTCGCTTGAATATCAACGATCATAATAAGCATAGGCGTGTACACCATTTCTCACGTTTCTGTGGTTACTTGACCGTTAAGGTGCAGCTCGAAACAGCTATTGGAAACCTTCCCCTAGGTCCCGGTGGTTCCAGTACAAATTTGTCGGATTTTTTTGATATGTTCTTCAGGTAGCTAGTCCAACGGCATTTGTGGAAAAATCTTAGCAGAGCTTTTTGTACAACTCAATCTCTAATTTCCTCGGGCTTGTCAAGATTCAGAATCCAATAACCAAAACTGCTCTTTCTATTTACCTAGTACCTACACAAACGTTCCAGACTTCAATGATGCGAAACTTGTCAAGAAAACTGAGGGCGAAAATGAAATAAGAAAATGATGGCGTAATGGGTCTGCCCTGTCACTACTTTGCAATATTCGATTCTTTTCGGCAATGCCGGTCTTTTCCCTGGGGTATCCAATCACTGCTAGTGCTTCATTTCATTCGCTCAGGTTACTCTCCGTTCTTCGCAAAGAGACTGAGAGAAACGTTAGTTATTCTGGTCGAGAAAAATTCTGGTTAGGTTACACGCCCGAAATCGGGAATGTTGCAAGGGCAGATCTATAATCTCAAATGGACAGACAGAGAAGCCAACAACTACCCGATGCGCAATCAGTTACCCTCTAGTTACCCAGTTACCCGCGGAAAAGTTACCCATTTGTTACCCACAGTTACCCTCAGATTACCCAAAAGCCCGTCACTTACCCTTGGTTCCCCTTTAGTTACCCTCAGATTACCCAGAAACCCGTCAGTTATCGTTGGTTTTCCTTTTGTAACCTGGGTAACTGGCGGAATTCAGTTACCCCCTAGTTACCCGCGGAGAAGTTACCCATTTGTTACCCTCAGATTACACAAAAACCCGTCAGTTACCCTTGGCTCCCATTTAGTTATCTCGGTAACTGGCGGAATTTTGCGCATCGGGTAGTCTGCCAGTCCAGAAAGATAAAAAATACAGGATCAGCTGTCTTGCCAAGCAGCTAGACAACTAGACGAGCAGGTAGGTAGGCAGGCAAATAGTCGGATACATAGGCAGGAAGAAAGATTAGCAGATAGACAGACGGGTAGTCGGACAAGCCGACAATAGAAAAACTCTCAAGATTTTAAGAGTCTAGGGAAGAAAGGGGCTAACTGCATTTTTGTCAGTATTCAGTTTAGGTTGGTCATATGTAACTCTCGAAGAATAGAATTCGGTGAGCTACTCAAACAACGGAGAAAAGCACCCTACCCCAGCCAAAAAAATATTTGAAGTTATTGCATACAGGGAAGAAGGGGACTATCTCCACTGATGAAGTGGAAGAAGAGAGAAATGGAAAAATAGGTTATTAGCCCCTTTCTTCCCTGGACTAATCATTTTGAGGCAGAACTTGTAAACAGACCAGTAGACTGACTGATTGCCTGTGACAGCAGGGTTGGTAACTGGAACAGAAACAAAAATTCACCGGAACAAATCAATATGAACAGTTTTGCTGGGGCAGAACAAAACAACATACAAATTCTGACTGAAAGGGGGGTGCCAGCAGAACAATAACTAGGACGAATGAAACAATTTTATCGCCTTAATGCGAAGGTATATAAGCCGAACTAATTCGTATCAGGCTCGGTCAACAGGCAATCTGACAGATAGATGTGATATGCAGACTAACTTCTTGACAGTCTAAAACCAGGCAGCTTCTGGCGCGGGGGGGGGGGTAGGCAATGAACGGCCCCAGACTGGAGCCTCTTAATTTCTATTCGCATTTACTCGGATATTCATGAATGTTTTCCTCGCCATTTTAGCATCCATTTTGACTTCAAAAACCCTCCCTTGCCGGTATCCTGGCCAAGGCTTTGATGAAGACGAAGAACGAATTCACAAGCATTCCTCGTAGTCGATAATGTAAGCGAATGTTTCCGCTTTCGGTAAGTCGCAGCCATCGCACAGAAATAACAATGCGAAACACGTTAAATTAATTTGCAATCGTGTGAATTTGTAAAAAAAAAATAAAATACTCGCGGTTGTAGGTATTACGACTTCAGCTTCCGCAAACCCCAAATGAAAACTTACGGGAAAGTGTAAACAATGAAAAATCGTGATTCTCGAGTAACTAGTGGGAGATTCGTATATTTGTTCGTTTTTTTTGGTCTACATCGGTGAAATTATGAAAATATAATTCTTCGATAAATAAATAAAAAAACTTATCCCTTTTCTTTTGCTCGTTGAAACTTCTAAAGCAGTTTTAAAGAGGTTTATATTCGATGCTTGAACTCTATTTTTAGTTGTGCTTTTCAATATATGTACTTATCATTTGGGTGGGCGACTTCATCGACTGTGTAAACATAGAATACCTGTATGTGAAAATATTCAGTAAATTGATAAAAACAACTACATAATAGAGTGTTGTGATTATGGGATTGTAAGAGTAATTTGCGGTAGTGTCAATACACCAGAATAATCGGATGCAACTGATAATACTGTCAATAAGTCTTAATTGCGCAATTAGGTAGAACAGTCTTTCGTGTATTCAAACTGTTGTGTCTAGATGCGTGTATTCTGAACTGGTACGAGGGCAGTCTCAAGAGTTTAGAAAAAATACTGAGCTCCAGATTTGGAGGGCGACTTTTGAAATTTTAAATGGGATGTCAGAAAATTGCATTTCTATTTCCTATTTTATTTTGAAGTGTTGAAAAAGTTACACGAGTCTTAGAAAAAGTGACCACTTTTAGTTCCAACTGAAAGTGCATACGGTTAAAAATCTTACATCGAAAAAGTTACACAAGGTGTCCTACACGTATTTGCTTCTACTCACCAGCCACCGTTCTTCATTCTTTTTCCTCGCCGACAGGGCAGGGGTAGTGTACTCTGATTTTAAAAGTTCTGCTATGGCAGCTCTAAGTAACTCATCAACTACCTCCTGAACTGATTTTTGTTGATTTGGATTCGGTAAGATTGATAAACAGGGGTGTTTCATCAACGAGTCGTACATTCATACTGATGTTCTTTACCACCCTGCCTCACTCTTTGTCAAGGCAGTGCCATCGCGGTATCTGGAGAGGTTCATTCTCAACTTCTTCGGGAATATTACCAACGTTTAGCTCAGATAACTCAATTTATCGACACGTAGTTAGATCTTCTCAACTGGTTGAGTATCTCCAGCGCATTTACTACTACGTGCAACAAATTCACCCTCTTGACCAATGTTTCTCGCCTACCCACTTGGTTAGTAGTTTGGTTGTGAGTTATTTAATTAGATTGAATACTCAGGGAGTATCTATTTGTTTCAATGTATTATTATGTCCACTATACCTAAGGAATAGCTGAATCCCAAAGTAGAATAGAATAGCTGGTTTTGATGGTTGATATGGATGTAGGTAGGATATTTCAAAGTATATGGCTTCCCTTCAACCGGGTAATTAGGCAACTAATTTTAACTCCGTGAGATATATTTGTTTACGTTTATATTTGAAGGTGCAAAGATACGAACATTTGAAGAAATTATGCACAGCATTAATGGATTTTTTTCACATCATCGCTAACAGATAGACGGGTGAAACTTCTTGATAATAATAAGAGACAGTTATGGCAGAAACTGGAAAAAATTATCACAATTGAATCAATTGTAAATCTAATTCTGATAAAAATATCTTTATTTTTTTTAATAAAGTACGTAATTTTAAAAAATATATAAATATACATAATTTAATTTAAAAAATAAAAATAAAATTTTTTTTGCAAAGAAACATTTAGAATTTTTGTATTTAAAAAACAATTAAAATTTAGGGCGTTCATAATATCGATTTTGTTTTAAAAAAACTACGTACAAACATTTTCATATTTTTCAATTTTCCATAAAAATTGTCTTTTGAACCCGATGATTTTTTCACGGTAAACGATTTCTTTCTTCACATGCTTAGAAGATACTTCTTGGCCTCTCTCTTGCCTATTTACTTTTCCAATTTGAACATTTTAATGAACTCAAGTGTTTTCCATCGGAAATTATGATTTTAAAATTCTTATTGTTCCTAACATTCCAGTTTGTAGAAATTACTAAACCACCAAGAGGGACTGGAGGGCTGTGCTTTTTGGCCTCTTCGTGTACTCCTAGCAAGATTTCCTATAAATACTAGGGCGCGTTTTGAGATGAGCATTTTTATCAGCAAATATAGTGAGAACAAGAGAAACGTTATTTTCGTTGGCAATTCGACAAAGGTTGAGGTGGGGAAGGAACTCTTTTACATTGTTTTTCAAGCAGACGTTTTGTAAAGCGTAAATTTCAATTCTGTTAACTAAAATTATCAAACTAGAAAACTAAAATAGGTAGGTGTAAGGCCAAGGAGTACTCTTGAAGGGGATAAAGGAAAGGATCGTTTACCACAAAAATTATTGGGCTTATAGGAAAACTGAAACAAAAAATTGTAGTTGTAATCAAAATCGATTTTATGAACTCTGTGTTGAGCCGATTATCATAATTTGTTTTCAACAGTTGTCGTACCTGTCTTCTATTATTACCAAAAAGTTACACCAGTCTACCTATTAGCAATACTGAAAAACGGTTCTTGTCTTCTTGTTGATGATGTACATAATTTCTGAATAGTCTGTCTTTGCCCCTTCCAACGTTAAAGCAAGCAAACATATGTACACTACACCTTGTCAGGATGTGTTACCTACTTACCCGAATGAAGGGGATTGAGTACTTCAGACACCGATACACTTTTTATCGATGCATGTTTGTGAGTCGCATTGGTTGACCAATTGGTTGGGCAATGGGCTTTAATCTTAATGTGGTTATCGATCAGTATAGGTGGTAGGCCCTGAGGGGTCGATGTTAGGTTGACAGGCTGATAGCCGGCTATTACATACTCGAGGAATACATAACTACAGTGCTAACCAAAATATTAAACCTACAGGATATAAATTTCCCCTATCCTGACAAAGGCACAATCAGGGCAATTCCAGGTTAGAGGGTGCGGTGTTCCGGAGCCAATTTGGCGTGAGTGCACCGGCACATGCCCCACTATCATCGAATATACACAGGATATGAAAAATTAACCATTCTTACACTCAGCTATCCTACGAAAACGTTGTCCCAGACGTTCCCTACAGGAGAGTTGAAGAATGATAATCACCAGACATCCCCAGTCACTTGGATAAATCTCCATCATCATCTGCAACACTGTCGTCTCCATCATCTAAAACTCCACTTGGTGCAGACCAGGATTTCATTTTATTAGTAGGTGTGTCAATCTCGTTTTTCCAAAAAATGGTAATCTTTCGGTCAAGCTAATTTTTCCTGAATTTTTGTTTGTTTGGAACACGAGAAATCCGGTGATTAAATTACGAGAATGTCGTAGGCCAGCTTAACAAATGTTGCCAGATCGTCACCTGTACGTTCAGTTCGAAAGTGCAACTTGAAAGGAAAATTTCGTAGCTCGACGGCTCGAGGGATCCCTCGAAACGCTCGCTAATTGCACCATCGACGATTAACGCCAACTCGTCCATAAAGACGTCCGTCTTGAAAACCGCATAAAACTTTCTTACCCGGTTAAAACGTGAAATTTTTTATTTCAAATCCGGCACCGTACGCTTGCCCCCAGCGAGTGAAGCTGGTCGGGTTTTCTCCAGAGAAGATCGAAGTGAACGGGGGAAAAGTTGTATCCTCTCGGGAAACAGCATCCGTTCTTGCGTGTCCTTTAATTTTGCCTTAATTAATCCGTTTTAAAGAGATCGACTGTTTGTGTTGTTCTCTGTCAGCGGAGGGGTAGCGATCGAGGTTTGAAAAAACTCTTACGAGGGTTGCACATATAGAGCAAAATTATAACGGAAATACATTCATATGAGTGCACCAGGGCAGTAGCTATGAGCCGACGAGGGCCTCCATCCAGACCTGGTAACTTTTTTACCATGTGTGTTTTTTTTTTATCTGGCCCAGATGTGTACTGTTTTCATCTAATTTGAATTTCGCACTGAAAATAGCAAAATTTACGTGACTCACAAGAAATCGAATTCAGCGTCACAAAAGAGTAACTTTCAGGGCAGCTGATGACTTCGAATCAGCTCGTCATGTTTTTAACATCAACACTTGTGGGACCCCAGAATTCAAAATGAGATCCCAAAGTGGATAAACTGCTTATCAAAATCTGCGCGAAATTTCAGAACCTATTCGAGTTCAACTGCGTAAACTAAAATGGACAAGCACTCATTAGTTTTTACAAATCGAGCAAACTATTGGACTGGAGAGTTTCACGATAACTGAGTTCAATCTATCGGACTATGGCTATCTCATCCTGACTGTTCCCACAGAACTCAAATTTGAAAATTGTAGAGGTCAGTGATTCATTTTTAGGGTCGGCTAGACCTTATTGCAATCGCTTTTTATTCTTCAAGTTGTTCAGTACTCAGACGTTATCAAGTGGTAATATGGATGGCGATTCTGTCGTAGTTCGTAGTTTTGTAGGCTGTTTATTATTGATGAATATAGAGTGCGTTAATGTTTAGCAGAATTTGGACGATAGGAATTGCAGCATTTGCCGACCCTAGTCGTGCAGCATTGCTGCTTGTTATCATTACAAGAATCCGGATCTGTTGAGTAAAGTTCAAATTGTCATATATGACGAATTTCCAGAGGTAGCACATGATTTTATAGAAATCAAACTAACTTTCGTAATGAAGGTCATTTTATTTTTATTTTAAATTATATTTATTATTATTTTTAGGAAGGGTGGCGATGGAGTGGGGTGGAGACCTAAAAATTAAATAGTAGCTCTTGGATCGCTGATTAGACTTCATTTTTGGGTTAAATGACAAATTTTTGTATTTAATGTTGAAAGAAGAAGCTCATTAGAGTTTGTATCAATCATTTGTAAGTCGCTGTGTGGTCGAGTGGAATCCATGCGCCCGCCTCGGTTTCGAGTCTCATCGGTACCAGAAAGCTAACGTTATTCGAATACCTCCCCCCCCCCTCAATATCGCAGCGAACACAGCGACTACAATATCAATCGAAATGGAAAGATAGCGTGCGCCCTGTAGCCCAGCCAGTTCGAACGAAAGAAGCATTACATTTGCAGGACGTGTTACCAACAGATCAAAAAGATACGGTACTGTGTCCGTGCAAGTTGTGGACAGCTTACTCAACGTCGTGAAAACACGTGGCGGTCTGCACACTCTTTGGCATAGAGAAGGAAAATTCTAATGCAACAGAACCGTGGCGAAAGAAACGGCAAATTACCTTTGCCTAGGAAAGTAGCACGTCAGAAACCGCGACCGTCAACATCCGGCAACGGATAAGGGCACGTGATTTGATTTTGAATCAATCACAAGGAAAAATTTGAAGTCCAATGATTGACAAACATTGATCGACTTAAAAGCCCAAGTAAACTATTAAAATAGCGGCCACCATGATTCCTAATTTTCGTTTATTCCTTTATTTTATTTGTTCAAAATTAGATTTCTAATTTGAAGTTTGTCTTCTTATTCTTGAAGGCCTGAATGTTTGAATGTACCCCCCCCCCCCCCGATAATTGTTAATAAGTAAAAGAATTCAACGAAAGTGGAAAAGTTACTGGAGTTTAAAACCAATTTATAAAAGCAGAAAAGTAAACTTGAAAACTAAGATGTGGGACGGCTGCACCCAACCAGTATTGACGTATGGCTCCCAGACTTGGGCATTAACTAAAAGAGGGACGCAGAGATTACAAAACACGCAACAGGCGATGGGAAGGAGCATTTTGGGCATAAAAATGAGGGAAAAAATTGAAAACGAAATCATATGAGGGAAAAAACGAAGATGGTGGATTTAGGATATAAAACCAAAAAATTGAAATGGAGCTATTATGCTGGTCATATCGCGAGACAAAATTTGGAAAGGTGGGGCAACAAGGCGAAAGTCTGAACGCCATACGAGGCAAAATGATCGAGAAGAAGACCCTTAACAAAATGGAGGGACGTGATTGAGAAATTTATAAGCCTTCCATGGCGAAGAGCAGCCGCCAATCGCAACAACTGGACCCTGTACGGAGAGGCCTTTGCCCGAAGAAGGACCTAAACAAAGGAGAAGGGGACTCCCCCCCCCCCGTTTTACAATTGTAATATGTTAGTAGATGTACTAGTTTATAAGAAAAAAGGCTGTAATAAATAAAAAAAAGGCTTGAATGTTTAAATGTACCCCCCTCCCCGATAATTGTTCATGGACAGTTTTGGAAATTTTCCTCCAGTTTGGATGTTGACAATGTGATACTCAAGAAAATGTTGGGATAATAACCAGTTGTTCACGTTGGGCTCTCATTTCGGGTTTGGGGTTCTACTCGAGTCGATACAAAAAATTTTACGAGCTGATTATGGAATTTTCGAAATAAGCAACCGAAACGTTTCCCTTCACCATCATTTTGACATCTGATTAGGTTTCCAAAAAAGGGGTCTGGTTGGCCGAGTGGATAGCGCGTTGGAGGACCTCTGTGTTCGAGCCCACGTAGTAACTCACCAGATTTTCGACCTGGGCCGGTTTTTCGGCCAGAAGGAAAGAGGGCTAAGACAGCCCTAACAGCCTCAACGACGTCTATGAGGTAACGCTCGAAAGAGCGGATTCCAGGGCTCGGGTTGAGAGCAAATTAGAAAAAAAGGTTTCCGAGAAGTCAATTTTGATCAGGTTCCTTGTTGACTTTGGAAGCCTACATCGTAAACCAAAGAGAAAGTTGATATTTTAGAATTTAGGGATCCAGAGAATTCTCAATCTGATACTTTATTCGATTTTCCAAAAAAGAGGTCAATTGTGATTATTTTAAAAGCCAAGTTCGACTTACTCGGCTCAGATCGCCGTTCGATTAGGAAAATGATTGAGTTTTTGGATTTAACGACACGAGAAATTATTCCTATTTTGACTCTTTACTCGATTTTCCAAGGAGAGCTAAATCTGAACTCTGTAGTGCTTAAATTTGGATTCTAGAACTCAAATTAAGGTTTAAAGAAAAATCTAGTGAAATGTTTGAAGTCAGCGACCCAAACGTAAGCAACTACTTTTATGTTTCTCATGTGGTGTTCGACTTGGTTCAACTCTCTCCTTCCCTCTCAGAGCCCTTTGACATACCTCTACCCACTCCGTCTTTCCCATGAGGTGCTCGAAACTTTCATCAGGTGCTAGAGCTTATGAGCACCGCTGAAGTTGTCACCTATGGACCCAAGAAACCGCATTTTGATGATACATGAGAAATTTCGAGTTAGTGGCAACTTCTAGTTTCGCTTCGGGAAAGAGAAATTTTTTGGCGAAAGAGAAAGAAAAAAGAAAATGAATGCATTCCTTCATTTTGCACCCTTACTAGCCACTTGAAGACATGGGGTCTGGTTGGCCGAGTGGATAGCGCGCTGGTCTCGGAATCCGGAGCTTCCGGGTTCGAGCCTACGTAGCAACTCGCTAGATTTCGACCTAGGTCAGTTTTTCGGCAAGAGAAGAGGGCTAAGACAGCCCTAACAGTCTCCCCGACGTCTCTGAGATAATGCTCGAAAGGGCGGATTCCAGCGCTCGAGTTGAGAGCAAAAATGAAAAAAAAGTAGCCACTTGAAGACCCTAGTGAGTACCGCGTTGATCCGACTTCGGAATAAAAGATGGACGATTATCATTCTACAGTCAGTAGAAAGTAATGGTTACTATTTTTATTCACCGACTATAGCGCCTATTCTAAGCTTTTTTTGAAACTGCCCAATCAGAAAATTACCGGTTCTATCGCCAATTTTCTTTGCTTCTCCCCCCCCCCCAAAAAAAAAGGGAAAAATACAATCTAATTTCGAGTACGTAATTTTTAAACGTATGTACGTATTGTTATTTTTTGGAACTGCCCAAAAATTTTTTTGAAGGTGCCCAACAAATTTTTAGAATTGCCCAATACGGGCGACACTGCCCGTTAGAATAGGTGTTGCTGATGATAAGTTAAAATGTTATATCGCTGTATGCACCAGCCCATCACCTAAGACAGCAATGGATTTTCCAATAGGCACATTAGGCAAGTGCCTAGGGCGGCAGATTTTGAGGTGCGGCAGATTTGTGTACAAACAGCGGGAAAAAGGAAGGAAATTCGGAAAAAGAGAAAAAGAAGAAGAGACAGAGAAAGAAAAAAAAAAGGAAAATATTCGTCGTCGGAATAGAGGTGCGAAATGTAAATTGTATAAATCGAGGCTCAGGCGCGAAGCGCTTCCGACTCGCAACGCTCCTTGTATTAGCCTTCGAGTACTACGCTCCGCTAGCGCATCAGTTTGCAGATGCGTCTGCAAACTGATGCACTATTTCCCTGGGGGAGGGGGAAAATAGCACATAGTGTGCCGAAAGAAGAGATTTATATATTGTCTTCTATCTACCTATTCTGGCTAGTTTGTTAACTTTTTCGATCTGACTTAATCCTGGGGTAACCTATTCGCCTTCGAAATTTCTTGTATTTCAAATAGGAGTCGCATCAGCGTTTTTGGGGTGTGTAGAAAGGAGCCATGGAGAGATCTGCAGTACATACACAAACATACCTCATCTTTTGTTTGTCTTCCTGTCTGTCATTCTGTGCCTTGCAAATGGCTCTCACTGGATCCCGGGGCAACCGATTTGACCCTGATATTTTTCGGTTTTCACCAAACGGAAAACTCTATAGTATTTTGTAATGTAAATTAGTTCAATTTTTGAAAGAACCAGTTGGTGATCAGCCAAATTTCAACTATCTGAGCTGCGGTCTACCGGGAAATTTCCCGGTGTCTCGATGAGCATGTCTCATCCCAGGGGAGAGTCGTGTTCTATGCTACATAAAGGTTCTGTGGCTTTGAGATTTCGTTTTTTGACTGAGATTCCATGTACCTGCCCCTGCACTGCAAAGTTGACCCACCTGTGAACCTGAAGTGCATATAAAGTTAATGGTTCAGTGCTTATCATCGCTGCCACTACTATACGCTCATACTGCAAGATTTTCAAGGATAAAGTCAGCTGATTCCATACGGACACCAGCGTCAGTGTTTCTAATCTCTTTGAATTCGAAAATTGTTTACTCGCTCGCATTCGTTCTAAAATAGAACATTATGCAGCGGTCAAGTTCACGATGTGATTACAATCGCTGAAAGTCCTGCGCAAGTGAACCCCGGCCCCGATTTCGATAAAAATGGTCGAGGTGAACGAACATAATAATTTCTCTGGTGTAATCGCCGATTTACGCGAACGTATGAGCTAAATTTCGTACATGCGTATCCGAGTAAATATAGAGGTTGGGTTAGAAAAATTTCATCCTGTTTTTACAAAATGTAATCGGGCCCGCCCCCGTTGAAAGTCAGGTCGCGAAATATTCTGTAAGGATTGCTGGGCTGCACGAACATACATGTTCGAAATCGAAATAACGGCGAGGTAACCTTGGAACGCACCAACAAAGCACCTTATACCTACTTTTTTCGTGCTCAGACACGGCATGATAATTAACTTGTACGAAAATTTTATTTCTAACATGTCTTTAGCCACGACATGCTTAAGGATTTCCAACTCGATAACATTTGAACGCTTTCGCCGCAGCTTTTAACGTTTCGAGGCTGTGTTCAAATGCTTGCTCGCATTTGTTTATAGGTCAGCTTATGGAAAACACACGGTAATTAGGATAATTCACCGGGGCGAGGGGGTGGTTTTATTTTCTCGTAGGTCTGAATGCTTGGTACAGCTGTAAGAGTTGGGAATTTCTGAAAACTATAACTGAACTTCCACAACTTCGGGACTATTCAAGTGTGAAGATGCGGTGAAGTTTCAGCCGAATGACTGGAGACAGGTCGCGCTACTGGATGAAAACTGGCGAAATTGACGTTTGTGCAAATACAGCCATTTTTCAGTACAACAATTTTAGGTTACTTGTACATGTTTCGGCCACAAAATTCATTGACGAAACTAGAGATATTAGAACCCCAGGTGTGGCCATATGCCATTTTGAGACCCACCGCGCCCGTCGATGCCGAACTGACTACGCGGTACGCTCCGCATAGTCAATTCGGCATCGACGGGCGCGCGGTGAGCTTCAAAATGGCGTACGGCCACACTCGAGGTATGTTTGTGTCTTACCGGAAGCAGACGTTTTGATCAACTGTGCCACTTTCCAAACTTACGATACTCAAATTCGTAAAATTTACAATACTTCTCCCCCCCCCCCCAAAAAAAAAAAATAATAAAAATTTTAAAAAAATAATAACAATAATAATAATAATAATAATAATAATAATAATAATAATAATAATAATAATAATAATAATAATAATAATAGGCTACCATTTATTAGCACGGAAGAAACAGGAGAAATCACGAAGAAGTAGTAACTATCACCAATATAAGAAAATATTAAAAAGAGGGGAAAATACCTTACGGATGATTAATACAATCCACACATGAATATGAAGAGACCACGAAAAAGAAATTATTTAACGGAAGAAAGGAACATCGCACAATGACTGAAAATGAGCATTAAATTTTGAAATTCTAATCACAAAGAAGCGCACGACTTGCGAGTTTCGGGCGTCCGCGTTTCCGTTTTTGACCTAACGGAACCTCCTTAGCCTCAATACGATGTTTTGAAGAATCTTGAAAACATGTCTGCAAGAGGCTTGAAGAAATCTTGAAGGTTGCGTTCAAAGACGAAACTTGACTTTCAGGTGGGGGGGGGGGGGATAAGGAAAATTTGCTGGTAAATCTTTTTTGAAAACTAAAAATTCGTCGACAAAACTTTTAAAAAATTTGAAAATTTGTTGATTTTTCAATCAAAATATTTCTAATTGAAAAAATAATAATAAATAAACAAACAAACAAACAAACGTTCTTAAAAAATGAAAAATTCCAACGAACGGTTTCAAAATTTACCGAATGCTAAATTATTAAGGTGCCCCCCCCCATAGTTTCGTCCCTGTAAAAGCAGATTGGAACCTTATTCCCCAAGCACTCACATTTGCACACATGAGCATACCCTAGTCTGGGAGGGTAAGCTGGAAGGTGGTTAGGAATACTTAGGAGGAACACACAACTTCCTTTAGACCCATTAAGGTGGTTGTTATTTACTCTTGGTGATATTTTTTCCTGAATTTCCTCTGATTCGTCTCCTAAACTAGTTCCAGTAAAATAAAAATAAAAAAAGAAAAAAAGAAACCTCCTACAATGTTTTAGGTCGAATTGATTAGGGGAATCCGTGTCCGTGTCACACATTCCCTTTCGTTCTAATGGGGAAAACACATGGAGTTTTGACTTTTGTTCCAGACTAAATTCCCCTCCTATTTTCACCAGAACCAAAGCCAGTAAATTAAACAACATTTGCTATCGGATTCAGCTTGTGATATCGGAAAATACGTCTTTTGCTTTCAACTTTCAGACAGGGACGAAACTACAGGGGGTTGTGGGAAGTTGACCCCCCCCCCATAATTTTGCTGTCGGAAAATTTTGAAACTGTTCATTTGAATTTTTCATATTTTATGAATGCTTGTTTGTTTGTTTATTATTATTATTATTATTTTTTTTTTTTCAATTAAAAACTATTTCGATTAAAAAATCAGCAAATCTTTAATTTTATAAAATTTTGTCAGCGAATTTTTAGTTTTCAAAAAATATTTGTCGGCAAGTTTTTCCTCTCCACCTCTTCAAACTAAAAGTCAAATTTCGTTTTTTGAAAATGTAGTAGCCCGGACTCCTGTCAGAGACTAGTCAGTCAAAAGCCGAAGGTTTCAAGCTGAGTATTGAACGTTATCTGAAAGGTTGGAACAAATCTGAAATGTGGAAGACGCTTCCAAAATCTAAAAATCAGTAGCAAGCGTTGAATTTCGAATTTCAATGACTGTTCTGTTTTTACTAGATTCTCTGTTTAATCTAGAGCCTAAAATTTGAGACAGTTTAACATTATATGAAAATCTGAAAGTTGAAAACAAGACTTATTTTTCAATGTCACAAGCTATATCCGATAGCAAGTGTTTTTTTTTATTTTCGGGCTTTGGTCCTGGTGAATATAGGAGGGAAATTTAGTCTGGAACAAAAGTCAAAACTGCATGTGTTTTCCCCATAAGAACGAAAGGGAGCTTGTAGCACGGATTCCCCTAATCAATCGACCTGAAACTTTGTAGTATTCCTAACATCCTTCCAGCTTACCCTCCCAGACTAGGATATGCTCATGTGTGCAAATGTGAGTGCTCAGATAAGGTTCCAATCTGCATTTGCAAGGACGAAAGTAGGGGGAGGGGCACCCAATAATTTAGCAAATTTTGAAATTATTCATTTGAATTTTTCATTCTCTAAGAATGTTAGTTTGTTTGTTTATTTATTTATTTAATTTTTTTTTTCAATGAAAAATATCTTGATTAAAAAATTGGCAAAATTTCAAATTTTTAAAAAGTTTTGTCGGCGAATTTTTAGTTTTCAAAAAATATTTGTCGGCAAATTGTCCTTCTCCCCCCCCCCCTCCCCAACTGAAAGTCAAGTTTCGTCTCTGCTTTCAGATTTAAATGAAATGTTCAACTTTCTCAAATTTCAGGCTCTAGGTCAAATAGAGAATCTAGTAAGAACAGAATAGTAATTGAAATTCGAAATTCAACGTTTTCTACATACTTTTAAATTTTCAAAATATCTTTTACATTTTAGCTTTGTTTCAACCTTTCAGATAACGTTCGATACTCAGCTTGAAACCTTCGGCTTTTGACTGACTATAGTCTCTGACAGGAGCCCAGGTTACTCCATTTTCAGAAACGAAATTTGACTTTCAGTTTGAGGAGGTGGCGGAGAAAATTTTGCCGACAATTTTTTTTGAACTAAAAATTCGCCAACAAAATTTTAAAAAAGTTGAAAATTTACTGATTTTTTAATCGAAATAATATTGTTAACTGAAAAAAGAATAATAAACAAACAAACAAATATATATGTCCATGCATAAAAAATGAAAAATTCAAATGAACAGTTGCAAAATTTGCCAGCTGCCAAATTATTGGGGGGGGGGGGTGTCAAACCCCACCTCCCTGTAGTTTCGCCCCTGGTTGCGTTTTAAGGAAGTCTTAGCAGACCTGATATAGGTAGTCTTGGACGCGCGAGCCCGGAAAAGCGTTAAATTTCCTCCGTGCTTAATATTACTTTCCAAAATAATACTTCATTCTGGTTTCAGGACAGTTACCCGAATCCAACTGCCCGACAGTACATTTCCCCAACAAGATATTCTCCCGAAATTTTTTTCATCGAATCCATTTACCCGACACCCAATTTCCTAAAAGCCATTTTCTCGACAAAACATTTCCCCGACAAGACATTTCCCTGATTTTTTTTCACCTGAAATAATAGTCGGTCTTTATTATGAAGTACCATGGTGGAGTGGAGAAGTAAGTGTATGCGATATTGAAAGTGTCATGAAAAAAAAATTGCCATACTATCGCTCCAGCGCCAATACTCGTGTATATTTGGACTGCCAAAAGGTCAGATACGGATACTGTGTTGCATGTACCATAACAAGTACTGCTGCTAGTACTGAACATGGAATTGTGGTCATTACAGTTCCTTAAAATTAATTACATACTCACCCCTCCCTAGCCAAAAGCAGTGCCAAGCTGACGTTGTGCTGCACCGTGTCAAGAGCAAGGCAGAGGAACACCCTGAGCAGCCACCTCCACACTTATTCCGCAAATCTATTTCAATAATAAGTTCAATTCGAACGAAGAATTTCTACGGTCGGTATTCATTTTATATTGTCATCTCAGTTACATGAAGTACTTGAGCACCTTCTATAGTGCACTTTCTACGACTCAGGGAGAGATGACAAACCAGTATATGAGACTGAATAAATTTAATTAAACAAAACATCAGAGAAAATAACCTATGCTACCAGACAGAACATGATTAACTTGCTGCAATTTACCGACGCGTTATTAATTTCTCAATTTTCAATTCAAACGGCGTTAACAGAAAAAATAAAACGTGAGATTGGGCAACGTTAAAACCAGATGGATGATGCAGAAATAATAGCTCGCATCTTTCTAGGTTCAAGGAAACTGTGACGATATGTAATGTAATTTTAATGATAAGAACAATCGCCATGTTCACCTGCGATGATCATACAACTGTAGTCACATCTTGGGAGGACAATGTTCTGCTCGTATAACTATCTGAGCATTAGCCTATGTATCTTGCATTAGGAATAAAGAGTAATGCCAAGACGATAACAATTTTCCAATCTGGGAAAAGGTACCTGAGGTCAGTAAAGTAAATTTTTCAAGAGAGCCAAAGTACACAATGAAAGCCGAAATCCGAAAATTTCTGATTTTAGTGCTACAAAATATTGTTAACATCTTACGATGTTTTGCGCTAAAAGAGCGTACTCTGCATGGTGATTATCATTTCTCCCAAGAGGAGGCAAGGACAATGCTACCAACTTTCAAATTTTAAATGGGGTACTACTCAGAAAACTGTCAGAATAGGAGTTTGTTGAGACGCTGATTTCGAAAGCCTCATCTGAATATTTGGATCTGACCCTTATTTAGCCCCCAAAATACAAATTTCAGACTCAGAATGAACGAAATTGACGCGATTTAAACTTTAATGAATCAAACGAATATGACGTTTCTAGGTAACTGAAAATATTCGATCCGATCCGATTTGATCTCTTGGACTGTAAATTTGGATTTTCAACACCTACAATCTGGATTTCGGGAGCCAAGTACATTCTCAAGCAAAATCTGACGAAATGTTTGGAATTAGCAACATCGAGGTATACCACATTTTGATAAGTTGTTCGATTTTTCAAGGCAAGGCAATTTTACCCTCTTCAAATATGAAATTTTGATTCTGAGAGGTCAACGCATTGGAGCTGATTAAGATAAGATATACGAAATCAGCGGCTCGAATTCAATACGCAATTAAATATCATATTTTATGCTGGGGTAAAAACCGTGTTATAATTGAAGACAGAGTTGAAGAAATTTATGACAATTTTTTGATTTTAAGTCGGTAAGAAACTGCTTTTGAGAATAATTATTTGCTTGGACGATAACTGTGCAATAGATTTGAGTACCTTTTTCTGTAGCTTTTCTTTCTTCTTATATCTTAAGGATGAGTAAGAAAAGTGTCTGTCCTACCATAATCGGAGGTCACATTGATAATCCAGGGATAACTTTGATAACTATATGTTTTTCGACTGCCACGGGCTTTAGCGACCGAACTAATGAAGTTACCTTGCTAGAGCTCTATAACTTCGTGTGAGTACAATCGTCCGCCATTTTGACTCCAACCGCGCCCGTGGATGCCGAATCCGACTATGCGGAGCGTACCGCGTAGTCAATTCGGCATCCACGGGTAAGGTTGACGTCAAAATGGCGGACGATTGTACTGACACGAAGTTATAGAGCTCTAACCTTGCTCGTTTCGCCATCTTGCTGAAAAGAGAGGATTGTTCAATCTATATTCTTCACTTAATATCAGTGCGATGTTTGTCAAGAGTAAATATTTTAAAAGAGCACGTTTGCTGTTAAAAATTCTGTTTAAACCAAAATCAGCAGCTCCGATTATTTTTTTTTTTTCATGTATATTCTGTAGACAGAAGTAAGTAATCAGGTGTTTGGTTGAAAAAAATGTTATCTTACTTTAAAGTTATAGAGGATTTGAGGATTTTAAAAATGAAGTAACATTGATAGCGTACATCAGTTATCAATTCACTATTTATTTCCTAAATGCCACCAATGTTGTTCTCCTCAATAGTGTTGCTAGACGGTAAATTGAAAAATATACCAAAGAGAAATTTTTAAAGGTTGTACCAGGTTTCAATAGAAATGAACCAAGGATTTCACCCTTTGTATCCTTTATTATCTGCTCTTCATAGATCATTCTTTACCTTCCTTTCCAGTTCTTTCCCTTAACCATTCCATTTAGCAATAATAACAATATCCCTCGATGTCTTACATTATGACCTATCATTTTAACTCCTAATTACAATTATATTCCAAATTTCTCTTTTCCCTCCTAGTCGCTTCAGTACTTCCTTATTCCTGATCTTATCTGTCTATTTGATTTTCAACATTCTCCGATAACACCACATTTCAAATGCTTCTATCCTTTTTCTTTCATGTGTTTCTGTTGTCCAGATTGCTCATCCATACAATGCTATACTCCAAATAAACGTTTGAAGAAATTTCAGTCTTACTTTTAAATCTATATTTGGCCTAAACATGTCTTCTTTTTGAACAAAAGCTCTCTTAGCTTGTTAAATTCTACTCTTTATTGATGTTTTACTTCTACCATCTTGCGTTATCAGACTATCTAAGTATTGAAATTCCTCTACTTCCTTTATTTTTTCACCTCCTATTTCCATATTTGTGGCAGTTTCTATAAAAAGGGGTAACTTTGTAGATCCGACAAATTTTGAGCTATGGATAGTACGTAATAGAGGAATGAATGCCCGTCCCAAGGAGCTATCAGCAAGATCTGTAACGTTTTTCTTTGCGGAGATACAAGCAGTCAAAGATGAGTGTAACGAAAACGCGCGAAAACAAGTTTTTGGGAAAAAACGCGTCTAAAGTTAGACACACCTTTTTCTCCCACTCCTTCAAGCGGCCGTAACTCGCCGCGGAGTCACGTTACCAGCCTCGATGAGAGCTTGTTGGAAAGGTTGTTTTTCGCTCTTCTACGTGGTAACAATTCAGAACATTGGATTTATTCGTGAGCTCTGAAAAACCGCGAAGAAGCGAACGCAGACATTCGCATTCTTTTCTCATTCCCTTTCATAATTCTCTTTCTCTCTCTCCCTCTTCTCTCTCACTCGCATAAATTTTGTCTCTTTGTTATTACGATGTTTTTTCAATAGAAATCGACCAAAATCTCAAAATTGATTTTTTCAATCCAAAAATTTTGTTTTTCTTATTTTGCGCTTTCTAAGATTTTGATTGATCGACAAACTTACCCCTTCTTATAGAAACTACTACATTTATTGGATTTTGTTTCCATCTACTGACTAACATTATTTTTGTTTTATTTTTATTCATCTTCATTTTATTATTATATTTTACTTTTAATATTTCATCCACTTCCTTTCATTCATTTCTTCAATTACTTTTTCTATAAATAGGTTAAACAGTACTGGTGACAAGCAGCAACCTTGTCTCACTCCTTTTCGAATTTTTACTTCTCCCACTTCATCGTCTATTAATTTGTATTTGAGCCTTTTGATCCTTTTATAAGTTCCATATTACTCTTCTCTCTTTATATTCAACTTCTATTTCCTTCATATTTGAATCATTTTTGACTATTAAAAACATTATCAAAAGCTGTTTCTAAATCTGGAAATGCTACATATGTATTCAAACCTTTTATTTTCAGTTGTTGTTTTTTTCTAATAAAAGCCTCAAACAGAAAATTTCCTCCATAGTTCCTCTAACTTTTCTGAATCCAAATTGATCGTCTCCCACTCTTTCTTCCATTTTATTCTTTATTCTCTCATTTATTGTCCTTGCTAAGATCTTTGATGCATGCAATAGTAAACTTATAGTACGATATTCTTCATATTTGCTTGCTCCTGCCTTTTTAGGGATCATTATTAACCTGATTTTAAAAAAAATCTACTGACATTTCTCCTTCCTCATTCTGCAAATTAATTCGTATACATTTTTTAAAACTAGTTTTGTTGTACTCCTTAATAACTCACTAGTAAATTCATCAACTCCTTCTGCTTTACCAGCTTTCATTTCTTTCAGAACTTTATCAAACTCCGATCTCAAAATAGGATTTCCTCGCTTCATCCTCCACATTATCTTCTTTTTCCATATAGTTGCTTATACGTGCTCACTTTTTGTACAATTTTTGAACATATCTAACCCATTTTTTTTACTTTGTCTTTTTTAGAATCTAATAATTTTCCTTTTCCATCCGTTAAATTATTTGTTCTCCTTCTTCTTGCTCCGAAATATCTTTATACTATATCATATGCCTGGTCGGATTTTTCTGCTTTCATTTGCTTCTCGATTTCCTCACAATTTTGACTAATCCATTTTTCTTGTGCTTTCTTACATTCTCCTTTTATTTGATTTTTTAAAGCCTTGTCCCTTCAGTGCATGGTTTTTCCTTTTCGCGAAAAAGATTCCATAGGTTGGTTGGAGGTCACTGATGATGACGGGAAAAATAGTCAAAGAATTTCTGCACATATATTTCACCTTTTCTATCCCTTAGAATTACCCCATGTTTTTTGGCATGGTCATGAATTGAGTGTTCGGATGAATAATTGAAAATGTGATTTTCGACCTTTTTATTTTTATTCATACAAAATTACGAAAAAATATATATATAATTTCAGGATTGTGAGCTTCCTGGTAATTAACATCAGGTAGAAAAGTACTAGAAGCAAGATTGTCAACAGCCGGCTTATCAACGTCAGGTTGGGACGTGTTCAGATCAATGCGGAAATTTTCTGGTATCCGCGACTATCATCCTCAGCATCTGTAGGGAAAGAGGTGAATTGTAAGGGACAAAACAAACAAAAAACTGGATAAAGGTAGACTTAGGTAGACTTTTACATACTGTCAGCATTCTTTTGCGATGGATACTTATCAAATTCGCTCAGCAACCTATCCAGAAGGTCTTCTTGATTCTTCTCTGTAAACTCTCCCTCAGCATCATTATCATCAACATCTGGATTTCCACCAATGGGAATTCGGTCTCAGAGGTTATTCAAAGCATCCTCATCGTCTCATCGCTGAAACTTCCTAGTTCAACATGTCGTCTATCGTCGAATGTATAATACGACCATTTGGCAAAACGATTCACATTCCTACAAATTATAATTATGTAGTATCATGTAATTCACATGATAATGCTTTTTCGCACTCCATATAACAGGGCTTGTACTTCACCTAAAAAACGAATTATCAAGTAATACTTACGTTCATTGTTTTCAGCATCCATCGTTCATACCTCTTGATTTTTTTCGAAGACGAAATTGAATTGCATTAGAATCGAAAAACACTCAAAGTTGACCATTCCTCATGAAACTGCACAGTATGAGGCCGAGTTTCTGATAAGACTTCTTTTGCGAAACATTTCTCAAAGCCTTATATGTATGTCCTTACTTTCTCTATCGTTGGCTTGTTTATACTTTCTTCCATTAACTCTAGTATCTCACTGCCCATCAACAGTTTTCACCTTTCTGTTATTTGAGCACCTGATTTCTTCCTTGCTGCTAAATTTATTATTATTTTTTTTAATGCTATCCACTCCTCTTCAATATCATTTCCTTTCTGTGATTTACAAAGTTTTTTCTTCATTTCTTTTTCATATTCTTCTCTTTTCTTTGCTTCTTTCAATAACTCCAAATTCCACTTTGATTTTACTTTTTTCTCTCTTTTTGTGTGTGTGTGTGTATGTGAGGTGGCGCTGTGTACGCCGAGTGCTCAGACTTTGCAGTCCATTGCTCTATTCCTCAAGTTGCTGTTAAGGATCAGCTCAGTAGCCTCACTTTTATAGCTAAAATGAGAATTTTACTGAGCTCTATCCCTTTGACTTCACTAGGTGCTGGATACTATAGTCCGCGTCTTGTCCCACTGGGGGCGTCCCCTATCAGTGCTCTGCTGAGACTTTCATGCCACTGGCCAACCGCCAGAGTATTTCCGTCTGCTTACTTATCCAAGTCTTTACTTTGGATTTTATGACGCTGTATGCTACAGGGGGACACGGCCTGGGTGTTGCCAGTTCCTTTTTTATGCCCTCCTTCGTTAGCTTGCCAGCGATCATCTTCCTTTTATGCCGCAGTGTCCCGGTGTCCATAGTATGGTGATACGGTTCTCTTGAGCAAGGGTGTATAATTTGTTAACACACTCTGCCACCACCAGGGATGTAGTTTGGTGTGACAATAGTGCCTTAGTAGCCGATTGACTATCTGTACAGACATAGATTTGCTTGTTAACAAGGTCCTTCTGCTGGCTTCTATCAACGGCCACCGTGATCGTCATTATCTTTGCTTGGAGGATAGTGACGCCCTCGCCCAGTGCCACTGAACAATTGTCAGCGCCTCTTGCATTCGTGATTCCGATTCCTACATATTGTTCATTCTTAAACGTTGTTTTCACTTTCTTCTCATTCATCTTTTTAAATTTAAACCCACGTTTCATTACTACTAAATTGTGGTCACTATCAACATCCACCTCTGGGTATGTCTCAATCTAGTATTTGGTTTTTACATCTTATTCTCGTCGTAATATAATTAATTTGGTATCTTCTTTCATCTCCTGGGCTTTTCTATGTGTAGTTTCTTCTCTCATGATTTGTAAACAGAGTGTTTCCAATAACTAATTTATATTCATCACAAAATTTTATGAGACTCGATCCTCTTTCATTTCGCTTTCCTAACCCATGCTCCACGCATACACCTTCTTTCTTCTTCCACCTACTTTGGCGTTCCAGTCTCCCATTATAATTAAGTTTTCTTCTCCTTTAACCTTGCTTAATACCTCACCTACTTTCTTCATACATGTTTACTACTTCTTCTTCAGTATAACTTCCTGTTGGCATATATAAACTAGGACTGTCACTAAAGATACCATAAAACGGGGCTACTTTGGGACAACTTTTCCATTAAAGCGCAGTTATTTCAGAGTAGCATTAAAGAAAGCAGTCTTTAGGTATATGAAATAAAAGCTAAAGCTCTCGTGAATTGATTCGTCAGAAAATAAAAATGCGAATATTGAAAGGAAAGGCTGTAGGCAGATTTTTGTCCGTCACAATTTTACCCTACTGGATGGGGCAACTTTGTAACGCCTCATTTCGTGGCCCTTCAAAGGAATGAGAAACACATTCCTTTCATAAAATTAGACCTGATATGAAAAGTACGTGTATTACCAACTAAGAACAAAAAATGTTTCGCGATATAGGCGTAAATGATAATTTTCGGTAAGTAGAAAAAAAAAAGCGAAGAAAATATAACATCATTCGAATGCGGGAATTGAAAATATTGGGCGACAACCAAGCTGTTTTAGGGCTAGGACTGAACAATCTTTAAATCTTTTCGGCTTCCAGCTTTCTGCTGTACATACGCGCCTTCTAAATGTTCAGAATTTAATTTTCATTAGTAAGGACACAAATATAACGTATTAAAAGTTCCCCTCTCCAATTACTTATTTTCTTCTTAAACTGAGCTCAGCCTCAAGATTTCAAGCGTGATATTTTTTCGACCGCAGGACCTTCATTCAAACGTGAATGGCTGCACGAATTTGATTTTTTGAATTTCCAAGAACATGTATTCCCTGTTTAATTGAAAGTTGGAAACTATTCTTCAGAAAGCCATTATAACTCATTTCTAGAGACCGGATTCCCCGGCATTGGGAACTTTTTTTCCTTCCAGTGAGAGTCAAAATGAAGTTCAAATCATGAGAAACGGGACGCATGGAAAAAATTATATTTTGCCGAAAAATGCCGAAAATGCCGAAACGACAAAAAATCGTTATTCTCGAATAAAATACTGTACTACAGCTCGAATATGACGCTAATGACTATCGAATTATCAAATATAGCCGTTGTGTACTATTTCCACATTTCAGAGCGTCGAGGGGTACATAGTATAATTTACCCTCCCCCCCCCCAATTAATAAAAATGAAAACTGAGTATTTAGCAAGTTAATAAAAAGGAGCCTTGAAAAAATTACGAGATTCCTGTAACTGTGCAAGATTTTTTTTTTCTTCCATTTTTTGCGAGACAAGAAAACATTTTTCTTGTTTATCGACTTTAATTTCAAATGTTTGTACCCCCCCCCCCTCCCCCTAAGAAAAAAACAACTTTCTGACGCCGCTGTTTTTTTCTTTTTTATTTCTATAACAACATTTACACTTGTGATTAGCATTAAAATATTCGAAGAAAGCAAGAGTCGAGCCAATCTGCTACTTTGATTTCTAATTCTCTAATTATCGAATACGTAACTAAGATTTAAAAAACGATTTTTCCTTCTTTTTTTTTTTTGTAATGCCAAATTATGTCGAATTTTCCGATTTTGGTGCCGAAATTCACAGGTTTCAATGCCGAAAAATCCGGTCTCTACTCGTTTCACATTTTGCTGACATACCACGGTTACCGATTCCCCCTATAGAGAGCGTATTAGCCAGTCCTGTTCGTTGGCCAACGCGTGCTGTAAAGGCTGGTGGCAGCGCCGCTATGCGCAGCAGCTTTGTCATAAAGTTACCCACCAGTCACAAAGTAGCCCCGTTTTATGGTACTGATTTAGCAGAAATTGTCACTTATCATTAATATTCTCTCACTATATGTTGGGTATAACTTCGCATTCTATTCCCTACACTTTTATTCATGATAATACCCCCACCAGCTTGCCCTCTTTTCGCTGCTGTATTAATCATTCTACACCTCCTAGTCCAAAAATCATTTTCTTTTGGCCATCTCACTTCACTAATTCCAGTTATATCTAACTTTAATTTTTTCATCTCTTTAAGTTTTCTAATTTTCCTACCTCGTTCAGTGTCCTTATACTCCATGTCCCTATTCTCAATTCTGATATAGTTTCTCACTAGGTAGTCTCCGCCTGAACATTCAAATGAAAGACTTTTTACGTTCAAAATTATTTACTTTGTGAGTTGTCATCATAACTGTTGTGGTGGAGACGCATCTTCTGGAGAAAATATCGATGTAGTTTCCTTTTGCTTTCATCAGGGTTTAGCTGTCGGAGTTTTTTTTATTCCTATGTGCTTTTAGTATTTTCTTTAAGCCCCCTCACCACGCCAAGGTAGCAGTGGAGACCGTTGTGCCTTGATAACAATGTACTTTGAAACACTTGAAATATCTCAGCGTTGTGCTGCTCTCTGGTGGCGGTTTTTTGGTAACGAAAGCTAGAGTTAAGCCAAAATAACAAAAATTATGGCACTTTCCTTTTTTTCAGAACAAAATGTTTCAATTATATTGCTTCAAATTACTCCATGCAAGTTAGTGCTGTATTTTATTACCTACGCTTATAACAGCGTTGACCTTCATGGAAAGTTGACGCTTTCTGGGGATGACTTCTGAAGCACTAAACCATTTGGACGTAGTTGCATCCACCTTGGATTTGGAAAATTCAAATGGCATATATTTTTCCTGCAATCAATACATAATTCAGTTATTAATCAGGCTTGTTCCCCATCCATAATATCAACCAAACTAGACAAGATATCTTACCAATTACTAATTGCGTCCAGATTCCATTGCAGCATGACTGAAAGCCTCTGAATTATGCAGTATGACTTGAAAGATGTTTACCACAACCCAAGAAATCTAGTCCGTGGCCCTGTATTCTTGACCACTACCTAAGAAATTCGTAGGCCGTGGTTCTTTACTGTCGACCACGACCTAAGTAATTCCTAGGCCGTGGGCATCAAATTTTGGAAACGCTGTGCTCCCACCCCAGTGGAAATGAATCCCGGAAAGTGTGAATAATAACATGCAGGATATACGTACTGATAATCCCCATACAAAAACTCGTATAAAATAGCCTTCTGTATTTTTACTTTTCAAACATCAAATGTGGCAAGTTTCTGAGAATTACCCAGCGGTACTCGTATAGTTTTAAATTTTTAATTTAGGGAGGCTAAAAACCGGGGGGGGGGGCTTAGCCCTCTAGCCCCCTCTATTTTCGCGCCAATCCTATGTGCTTCAATTTTACCTTCAGTCACTCGAAACTGAGAAAACTGAGATCAATGTGTTTTGTTCCAAGGTACAACACAGTCTCCCCTACACACAGAGGAGGAAAATTGATGCTTATGTCTTTCAGCATCAACATACAAAATTTCATGCTTTTACGACAAAATTCAGGATTCTTACGGAATTTGGCATCAATGCCCCGTACAAATTCGTGACACTGCCACGCACTCCGCCACCAACGGGTATCTTAAAATATGCTCGTTTCCAAGCGAGTAAAAAGCTGAGTGTTTCTTCTCGAAGAAAGGGCAAAAAAATTGAAAAAAATCGATAGTAAAATTCAGTGAACGAATGCTGTGAGCTGTAGTGAAGACAGTTTATCAGATATACGTAAACAGAGATTTCATGCACTGATAAAATTCGATTTAAATTCCCTCGGCGAACTCGGTCGTCGTTCTTCATTTTTATGAATAATGAAAGAATAGAAGAAAGAAAGAAGAAAAAAAACTTGGCGTAACGAAATACGATTTTGTTCTGTTTGCAGAAAATTTAAACGAGTATCAGCATGGGATCGGCGAAGTACAGCTTACGATGGAATAATCACCAAGCTCATCTGTTGAACGCTTTCGAGGGTTTGCTTCATAACGAGACGCTGGTGGATGTGACGTTGGTATGTCAAGAAACCACCTTCAAGGCGCATAAAGTCGTACTTTCTGCATGCAGGTGCGTTCGTCAAAATTTTTTTCTCATTTTGGGTTGTGGCTACCGTTACCACTCCCCGAGTTCCGAGTTGCTGTTCGCAATTTTGTGGGAGGAGCTTCGAATAAAATTTGACGCACACGTTTGTGCTTTTTTCCCATATATTGTCGCGATGGGAGATTATTAATTATTCGGGGGGAAAAAAGTTTCGTAACAATGGAAGTTACTTTCGAATATTCTTTACTCGCAGATAGCGAGCTGGGTTAAATGGTTCTTTTCTAATCGAGTCTAGAGAGAGCGGATTGTTGATTTTTTATTAAAAATATCGAGTCGAGCGGGATGAGCGAAGGTATAATTTTTGATTTCGTTACACTTTGTATCTTCTTATTTACTTTTCGGTATCCATCAAGTCGAAGGGCGTAGCAAACGAAAATACGAATTTTTGACTGCATGCGCGTTGTCGCTGATTCAGATGATTACGTAAAAATTTGTACCAGACACGGATTTGTTTAATTTTATCATCAATTCAAAGGCCAGTTACGTAAATAAGGAGTTGACAAATGCTCGAGCATATTCTTTTTGGAGAATATTATCTTTGGAGAAAATTCTCAGATAGAGTGGGGAGCAGAGGGAGCGTTACCTTCACTCGTGAAGCACGGAGAATACTGAAAAACCAATTGTAAGAATGAGAACTCGTTTACACGAAACGGTGTATGACTGGGAAAATAGGCTGAACTCCCGTTTTCTTTCAAACCTAGAAAAAGGACCAACTTATTTTCTCTTTAAAAAACTAAAAAAACTTTAATTACCTTCACAATTAAGGCGAGTGATAGGCAAAGGGATACTAGTAACAAGATTGTAACCTTGAGTAAACTGACTTTTTATTTTATTTCTGCACTCCACGTGGCCATATGGCCATTCACGGGAGACCGGGGGGATACAAAGGTTAGGGAAACTATTAACTATTTAAAAATAATAAAATATAAAATGTAAACACGAGAAAATTGGATAAAGAGAGCGAGAGTCTGTGTGTGTGTGTGTGTGAGAGAGAGATGGAGAGCCAAAATCTCAAGGGGAAGCCAGGATAACATCTTGGTGGCAGGCAATATCAACGCGAAAGCCCTGGAGCCGGGTCCAGCAGAACTGACCGACGCGGAGACGCCATGGTCAATTGGATCACCGGGATGGATTTGTTTGTTGCTAATTGAGGGACGACCCGGACCTGTGTTCGAGGAAATGGTGGGTCCGTCACATATGTTTCCTTAGGGACGGGAGCGGTCGTGGGGCACATCGAGAATTGGCGGGTCGACACAGAGACTGACTCAGCGTCTGACCACCGCTATATCGAATTCCAGATTGGGGCATTGAGAGGCGAGCCGACACAACGACCCCGCGTGTATATTAGGGTGTCCCTTGTTTTATAAGTTTTCACCAGTTGATTAGGATCGCACTGAAATTTATTCCAATGGACTTAGAAACTCGCCATAAGAAATTTGAGCTCAATCTGAGGTCATTAACCCGTGCCGCACTGACCTTGAAGTTATGTATAATACTGAGATCTTACAAAAAACCGCGAATATCTCAGAACATATCAACTTCAGGACCAAAATGCATTATCACATAAAATGTTTCTTGTTGAATTTCCTATAAAAAATATTCTTTACAACTTTTCTCTAAAACGCATATTTACCAAGATAATCGCATAAATGTGTAAAAGTTTCGAGGAATGTGGATTTTGATGTTTTTTCTTTCACAACCGATCTTCATTTGCTAAATCATAGTTATCTAAAGAAATATTCACTTTAGGACAAAAATGCAAACAACATGAAATGTTCCACGTTAAATTTTCTGTAAAAAACATTCCATACAACATTTCTTTAGAAAATAATATGTGGCAGTTTCTATAAAAAGGGGTAACTTTGTCGATTGATCAAAGTCTCAGAAAACATGAAAAAAGAAAAACAAAATTTTTTGGTCAAAAAAATCAATTTTGAGATTTTGGTCAATTTCTATAGAAAAAACATCGCAATAACGAAGAAAGGAAATTTAGGGATGTGAGAGAGAAGAGGGAGAGAGATAAAGAGAATTATGAAAGGGAATGAGAAAAGAATGCAAATGTCTGCGTCGCCTATTCGCGGTTTTTCGGAGCTCACGAATAAATCCGACGTTCAGAATTGTTACCACGTAGAAGAGCGAAAAATTACCTTTCTAACAAGCCCTTGTCGAGGCTGGTAACGTGACTCCGCGGCGAGTTACGGCCGCTAGAAGGAGTGGGAGAAAAAGGTGTGTCCAACTTTAGACGCATTTTTGTCAAAAACGTTTTTTCGCGCGTTCTCGTTACACTCATCTAAACGCTTCAGATCTCGCCAATAGCTCCTTCAAAAGGGCATTCGTTCCTCTACGTACTAGTGGTAACTCAAAATTCGTCGGATCGACAAAGTTACCCCTTTTTATAGAAATTGCCACATATTTTATTGAGATAATTGAAAAACATAGTTTTTTTTTTAAATTATTTTACGGCTGAAATATCTATTAATATCGGGTAACGTACACTACAATATAACTTCAGTCTCTGTTTACTGAGGTAAGCGCCTCGGATTGCCCCCTCCCCCTGCCTGGCTGCGCCCATGACAGTTTGTTGAGTATCTACTATAAAATATACCTCTGGTTATGTATGTATGTATATCAACAATAGTCAACAATTCGCGCATAAGATATAATGTTGTGCTGTTAAGGAACAGTCACGTGTTTTCAGAATTCAGGATCATTTTCTGAGGGCAAATCGATGTTTCCTATTGTTGATGTACACCATCTCAAATCCACCATACCAAGTTCTCAAAGGAATCTTAGAATGCTCAAGGCTCAATAAAAATAGTTTGTTAACCCAAGATTGCAAAATTTGTTTTTCTTCAATCATTGAATTTGGAATTAGTTCTGGTGTGGTGGGACACATGGCGATGCACGCATACCAAAGTGGCCCCTAAGAAACCGCATCCCCGGCCCTGGAAACTACCCTTTCGGATGACGCTTTGAGGCCAGCCCGAGCTCCCATTTCGCCGTGCCGCTTCCGATGCGTGCGTCCTGCAATGGCCACCATGGGGTTCCCTACTGACCAAGGTTCGCGCTCCCGAGCACTAGCCTGGAAATTTCAGGTCCCCCACAGCCGGACGTGCTTCCTCTTCACTCACCCATTGCACCTCCTCGTCTTGGTATGTGTGGCGATGCAGGCAGGTGGCGACGGCGGGGGGAGCCTTGCTGGGGGGTGGGAGCCCTGCTGGGGGTATTTCGAAGCCGGAAAACATCAGTACTTGAAACGCGTCATAATAAACATTAGTACTTATGTTTTCTTACTTGCCAGAGCAACATAACTACTTCTGCACATGTTTTTCTTCATCTCATCGTTAAAGGGGTGAAGATAGACACATGTAAAAGTGTTTGCGATTATTAAAAGCTTGTATTTGCAAGAGGTAGGACCGGTGGCCTGATCCTAGTGATAGAAAATTTGCGGGAGAGCCTAAACTTGAAACGTCAACTAGGCATCCATGAGCCATAACTAATTTCAATGTTTTTGAGTCTTGAGCATTCTAAGATTCCGTTGAAGACTTGGTATGGTGGACTTGAGATGATGTACAATCAATAATATGAAACAGTGATTTGTCCATAGAAAATGATAATAAATTCTGAGAACATGTGACTGTTCCTTAACAGCAATGTTATATTTTATACGCAATGTTGAATATATTGTTGATATACATACATAATCCAAGGTCTACTCTATAGTAGGTACCCAACAATCTGTCATGGGCGTAGCCAAGTGGGGGGGGGCAGACTGGTGCGCTTGCCCCAGTAGACAGAGACTGAAGTTATACTGTAGTATAATAGATATTTCAGCTGTAAAATAATTAAAAACCTATGTTTTTCGAAAATTCCATGCTTTTTGCGATTATTCCGTTAAATATGTTTTCTAAAGAAAAGTTGTAACACAACGTTTTTATAGAAAATTTAACAAGGAATATTTTATGTTATGTGCATTTTGGTCCTAAAGTGAATATTTTAAAAAATAATTATGATTTAGCTAGTAAAGATCGGTTATGAAAAAATAAAATAAAAGTCACTTTCCTCGAAACCTCCACACATTTTTACGATTATCTCGGTGAATATGCGTTCTAGAGAAAAGTTGTATTGGATCTTTTTTGCAGAAAATTCAACAAGGAACACTTTATGTTATACGCATTTTGGTGCTGAAGTTGATATGTTCCGAGATATTCGTAAAATCTCAGTATTATACATAACTTCAAGGTCAATGTGGCACGGGTTAATGACCTCAGATTGAGCTCAAATTTTTTGTGGCGAGTTTCTAGGTCCATTGGAACAAATTTTAGTGCGGCCCTAATCAATTGGCGAAAACTTGTAAAATAAGTGACACCCTAATGTACATCCAGAAGATGGAACACGTGGAAGTTTGATTGTGACCAGTTCGAGACCACAATAATGGCTACAGAGGATAGCAGCATGGTCGAAGCCCTGAGTGCCTCACAGACAGCTGCATGGATTGTCGAACGGACAACGAAGGCGTGCAGTGTAGCAACGCCGAAAGTGAAGGCAGGTCAAGCCCGTCGGAGCACGTACTAGTGGAATGAAGAAATAGAGCGACTCCACCGCGAGTGTTCCATCAGGCGTCGGCGGGCTACCAGAAGACATCGAGCTTCTCGAGCTAACGATGCCGAAGAAGTAAATGCCGAGTGAATGACCGCCAAGAAAGCACTGCGCGCGGCCGTCAAAAGAGCGAAGACAGACAAGTGGGCTGAGCTCATCAAGACGGTCGACGATGATCCACGGGCCGCCCATATAAGGTGGTCCTACAGCGACTCCCGTCCTCCTCTCCGATGATCAAGCTACCGCGACGCTGGGGGATATCGTTGCCACCTTTTCCCCCAGCACCCGTTGCTACCACCAAGGCGGGAGTTCACCAGGCAGGACTGGGACCCGCGGCTGGAAGTCACAGCATATGAGCTGAGAATAGCTGTGGATCAGATCAGAGGAAAGCCCCAGAGCCGGATGGCATACCTAGCCTGGCCTGGGAACTGATCCACTCGCTGAGGCCGGAATGGCTACGCACCTGCCTCAATAGGTGTCTTGAAGAGAGCCATTTCCCGGCGATATGGAAGATCGAGCGAGGCTGGTTCTGCTTCGCAAAGGCAATAACAAACCAGAGGGCTTGATCTCCTTATGCCGAACCTCCGGGGGCCGAATGAGAGTCGAAGAAGGATGTATTCGACAATAATCCACTCTGTTCTTCTCTATGGGACCCCCAATTGGGCACCAGTCGCGGCACTCCGTGAGAACAAAGAAGACATAGGAAGGGTCCAGCGGGCCACGGAACTACGCGTATAGAACCGTCTCGTATGAGGTGGCTCTTGTATTAGCTCGAATGTCTCCTATTGATCTGCTGGCTAGGGGGAGCGCTACTCTTTATCTGCGCTTCCAGAAGCTTCCACCAGCTGATAGAAAAAAGAAAGGAGTAAAGGAGAAGATTAAGAGAGTAGTCGGTTGAATGAGTCATTAACTCACCCTGGTACACAAATATGCACGATAGTACAGAGGTTTATTATAGATTATTAGCAAAAGATACTGATAACTGAAAATAACCATCCCTGGAGTAAACTCGTTTTGGAAAATCACTATTTCATTCAGAACGAAGAGATTATCACTAAGAAGCTGAATTCCCGGGGGGGGGGGGTAATCACAATAAAATAAAATCGTACCTATGTCCCATATAAGCAATCAAGGATTAAGCCTTCTCGGTTTTCTACGAAGCTGCAATATGCATCACCGTTCCCTCACAACAGAACTACTGACCAGCCTGCTACAAAATCTTTTTACTGTCTGAACTGGATTTGCCCCAGCCCGGTTTGATCACTACTTGTTCCTGTCAAAACTGCTCAAAATTCAACCCTCGTGTTTCTCGTCAACCCTCTGAAATGATACGTCAGAGAAAATTATACAAATTTTATCGTGTGTGGATCTGAAGACCTGTCTTCAAAAATCCCTCGTCTTCGGAATAACTGTTGTAAAATGGATTCTTCTCAAGTTTCCAAGCTGGGGTACGAATCTGGACGAGCAAATCGTCTTTATTTCGCGTGTATACGGTAGTCTGAAACTACCCACTAAACTCGGTTCAAGTTTTAGCATTCACGCGGTGGTAAGAATTTAGACCGTTCCTTTCAACCCTTCTGTCGAAATGAAATTACCACTTTGTATCACTCGATAATGCCGCTGAAGGCCCTCGGTCTCCTACTTCTCATCAAAACTTAATGAAATCTTGTCTCTTTGAAATTCTTTAAACGGCATTTAACCTTTTCATTTTTAGTCAAATGTCTTAGGTCTATATAAAATCTTATTCCAGAATATTTCGCAATAAGTTTTTTGCATGTGCGGAGTTTCGGGTATATAATTATTCATCTGATGCCTATGTAGAGCAGCACTATCGGTTGGATGTGATACAAAGTATTTTGAAAGTTAAACTTGGAAATGAGGGCTTTGTTTTTCAGCCTTAAATCGTTAGGTGAAACTCGCACATGTCACACTGCCATGCTCTCCTTCGATGGTTCATTAATAAAAATGATTGAAGTTTTCAATCACAAATACTCTCCAGAAATGAAATAATTATTAAGCAATAAACGAAATCTTTCGGGCATCTGAAATGTTAGACTTATATCAGTCAGAACAAGTATGTCTTATCAGTCTAATGTTTCTTTGTTTTTAGTCCGTACTTCCAAAGGATATTTTGCGAAACTCCTTGTAAACATCCTGTGATAGTATTAAAAGATCTCAGAGGATGGGAAATGCAGGCGATTGTTGACTTCATGTACAAAGGAGAAATTAGTGTGGGCCACGAACAATTAGCATCTTTAATGAACGCTGCCGAATCTCTTCAGGTTTGAACACGCTCTCCTGCTTTAATACAGCATCGCTTATTCCTTTGCATGTACGCGCAATTGGCTGTAAATCTATATTCGCCATTATTCACTGGTTTAGGTCAGAGGCTTGGCGCAAACCGAACAAATACCAATGTGCAACATCGAAAGCAACCAAAAAGAAGAAAGTACGTCCAGCAACAACAGTAGTTCTTGTAGTAAAACGAACAACCCTCCTCGGAGATCCACACCTTGTTATCCTCTATCACCTCCCAGTAATTTATATCAGAATCATAATCCAAATTTGAATTCCCCTCCAGTCATGATACCAAGTTATGATCCTCATGTTAGATTACCTCAATTACCAATTATGCCAAATATTTCGTTTAACGATTCTCAGTCCGATAGAAATTGTCAATCTCCATTACCAAGAAGAAAACAGGTAGGATATTTTAATTTTGATTATTCCTTTATTGTATCAGCTTACGTAGACTCGTATTATTATTTTTAATATTATTAGGTTAATGTTAGTTGAAAATCGATTGCTAAAATTCGCAAAAATGGCGCGAGTCTGAGATAGTGAAATTATATACGCCTTCAAAATCTATTCCCGCAACTTGACTTCCCTGGGAACATTCCGTGAAAGTATGGTGTTGACATGTTGATCATTCATTTCGTATGCATTGGAGGGAATGGGTACTTTTTTGAATTACATCTTTGTCAGTCAGTTATTCATTGCAAACTGAACATATATTGGGGTCACAATTCGAACTGTTGAACTCACAAGGTCATCAGTCACCATATTTTATCACACTACGTACATTGTTATTCTTCAAGATATTCACGGGTAAGATCACGCTTATTCTTCAAAATTTCATAGAATCTTAACATCAAGTGTAAGTCTGAACAACTTGAGCATGTTTTCAAGTAATGAGGTCTTCGTCGGACGTCGTATCATCATCGTCTGCATGTATGATGAAAAAAAAAACATTGACAACCACGAGACTTTCGTTTTCAATTTCGAATTTTCTACAACTACATATTTCGCACCTTCTTCAGTTCTGTTTAGAAGCTCTCATAACTCGAGTACAGAGTTCGTGAGGTATAGAATGTCTGCCTCTTGAAGACCCTTCACTTAGTTCGCACCCTTGTGAAAATCTTCCCACTTAGGAATTCGTGCTCATTATCGTAGACAGTGTACTTAGCTAATGGTTCATTAGCGAAGTACAATAATTCTGGTAGCTAGATTTTTCTTTTTTGCTGGTCGAATAATTTAAGGATACCGACTATTTAGATCAGAATCGTGTAAAATTCAGAAATAAATAAAAGTGTCCATTTAGATTTTATAGATAATACAGTTTTGTTGTTGTTTTTAATTCACCAGGCAAGGCCTAGAAGAAGATCGGGCGAATCTGCTGGACCACAAGATCTGAGCAAAGGATGTTCGCAGCAGTCCGACTCAGAGACGGCCGAAAATTTGTCATTGAAAAAATCTCCAAATCGAAGAAGCAATCGTAGTGTAACTCCAACTAGACCACCGTCAAGAACGCAAGCATCTCCAAATCAAAATGTAAGCACGCGTTACAGTTATTCAAGTAGATTGCATAACTGACTTCTACGGCTGTGGCCCGAGATTTTGACATTTCTTTATATTCGAGAACAGTAGCGTATTTAGGATGAAATCATGGCCGGGGGGGGGGTGACTTTTGACTTTGAGGGTATTCCTTTAAAAAAAAAGTGTTAAATGAGCACTGTTTTGATATTTTTTTCGAGATTTTTTTTGGCCGTGGAAGAGGATTTGAACCCGGAACCCCCCCCCCCCCTTAAATACGTCACTGTTCGAGAAAACATCCAGAAAACGAGACCTAAACTCTTAAATATTTATAGGACTTTTCTCCAGGACTCATGTAACGGGAAACAGGCCTGATGAATGGGGAGCAGCTGGGGACTTTTGCCCCGGACCCGGGCTGTACAAAGGGACCGGGTGCCCAAAATTTCTTATCGATAAATTCAATAATAATATGGGAAGTAATATCTAAGCAATCATTGCTACAAAAAATGAAAGAGGAATGAGAAAAAGACTTTGTTCCGGGCCCAGCTGTTCTTTCCAGGGCCCTGAGTGAAAATCTCAGCCACGGTACCCGTTGTTTATCATAGTGTAAGTAGTATAGAAATGAGTTTCCTAGCACAATTGGTGTTTAGAAAGATACGTACGCATCTTCATTGAAAGTAGATTATTTGATGGTGTCTCAAGAAAGACGTGTTCAATGAAATTTTTCACAGCTGTGCAAATTTCACAAACGACCAAATGAATCCTTTCTGTTAACATTTGCTCACTTGAAGAAATATTCTGAAAAATTGACTCTTCTGACATCTTTTAAATCTATCTCTTTTTCAACATGACATTAGGTATGGTCAAATTCTGTACAGATTTTGATCCAAAAGAGTCGAGTTCCCATACTGACATCGACTTTCGGAAAGAATTGTAGTTCAAAGTTGATGCCAATTTCAGTCTAAAAGTTGATGTTGATGTACTAACTTGACTTTTGTATGAATTCTATATCAAATTTGATAGCATTATCGTATCAAAATAGTACCGGATTTTGCGTGTGATTCTATGTATTGATATTTATTGTGAGGATAGTAAGTAAATTAACACGTTCCATTCACATTCATTTCCCACGATGGCATGCAGATTCATGTTGACAAATATTCCTTTAATAATACAAATCACAACAAGGTCCTGAACAGCAAAACCCTGTTCACTGTCACGAGGGAGGAAAACGGTCCCTCCCATTCAGATTCACTTCTTAGAATGGCACGTTTTGTTAAATTCACATTCCTTTTTGAACATTGAAAAATTCTGTTCACTTTCTCTCTATTTGTTTTGGTTCCATTTACATCAGGTGAAAAACAACAAAATGTTTCATTCACATTCAATTTTCATTTAAAAAAGACAAAACGTTTATTTTTCTCTTTATGTTCAAGTCGGTTCACATCAGAAAAAGAGAATGAACGCTAATATTATACATATAGGTTGTTCATCTGTTCACATAAGTATCTGTACTTTATTGTCTCGAGATAAATTCCTGCAGGGTGCCCGCATTTTAATAATTCTGAATTACAGAATGAGGTAGATTTTATCGTGTATGTTATCAGGTATACCTTACCTATTAGCTTTCAAAGATATCTTACACAATTAGTATCTTTTTGAATAGATTGTTGATGAAGTGATAAATATGAGTGCTATCAAACAACTGTAGATCCAAACTATATTTACAAACCGTCATCGGATAGGCACCGCTTTCCTGATTTGCTGAAACTGACCTATTAATCGGGAAAAAGTTATTCTGTTGAAAGATTTGATGGCATTGTCTGTTAAGCCATTGTTTGATTATAATGGTAGAATAAGTTATCCATCGGTGTAGCTGAGAGTCAGTCCAGTATTTAAACTCATGAAAATCGAACAAGCAGGGGCGGATCCAGGAAAAAATTTCACGGGGGTTTTACAATATGATTCTTGTAGAAATATTTGAAAAGTAATACAGGTTAGCAGGTGTAAATGTAAGTAATATGCGATTCAACAGGAAAAAAAAACAAATTTCGGGGGGTTACCCTTACCCCCTGGATCCGCCCCTGCGAACAAGACCTCGATTGTGAATGATTTTGGTTGTATTGAAGGTCTTCTCTAATCCTTGGAGCTAATCAATGTGAAATTTTACAACAGTTTTTAATTTGCACAACCAGTAGCGTATATAGGTAGATATTTTAAGTCACCTAGTTAATCTCAGGATAGTTGAGTACAAAAGCATAAATGGGTAGTTGTTCAGAGAAAGAGAGAGAGAGAGAGAGGGGGGGAGGAGATAACTCAAACTGATTTGAGTAAAATCATGTTAACTTGGACTGCGAGCAGAGTGAGCGACCATTTTTCTGGGTTGTCAACCATTTGAACTGAAATTTAAATCATTTCAATTCATTTTCTTTGAGGGCTCAGGGGGACCATATATTACCTAATATCCTTCTTAACTGAATATCTACTTATTCATTCTCATACTGGTATTTTCAGTGCGGTCAGTCATTAAAAGCTGAGAGCGAAGAATCCGATGTCGGTGAGTCCACTCAAAGTCAGCCAGTAGAATTAACAACCAATTCAATGGATTCTAGACATGACATAACGTCACATTTCAACAGTCTACCATTAGATCATCCAGCATCTTTAATGCATCATCGTCCGGTGCAGGTTAGTCACATATTGTTTGTTTCATTACTCTTGTATTTTCCCGATTCCGAATGCTTACATAGTATGTCGACTAGATACTACTTATTTAACTTAGTAGGCGCTTATAAGTAGGCTTGATAGAGGAACATAAACCTGATTTCTAGCTTATTAAATAAAATGAATAGTACCTTCTAAGTTTGCCAAATCTGGAACCTTGAGTATTTCAACCTTACCGTTGAACGAGTCAAAATTAATCAGAGCAAACTTCTAATGTAAGATCTTTTCGACAGTGTTCGAAAATGAAGTTCACAACAGGCCAGTAGCTAACCACTTGTACGTAGGGATGTGCCTTGGAAATATTTCCGGAAATATTACTTGGAAAAGAAAGAAATTTTTGGAAACAAATATATCGTTTATTTCTTTCCAAAATTTCCATTTTCTGAATACATTTTTTAGGGCTTTCTCACTGAATTTAATCTCTGGATGATCTGTAATAAGCTTTAGAACATTTTAGAAAATGCTGTATATTCTTGGAGTTTTCAAAATGAGGTCAAAAGTGTGGCTATAGTATATTTAGATAATTCTGATAGGCTTATAACCCTCGCAGCCCCACATTTCGGCCACTTTTCCTAAAACCGCAACTGCTTTGATGTAGGTCTTCTTATCTACTATTTCTGGAGAAAAAGGAAGACTAATTTGAACTAACAGTTGATCAATTTAAAATTCTTTACGGTAGTCATGTAACTCCCGAAGTACAGGAAACTTATTAAACAGCACAGGTACACTGGTCCACATCTACTTATATTGTTTTCTGGTCTGCTAGTCTCCTTGAGACAAAAGCCAATACCTCAAGAACTGATTAAAGCCAATATTGAAACAAAGTTTTTTTTAGAAAATATCAGAAACCCACTTCTTCCCCTGAATCATATCTCATGAATCAAATCACTTCTTTATGTTCTCATCCGAGGGACTCCGACCTGCCTTTAAATAAACTATGAATGAAAGTGGGTTTACTGAATGCTAATTTATTTTCATAATGTTTTCATTTTTCAGGATTGTGGCCCGGAAAACTCAACAAGTCATTTACCTTCGTTATCAGCTCTTCCACTTACTCCTCCGCATAGTAAGTTTGACATTCTTTTATTTAATATTTAGAGTTGGTCAGCTTTAGCGTTCAAGAATTTTCATCATAATACCTATAACTTGCTAGACAGTTTTACAATAAGTTCTCTATACTTGTGGTTATATAAAAGCTAACGAATGTTGTTTTTTTTGTTTGTTTAATTGTAGTGTTTCCTTTGGATACGCATTTCGGTAAGCATTCATATTACTTCTTACTTGGGTGCGATAGAAAAATTGGTGGACACTTCTAGCACCCTCTTTTGGAGAAACTAAATTTTTTAGTTGTAAGAAAGTACAAATACAGAGACTTGTTCACTTGAAGAACCTTGTTTGCTTCGCGTGCATTAGACTTAGCGTTCAAAAAAGAATAGGGAGGGGTTGTTTATACCTTATACAGAGAAAAATGAGAAAAGATGCTTAAGTATGTTTATTTATCTAAGGTAATAAACAAAATTAGTTCAAAATGTAAAATGATTTACTATAATACCATCGCCATAGTGAATAGCTTATTTCTTTATGTTATAGGTTTATTCTCGGGCTTAGACGGCGGCAGAGGCGGTTTTTTATGGAACGATGCACTAGACCCAAAGAGCGATAGTCAACACCTACCAAATAAGAAAAAAAGTGAGTTACAGTTTTAATACTTACATAATTTAGATGAAACCATGCAGTGATATGAGACGATAAATTGTAACATTTTCAAAGCCATAAATATTCGGCGCCCGTAGGTTTCCCATAAGATTACTCATACACGGCACTTCATGACTCTGTGTGACCTGATTAAGGCCAACACGTGATCAAGATTTGTTCAGACCTTGCCATACTTATTTAGGACTCGTATACAGCTCAGTAACTCTCTGTCAACCATGTTTAAGTTAAGATTCCTTAAAACTAGCTGCGACTCTTCAATGCTCTCCCAGAGTTGTTCAAGACCCTGTAACGCTTCTGTATGATGTTTAATGCTCGTTGACTGTTCATGACATGTATAAAACTCTCTTAGACTTTTCAAGATTTGTGTAAGATTCACTGAAGTTCTTCCTACCGTGTTGCAGACTTCCTGACGGTTCAAGACTCAAATATGCCTAGTTAGTGCTCTCTCGCGTGTTTTTAAGACTCTTTATAACTTACAAGACTGTAACAAAGGCTAAAGCTAGGTTTGCATTAATTATGTAGAGAGCTAATTACTAAACAGCTACTTCTTGAATTTTTTTAAATCAAGTTTTCATATTAACATACACCTTATTAGTGAAAATGTAGAATTTTTGATGTTTTCCGTATTTAATCGGATTTTGCGAACTATGAAGGGATGCAAATAATCTCCGGTCCTGGTTCTCCATATCCATACCTATCCATCTCTCTGAGTTTTTCGTCTCCATCATTTAGATACCATTTACGTGGTTGTGTTTATTGTTTTACTGACTTCAGAATGGACTTCGACAGTATAACTGTTTGAACTGTAATACGTATCATTAAATAAATTAGAATATCGATTAACTGCTGAATTGATATTCGGTAGCAATTTTACTCTAAATCCAAAACTGAGACATCATAGAAAGAGGCGGAAGACAGAAAAACGGGAATACCAGAATATAGATTTTGAAAGTAACTAATCTCGATTGCGACATTACTTCAGGCGAAATTCCAAAACTGAGAGATTCAGAGGTCAAAACTAAAAAGTTTCAAAAGGTGCAGTATGGCAGCATTTTTCAGATTGTGAAAGTCGCTAAATCCATTTCTGATGTCAGAATGGTCTCAACTCAAAACTTGAGCTTCTATATGCGGGGGCAGGAACTGAAAATTGCGCAAAATCGTATACGGATATTGAAAGATATGTGTTAAACGTCGTTAAACTAGGTTTTTATTTCAAATTTGCCCCTTTCCCTCTTGGTTATCTCAATCGGAAAATCTCGCTCAAATTAATGTTGGAATCGAGTTCAACGACTCCATGACAACTAATGTTTCGATATTCATAATGTATTTCACACATTTATTGTTCCCGCCCCTCCCATACAGTGGCATAGCCAGAATTTTTCCAAGGGGGGGGGGGGGGGTCAGAAAAATTGTTGGGGTACACCTAATATGAACTGTGTGCTTTTACCTTGACGTATCAGTATTTTGAGCTTTTCAACTTCCAGTATGCATCTGAATTTAAATTTCATTTCGCGCATTTACTGTGATACTGTTAGCATACAAAAAATTCTCATCTCAAGGGGCGGATTCATCCTCCTAATCCCCCCTTGACTACGTCACAGCTCCCACAGTGTCACAATTATGGATTTATGGTCGTACCGGTAGCAAAAATCAATTCAACAACTTCGAAACCCTGTTGGTGGATATTCCGATTTCTTTAAATTATAACCATCGAAGCTCAAAAAGTTACGCTTTCTAAGCCTATTCTGAAGTCAATAAAACACACATAAGAACACAATTTCATATAAGTGGTATCTGAGGTGTAAGGGTAGGGGGGCGAAAAATTCCTGGGATGGATATGTACGGATGTAAAGAAATTGGTCCGGGGGGTTTATTTTCATCCTTTCAATTCGCAAAATTCTGTGAAACAAGAAAAATATCAAAAATTTGACATTGCCGCCGTAAGGCCCGTGTTAATGTGTAGTAGTACATGAGAGCGTTTTGAACCCCTTTGTAAGACATTACAGGGGCAGATATCGGAAAATTGTAGGAAACGATTTTATGTAAAATCCAGTTTAGAGCAATCTTTTAAAATCATTTTTTGATATAATTAATATTTTTTATCTTATGATCACAAATTCATTAGTTTGGAAGACGAGGCCCAGTGGTTCCTCAGGAAAACTAGCTGGCCAAAAATCTGAAACTTGGCATTCGGGGTTTTTCGAAAGCGCTGAATTCATTTTTCATGAAATTTTCAGTCGATACCTAAGAGGGTTCACGGAAGGAGGGGGAGGGGCAAAACTGAAAATTCGGAAAACTACCGTGTAACATATCAAAATATATGTTTTCAAATCTCCTGAATACGTTTTTGACATTATTTTGGCCATAATCCCAAACGGGGGGTTCAGGGGGGGGGGCAACACGGAAAATTCAACGTGTAAAACAGAAACACTTACAATAGCGTTTTCTCACAAAGTGGCCAATAGTGGCAAAAAGTATGAAAAGTTCCTACAAGCACAGATCTTAAAGAATAACTGAGAGCAAAACATTTTGCCCAGAAATACTCAGAAATTTTTGTGGAGCCAAAGCAGTGGCGTCGCGTGATGCTCTTTCCCAGGTGTTCAACTGGCGGGTCTGCGCCCTGCCTCTCCCCTCCCCTCCAAAAAAAACATCAGTAGTATCAAAAACTGATGATCAATATCAGTATGTATGAATAATGAGTGTCAATGAAGAATGAAGTTGCATCCACCAACTCACCACATAGCATATGCGCATGCGCTTCCGGAACGTTCATTTTTGCTGGTGAACACCCTGCCATTTTAATTAACGAAGTCTCCGCCTCACTCTTTGTCGTCTTTGTTGCAAACGCCACTGCGACAAGGCCGACGAGAGTGTGCAATGTTGCTAGTGAACATCCTACGCAATTCCCATAGTATGGGACAAAGATAACACCACTGCAACAAGACTGACAAGAGTGTGCAGTGTTGCTAGTAAACATCCTACGCAATTCCCATAGTAAGTGTGACAACGATAATGCCTTTACATTAAGACCAACAAGAGTGTGCAATGTTGCTAGTGAACATCCTACGCGATTCCCATAGTATGTGACAAAGATAACGCCACTGCAACAAGACCGATGAGCGTGTGCAATATTGCTAGTGAACATCCTACGCAATTCTCATAGTAAGTGTGACAAAGATAACACCACTGCATTAAGACCGACGAGAGTGTGCAATATGTTGCTAGTGAACATCCTGCGCAATTCCCATATTATGTGACAAAGATAACGCAACTGCAACAAAACGGACAAGAGTGTGTAGTGTTGCTAGTGAACCTCCTACATGATTCCCATAGTATGCGACAAAGATAAAGAACCGCGCAAAGAGAAATATTCCGGCTATTTTTCAATTTTTTGTGGTTATATTTTGTATTTTAATGAAAATTTAAATCTTTCCTTATTTCTGGGATTTTTGTTGTAAGACAAAAATTAAGTGGGTGTGCAGTGAACACCTTGAACACCCAGACACGACGCTACTGAGCTAAAGGTTGTGAACATTAGATAACATAAATGTACTTATTTCAAACATCAAATTCTCACGTTGTAACACATTTAAACCAAAAAACAAAACTAACTTCTGGTTCACCATGAAAAGTACATCAGAAAAACACATTCATCATATTACACCACACAATATCACAACAGTAAGACATTGGTTAAAACATGTGCATGAAACTGCCAAATCGGCTCATGGTTAACTCCGCCTACTTAATAACGTTTGACACCTAGAAGACTGAAGCCAAGGTAGCTGGTATATATGAAAGCAAGTGCTCTGAGGGTTGTAGAACAATACTTGCCTACTTGTTTATCAATTTAACGTAGTTCATTTTTCAACTTTTAGCATTTTCTGAGGAACCACTGTGCGGGGCGAGGGAGAAGCTTTAGTAGAATTACTCGGGACTTTTAGGACCTTCATCATTTATCGTACGCCCTACCGACCAACTATACCAAAATTCAGTTCTTTTGGTCGAACTTTTCTACTTTTTAATCTGATTTTCCCGGACCACAGAATAACCACTGCTTCCATTCTGAATACCAATTTTCTCCGTAATTTCAGTGTGCAGACCAAAAGGGCAACACAGCGCTCCCCGTGGCGGTCCTCCTCGCTCATGGACGAACGCCGAACTGACCGAGGCTCTCCAGCACGTGTGGAATAAGAAGATGACCACCTCACAAGCATCTAGAATATTCGGTATACCATACAACAGTCTGCTGATGTACGTTCGAGGTAAATACGGTAAATCGCTGAAGTTAGAAAAACTGAAACAAGAGTGTTTCGGCGACAATATAGGTTCGTTAGACCTGTTAGGCTTTAATTCGATGAGCAACAATAACAATAATAACAATAACAACTCGAGTAAGTCGCTTAAGCTACCGGAACCAGATCTCATGCTCGGACCGCCCGGCTTCAATCCGACCCCCTATCCGTCGCCGAACTTCTATCCGGAATTCGGGGCGTCCTTTCCCATCCCTATGGGCATGATGCATTTACTGCCGCAGTCCGACAAGATGCGAGAGTCGTTCCAGGACCGCGAAATGTCCGCCCTGTCCATGCACATGGGATACAACAAGGAGGACATGAACAATCAGAGGAGCAGTTCGGCGCCCATCGATTTCAACAAGAACGAGCGGGACCTGTGCGACAACAGCCCGCTGGACTTCGCCAAAGACATGTCCTCGCCGTACCACCAACATGGAAACATGAAAATGGAAGACGACTCCGCCAACAGCCCGCAGTCAGACAAAGACGATACGCCTTTGCAGAGGGTGCAGCTGGAGCAGAACGCGCAAGACTGACATAAGACCTTCGCTAATTTCTCAGTAATTAGCGCCTGAATCTTTTCGAAAAGTATTCGCATTGTTTTTAAGCAGAAAAAAAACTAAAAGTAAAGGTCGTAAGAAAGACATGATGTGTTACCTATATGCGAGCAAGCCAAAGATATTTTTTTAAATTACGTACGATGATGCATCGCGGTTCATCGTCGCGGCCGCTGCAAAAACGAAAAAGACTGTAGAATTAAATTTTAGAGAATTTTACGAGCGTTCGCGCGAGTTTAAGCACTCGATAATCGAAGAAATTGTTATTTCGATATTAAAATCGTTTTACTCCACGATCGGAAGTAGGAAAAATCAATGTATAGTCGCATTTTCTGTTCTTCGCATATAATACCTACGTTTTAATATCTTTCGTTTGTTTTTTTTTGTGTTTTTTTAAAATTTTATTTTTCGTTTAGATTGTCTCACAAAAACGTTATAATGAATTCACTGCTTTATTCATTAGACATTCCATTTTTAAGATCAAAGATCGAGCATAATTTATTTTCGGACATTTTTCTGTATTCGTTAAGCGTGTTCTTCGAATTTAATCAATTATTGTACATTATTTTCACGGTAATTTCTATAATAGTAAGTACTTATTCGAATTAAAGGAAAAAGAAAACAGTAAAATTTTCTATCTAGCGATGCAAAAAGTAAAACAGATAAAGAACGTGCAGGAATTATTGTGACTACAATAAACAGGGTAATTTTCAATACAATTCTACAAAATCGATATACGTATTATAGTTTTCAGTCCGCGTTTCGAACATTTCTATGTTTCCTGAATTTTCAACATTTGTTCCCTCTAACTTTAAACTGGTTTGAAACAGTACCATGAGTGTACCTTTTTTGGCGGGTACTATTAACCTTTTTACTTTCTAAATACTCGACATAATATTGTTATACAGTTTTTATTTTCTGTGATGTTACTTTTTAATCGCTCGTCATAATTCAACACTGCCATTGGAATATTATTTAGCTTAACATTGAAAGAAGGCACGTAAATTAGTTTCTTGATCCTTGCAATAGTGTGACAACACTACAGTTCAAAAACGTGGACATTGTCTTTCAATATGGATATTAAAATTTTTTGGAGCTCTGCAGCCCCCAAACTGAGTTTTAAACGTGCCCCATCAGAAAATATTATTCCCGAGTAAACCCTCTATTAATTTATAACAAAATATGCGGCAGTTTCTATAAAAAGGGGTAACTTTGTCAATTGATCAAAGTCTCAGAAAATGCGAAAAAAGAAAAACAAAATTTTTTGGTCAAAAAAATCAATTTTGAGATTTTGGTCGATTTCTATAGAAAACGCATCGCAATAACGATGAGAAAAAATATACACGCGTGGGAGAGATGAGGGAGAGAGAGAAATACAATTGTGAAAGAGAATGAGAAAAGAATGCGAATGTCTGCGATCGCTTCCTTGCAATTTTTCGGAGCTCACGAATAAATCCGATGTTCTGAATTGTTACCACGTAGAAGAGCGAAAAATTACCTTTCCAACAAGCCCATGTCGAGGCTGGTAACGTGATTCCGCGGCGAGTAGCGAGTTACGGCCGCTTGAAGGAGTGGGAAAAAAAGGTGTGTCTAACTTTAGACGCGTTTTTCTCGAAAACGTGTTTTCGCGCATTCTTGTTACACTCATCTTTGACCCCTTGGATCTCCACAACAAAAAACGCTACAGATCTCACCGATAGCTTGTTGGAAAGGGCATTCATTCTTCTATTACCTACTATCCTTAACTCAAAATTCGTCGGATCGACAAAGTTACCCCTTCTTATAGAAACTGCCACATATTGGAAAATGCAAGTTCAGTTTCCTTTTGGATTTGTCCACGTTGGAATGATATTTCTAGTAAGAACAGCGTGATATTACACTAAAGGCTGTAACGTGAGGTACCCCCTCCCTCCCACATATTATTCGAAAATTCAGACTCAAAAAATTGTAGTAGCCTGTCGACAGAATTTTGAGAAAGTAAGGACTTTCTTTCTTTTCTTTAATTCACCTGAAATTTTTCATATCTTTCAGTAGGTGTTTCGACTATCTAGGACTCCTCAAAATTGCTAGTTTATTTCAAATTTAGCAATCACAGAAGTAGCATTTTCAATACAATTACAAAAGAAGTGTCACACTCAGCGGATTTTTGGGGAAGCCTAGAATAATAGTCACAATCAGTAGCGTAGCTGAGGAAGAATCTAAGGTGTCTAGACCCCTCTTGCGACTTTGTTAAATGGAGGTTTTCCAATTTTAGCGTCCCCTTTAACTCTCCCTTTAATCAAGACTCCCCTCCGCGCACCTTAGGCTGGCTACATCGCAGGTCAGAATCAGGTTCACTGATAACAGATCGGTTTTTTTGTCATTATTGTTTTAATGAAGTTATATTGAACTTGTGATTAAATATACGTGGTAATATGCACACTTGACCTAAGTGACATTTTGACGAAAAATGAATTAAATACATATTCTTATGGATGTCGATGCCTTCTATCGGGCTACACTCGCAAATAACGAATTACTTCCTTTTTTAGCCCGCTCGATGGCGTAAGCCATTTGAGCCACGTATATAACACGACGTTAATTATAATTTTCAAATCGCTCTCCTGAAAAAAAAAAGTTTTTGTAACTTAGGTCAAGTGTGCATGAGACACTTGATTTATATACTCACTTAATCCCAAGTTGAAATACGGGTTATTTATGGAGGGAGAAGATCGAGGTGCAGCATTTTCATAGAATACATCGAGTTTTTTGTCTTAGGTTCCCAGAATCGCTGAATCCAATTTCAATATTATTTTGACCTCAGTTTGAAAATTAGGGCACTGACAGGAGGAGGAAGGAAGGAAGGGTTGACGGGAGAAATTCTGATACTTACTCGTTTCCAAGAATTCAAATTTTGTTGAATTGGTTTTTGATAATTAGGGCTAGGATTTCTATGCATTTGCTTTTTTTTTTCTCTTCATAACACTAGATAGCACGTGGTCAAGTTTTCATTGCGAATCATGAAATTTAGAATCGAATGGGGAAGATTTTCACCGCTACCTATTCTTGCATATTTTCGCCATAAGTGCATGAGAACGCATATTTTCGCTGAAAGGTGGGTTTTTTTCGCATATTTCCCGCATATTTGAGGTGTTCAGCGCATAATATTATCATGAGCATAACGCATATTTTGGCGCTGTGAAACGCATGTCTGCTGAAATTGAATGATCGCCATTTTACTTTAAATTCTGCATTTTGATTCAGACGGCGTAGTATTATCATAAAATAATCATTTTTTTGACTAAATTTGCATAAAAATTCGCAAACTTATAAAAAAAATATTGGCTTTCAAAAAAGTGAAAAATCGCAATGTTTTTGTCTGTGATTTACTGAAATTGAATGATCGTTAAAACCAATGGCTCTTTTTGTTGAACTTTAAAAACTTCTGTATTTTGATACCCTCGACGGCGTAGTTTTATCACGCATATTTTTACAACACATATCTTATGCGCATATCTTCATGTTTTTACGGCATAAAAATCCTAGCACTATTCTATTGCTAGTATTTGGACTCTGATTTGGAAACTGGAGTATTTACAGAGAGGAAGAGGCTCAAAATTGATTTTAAAAAAAACTGATATCTCCTCGATTATTCGGGTTTCGATCTCACTAAATTATTTCCATATCGACAACTATACTTGCGATGGGGAAGAACATAGAGCGTGAGGACGAAGGGGTACATAAGTCCAAAATTATAATATCTGTATCGAAGGCTGCTCATGAGATTTCGATTTAGTATTAGTACTCCACCGGATGTTATTATTACTGGCGATTAAATGTAAATAAATCTGTTTGTTTTTACAGTCTTACCGTTATAACATATTCCATGTATACCAAGTTTAATACCATAATTTTTTATACTTAATTATTTTTATAAAACAGTATTAATTTAATAGTTACGTCAATATTTATATATTTTACAATTTGCAATATTTACCATACCGTCAGTTCCTATAATTGTGCTATTTAAATCACAGTGAACTATAACATTACCTCATTCTACATTATAATCATATGCTATAAGTGAATATTGTGCTTCCTGTAATACTCTGATTCTCTTTAATCAAATTAACGCTACTTAATTTTATTTTATTTTTCTACATACCGGTATCTGAATTTTCATGTTTTGTACATTCAATTTTTTTTTTTTTCGTTTAATGTTACAATGGAGTTTTTAAAATGTTACAAGTTACACTGATTGTTATATATTTTGGGTGGCGAGTTATCACAAACGTACAGTTTCTGGTGATAGTAAACACAAAAGCATGAATGGTTGTAATTGTGCTTACATATTGTACGATACCTGTGTGATAACTTGGATGTTATTTATTATACAGATCAGAATCCGATATAAACTTGGTTTAAACTGCTTTAAATTGAGTCTCTGTGTTTTTATAATATTGACGGGTACTGTTTAGCTCGCAATCTATATGAGTATCTATTTACTGGAAGTAGACTGATACAAAAAAGAAGCAGTCTTAAAAGATGGAGTGCATGCCATCATATCTAAAACCAAATACCTACCGCATGTATCTTGAATCTTATCGCATCTTGGAAGAGATCGTATTTTAGGTTGCGAGTTAACAAATGCAATAATTTTAATATTTTCGTTCCTGATTTATACATAGAACCAATAGTTCCTTTTATAATGCCATATTTTTATGTTAAAACAGTTTTGCTTGTGAAGATGAATCAAAAATTCTGGATTTTTTTTTTTAATGATTTCGAAAGAAACATAGCCCCACTGATGTTTTGAAAAAAGCAGAACACCGCAGTAGCGTATGTTGATTAAATGATTTCTGTCGATTACACTTTCTCGATGCAGTGTAGAAGTTGTGCACTGCATTTCTTTTCCGATGATTGCTCTATTATTTGACGATGAAAACTTGTTTAAATTCTCATTTATTACATTCTGCTGATCAAACCCTCTTTTCGTATTCGTGTCAGTATTTCTATATTTATGTTTTAAAATTTAGAAAAATTGTGTAAAAATCATTTCGAAAATGAGAGATAAAATGAAATTGTAAATTAAGTGAACATAATCATTTTAATCAACTTTAGTGTTGTTGTTGTTGTATTTTATCATTGAATCACAACGAAAGGTGTTTACTTCTTAAAATTACGTAATATCTGTTAATTTGTATAGTGTGTTGTAAATTATTCGTTCATTTTTACGTTTTAGAAATGTGAGTGAAAAATTGTTTAAAATTTAAAAAAAAAATCGTTGTAGTGTAATGTGTTTTTATCTTCGTTTAACTTTTCGTATTTCGAAAAAATGTAGGTTTCTAAATGGTCCTGAAGTGTTTAAAATTTCTAGTCAACTGGAGAGAAGCATACATGAAAACTTACAATCTTTTTCGGAAATTGTGTTTTCGCGTTCCAATTAATGTTGAAAATTCTCCGAGGTTTCAAGACCGAACAGTTATTTCAATTTTCAAAATTTTTTGTTAATTTTTTTGTCTTTATATTATTTTTATTATTTATTATAATTCCTTATACTGTTTTAGTTTGAGAACTTACGTTATTTTGCAAATTCTTTTTACGTTAAATAATTTTTTCTTTTTTGTTTATTGTCTTTGTGGCTGTGTAATCTACGTATTTTATATTTATCGATATGTGTGTACGCGATCGGGCATTTTATGTGTGCAATACGGAAATTCTTTCCGCGTATGTATCGATGATGATTATTTTATTTAGTTTTTTTTTTGTTCTGTTTTTTTAATTCAAAAACGTATAGCAAAACTTTCAAATTACATCGTTGTAGTTAAATTTTCAAAATTGCGAAACGAAATCAAGTTTTGATGGGTATATTTGAGAGAAATCATAAAATAGTTGATGCGGCATTTTGGAACATAAAAATTTTCTACACCCACTGAGTTAGTCAACGACCATATTACTCGGCGGTAGTTCCCCATATTTTAGTTTCCTCTGTCTTCATCTGCCGTATTTTTCTTCCCTTTCTACGACTGAAATACCTATGTAACCATATCAAAGAAAACTGCAAAAGAAAAACAAATGCTTTCCGAGATGAGACAAATATTCCTTCATGTTTAAATGTAATATCGATGTTTGAGAATAAAATCGTTGAAAAAATTGTAAAATGTATGTAAAATAACAAATTATAATTTTCGTTATTTTCATTCTAATAAAGTTTTGTCTTTGATTCCCGGTGATTCCTGTATGGTAATAGGATTACTTATAGTCGAATAGTATGACCAGGTTCTTGGGGTGTATTTATGGCTACAGAGAATTTTAGGTTAAAGACACTCGACGACGCAAATGCTTTTAGATTCAGGTTCATCCGATGTTGACCGAGCAGTTGTAACTTCCTCGAGGGTCTCACCACCCTCAGTCACTCTTAAAAGTTCACAAATTCTAGTAACCAGTCCGCAAATTTGAAAACATTAGGATATTTTTTTATATTTGTTGATCGAAACCCGGAAAATTTCAGTCGGCACCCCATCTCCCTTCCATAATAATTGTTGTCTGGACTAGCTACATAAGCTATCAACATGTTTTCAGCTTGCAAATGAATTATTAAATGCAATAATAAATAATAAGTAATAGAATGACCACCGAAACAAATTAAAACTTGAGAGAGACACCCCTTCTTAAAATCAAATTCTCATGAGATGCTTAAATGCTATCTCTAAGTGCTAAAGATGTAATACCCCAACTAAAATGTTACCGTATTTCACTAACAAATTAAGTATACGAATACAATCACAAACACAGTTACAATCAATTTACTCATCATAAAGGGCCCTTCTAAACGATTGCACAAAATATTAATGCCTTTCCATTACTTAACTTATTTGAAAACAGTGTTTTTGTATTATGTTCAACAAAAGGAACTTAGTTAACTGAAAGTAGATATATAGACATAGCAATAGAAAAGCGGTTGATGAATAGTGGTTGATGTAGTTGATATCTGATATGGCTTTGTGAACAGTTGACCCCATTTGTGTCCATGAGTGTACCAATGGCACAGTGATACTTCCATGGGGGATAGAAAGTACCACATCCACTGCATGTCTACTTCCCTTTTTATATCATTTATTTTTCATGTTATTCCTTGCATTTGGCCGATTGTTGATAGGTTTATAAGACAATTTGATGATGGTAACTTATACTTCACTATCACAACAATAGCTTACCTCTATTCTTGCGTCAAGTAAGAATAGGTGCCGTTGTAATAATGAGAGTGAGTTGATAAAACTAATACTTTTGACTTCTTTTGTCTAAGGTAATTTATAACACGTCAAAAAGTAGTCTAAATGCTAAAAGGACGAGATTGAACAAGTATAAAGTGAGTTGCCATTATAATATCGTGTTTTATTATAATATTAATGTTAAAACAACTATTCTGATAATCATAGGTGGGTAGTTTGTTGCCATTATCATCAGATAGAAATAACAGATACTTGACCATTTACTTATTTGATGAAATTAAAGGTATCAGTGTTCAGCGTTCAATGAACGCATTAGTTCTAATAAGAAATTAGAAATATGCAGGGACGTACCGAATACCGAAAAGTTTTTCCGGGGGGGGGGGGAAAATTGTGGAAGTCCCAACTGACTCAACTCAGAATCCCCAATAATCGAAGCGTAAAAAAAAATTTTTTGACCCGTTAGATTTTTCCAACTGACTCAACTCAAAATTCCCAAGTTTCAAAGCAAAAGAAGAAAAACCTTTTGCCTTGTTCGGTTTTCCCAACCTCTCAACTCAATTCCCAAGTATCAAAATAAAGAGAAAAAAAGCAAAGAAAAAAACCTTCTAACTTGTTGGATGTTCCTAACTCGCCTGACTGAAATCGTAAATTTTTCCAACTGCTGAGTAAAAAATTCCTACGAGGGGAGTTGCCCCCATCCCCTATTGGTACGTCTCTGGAAATATGGGCACTAATATCGGTTTCTGGATCGATTCCTTATTTTCGAAGGGCAGAGGCAGAAATGGGGATTAGGAACTTGTACAAAATGAATAAATTCCAATTCAGTTCCGGTTCTGTCTTTAAACTTCAGAATAGGTACAGTTATACTTTTGTCTTTGGTCTTTTACAAAATCAGTTTCATCTTAGTTTCAAGAAAAATTTTTAAAAATTGAAGAATGTGGATTATTTCTTGAAACGGCATTTTCATTCTTGGTTGTTGGATCAAATTTAAATATTTTTCCATGGTCGGGTCTCGGATGTTCGGCTCATAATATCTAAATCAAATCAATTTGTTTCCGTTCAATGGGCAGTGAGTAGGATATAACTCTCGTTGTATCATGCCGACAGAAAGAACAGCAGAAAAGCATATTCTGCATGTCTCATCGAGTAACTACTTACTCTATTATAGGTTACACCTTAGGGTGTAGGTGTAGGTTGTAAGTTTCAAAGTTTCATTATGAAAAGATTGGTAGCCTATCACTTTTTTCCTGTGTTGCCATCGTAACAGTAAAATTGGGTTTAAAACCAGACGCGGATCCACGGGGAAAGGGGGAAAGAGGATTGCCCCTCCCCCTAGAAAAAAGAGGCAAAATCTGTTGGAAAACGAGAAAAAACCATATTTTCTTTGCATTCTTTATTCTTCAAGTACTAATGGGTGGTCGTAGAACAGACAGCAAACTATCGAAAGCTTAGAATTTTAATTTACCTATTGTAAATATAGATATAGTGTGGACCACAAAACTGGGGGGGGGGGTAGGAGAATTGAAACTGCTGTGAGCTAAGCAAGAAAAAACTTTTTACCTTCTCCATTTTTGGTGGTCGTACAGTGTGGATTGGGGTGGGGATTCAGGGTGGAAGCAGTTCTTAATCGAAGTCATTTATTCCTATAACTGTAAAATACTTAAAGGACCAAGTGAATCTTAGAAAAATCATTGGAGGAGTCCGGGGTGCCCTGACGCTACGTATATGATTGTAAAATTTTGAAAGTATTTTAGTTTGTTTTCTTAGTAAACTTTATACTTGAATATCTACAAGATCAATTAAGAAATGAGGCGGGATAATAACAACTACGTCTGTCATCTTTGATAATACTTGCAATATCATAGGGAAATTCGTGATAACAGCATAATGGTTTTTTCAGGTTATTTATTCATGAAGAAAATATGGTAACAGTGAGCAGGTTTCGAAAAAAAAAGACTTGGCTCCGATTTCAGTTCCCCTGATGCTCTTGGAATTGTATCCAATTTCGATTCCGCAAAAGAAGGAATCATAATTCTGAACTTTGGTGCAGATTTCATTAAATTTAGCGAATCCTGGAATCAATTCCGGAATCGGCGATTTCGATTCTTTAGACGAAAGAATCGCAGATTCCCAATTCTGGACTCGATTTCCGCTAATTCCGAAAAGGAATCGAGCTTTGTCCATCTCTGCATGGTAGTAGATTTTTGCATATAGCAAGTAATATACATGTTCATCCACTAATTGGCTCTTTACCTCATACTCTGAAATCCCGATCGAATTACTCAATTCTGCCGCCATTTTCAGTCGCTTGGTGCCCGACGATTCACAATTCACTACGCGGAATGTTCCGCGTATCGAATTGTGGATGGTCGGGCACTAAGCGACTGAAAATGGCGGACGTTAGTACTCGGGTGTTTCTAGATGCTCTAACCGGGGTTGCTGTTTTCAATAATCCCAGCCATTTTTCTGTAAGCATATAGACACAATTAAAGGTCGGAATTTGAGAACAGTAAAAATATCCCATGTGGATGTCATTTCACTAGAAACCCGAACGATTTAGTGGCTGGAGTCAGTAATGATAAGGGAAGAGTCCGAAAGCTCTGACATCTTTTTCTCTGCTTGACAAGATACATTTTTTGAAAACCATTTTAAAACCCCAATGGTGGTCATTCTGGGAGGCGCTCTTTAGGTTACGAGAGGTGTCCTACAAGAGTGAGGTATAGGGGTATTGAAAACTACATCGGACTTCCTAAATTCTAAAAGTAGAATTTTTCGTTTGTCTTCTTTATCCCTTGGAATCACTAGCGAATTCCTCGAAGTATGGCTCAGTGCGTCCTTTAGAATTATTAGAAGCGTGAATCTGCCGCGTGCATCAGCTCTTCCGGTAATTATAATTTTCTAGAGCAATTAAAGGAAAATCCTTGCTCTATCGTGATAAGTCCATGCCAAGTACACCCTTAGAACAACCTCAACATATACTCGTTAATAGTACACGTGTAAGAATGATCGATTATCGTTGAATCGTGTACTTAAAAATTGTTCTCTCTAATCGAAAATCGTTTGCTTAATACGCGTCGTTTCTTAAAAATTAGTTGTAATATTTTTTGTTATCTTGTAAACGTGCTTATTAGTCTACTTTAAAAATTTTTCGCGTATATTTTAATATTTATGTTTTATTTTCGAAAATTTCGTTATTGTTGCAATGATTATTTTATGTCTCTGGTATTGGTTCCTGTTTATTTTAGTTTACGATTCCTCTTTTCTTTTTTTTTTATTTGCGAGTAAACACTTGGTATTATTTCGCTTTTTCTTATTTCATTTTGCTTTTTCGTCGCTTTTCCGGAAATTTTGAAAATGTACCAGAAACTGAGCAATTTTGTGGTGACAAGACCGAGAGTACTACTAATAACGGGCATTTTGGCGACCAAATCGACAACCAAATTTGTTCGTTTTTCATCGCGCAGCGCGAATAATTTATCGGTCGAAGCGAGTTGCAGAAAGAAAAACCTGATATAAAAGTGCGAAATGTTCGACGATTTTTCCGGAAAGATGTTGGTTCCCAAAATGCGTGCAAATGTATTCGACCTGGTGGGCGTGAGTATATGCCCGGCCCCTTCGCAGAATCTCCGTAAGAGTCGTAGTTCATTGAAATCGCCCTAAATGACGCTATCGAATCGGGTTCCTCGAAAAATTCCAGATTCGTGGATTCTTCAAACCTCTTGACATTTCTTCGTACGCTTGTGCGAGCTTTTTGCGAATTTATCCCCATGCTCGGCAGTTTACGAGACTCGGAATGTTGCGGATGCGTCGGAAATAACGTTCATCTATTTAATATCCTTCTGCCAGTGTACGCGTATACCCGTGCCAGTGACGTAAACGAAGAAAAATTCGATTTTTCGCCGGCCAAGATGAACGAGAAAGTTTCATCGCGCACAAGCTCTACTCGATATTTAAGGCCAAACGCTTATTTCGAAAAATGTATTTTTGGTTGTATCTTGACCGTCCTTAAACATCCGGATATTTTCAAATAAAAAATAGTTTTAGTAGGAAACGATTGGAAGTGACCCTCCCTCCGCAGTCTACTAAGTGACCCCCTGCATTTCTTACAAATAATCCGAAACAAAGGCTAGACATTCGGGTGTCAATTATTTTAAAATTTTTCGAAATTTGATCAGGCTACTCCAGAAGTGTTCCCTTATTCCATGTAAGTAATGCCATCAAATTTTCAGATTTTTAAAACAATTTTATCACATACCTCCGTAGCCCTGAATTTTAACGTAAGGAATTCATAATTTCAAAACTATATTCTCGGGGTGTTCTTGAAATCAAGGTATCGAAAAATTCAAATTTGAAGGAAATGAAAATTACACATACACATAGCAAGGGAATTTTCCAGACTGATTTTTCATTCTGATATTCCGAATACATGCTTTACATGGCATCTCCAATTTACCGTTTCCCCATAATCAGTGGGGTCGCTGGAAAATTTTTTGGGGTAATTCTTTCAGTAGTGTTGACCTACATTCATCGGCGTTGGTGGATTTTTCGGGGGGGGGGGGTGTAGTATGTTGTATCAAAGTGTCTAACAGTCATTTAAGTCATTTATTTTCAGTCATGGTCATTCAAAAATTTAAGAATCAGCAAATTATATCATGAAAGAGAAAACAAAGAATTTAGAATTGGAAAATTCTATTATAATAACCAGGGCTGCAATTTTTATGCGAATGCATATTTTTATCTATGGCGTATAGGTATAAGTTTCAAAAGATTTTCACGAATCACAGAATTCTGAGTCAAATAAGCAGCACTTCATCTTCAATTTTTCCCCCCAAAACAAGTTTTTTTTAGTGTTGAGAATGATGTCCGATTCCAACAAAAATTGTGAAGACTTAATGGTTAATAAATCAGTAGAAAAGCTTAAGCTTTTAGAAAAAAATATTCTTTTGCACGTGAGATAACCTCTCTCTTGCCCGCATCCAATCATCAAGAAATTACGAATAGGTGCATTATCTCTTGGGGGCATCTCCTATTGAAGGAAGATTAGACTCTTAATGAGATATCTTGCTGGATCATTTTAAAATATGATAAAAATTGTCTCAGTGTATCCAACTTAATTTTTCTTTTGAAACGATATAAGGTAATGTCTGCCACCATGACACAAAATTTTTTGTTTTGGCTATAACTTTGGTACTGTTTGTTGAATTTTGGATTTCTATGACTCATTCGATAGGTCCATATATAAGGTTTATTGAATAAATATTCAGAAATTTTACTCCATAAACGTTAAAGATATGTAGAAAAAACAAAATCAAAATTTCTGTGTCAAGGTGCCTTCATCAGGGGCCACCATGACACAAGCAGTTGACACGCTGACACAGATTTAAAATACAATGGTTTCTCAGTTGCCACTGTGACACAAACTAAAATTCAAAGTGTTCACCATGATGCATTTATTTTTAGTAATATGAACCCTTTTTTCAAGTTGGTTGATTTTTCTCTGTAAATATGTAAGTCAAGCTAGAAACACATTTTATTCAAAAATTTTCATTTGTACTGTGTCATCGTGGTCAACCATCAATTTGTGTCAATGTGGCAATACAGTAGGATTTTTTTTTGAAGCAGTGTTACCGACCTACCAAATGTTCGTTTTCAATTTTCTTTTATGCCAAAAGATGCGTAATTGAATGACGATTCCAACGAGGTATAACATTTTTACTTTATTTCTTATGCGGCCTCTCCACAGGAAAAATTAAAATTGAAACAAATTTACTTTGGTCAAAAAAATGATTTTTTTTTGTTATATATGATATATATTTTTTAAAGTTTTCCATGAATCTCCGCGAGTGATGGATATTATGATGGGTCATGTCATCCTACATTACGTTGATTTTTTTCACGCCAGGAGCGCTAATAGGAAAAAGTTATGAAGGTTGTGTCAACGTGGCTGATGTGTCATGGTAGCAGACATTACCTTACCCATATTGTATTTACATATTTACGCATATTTCACAAGTTTGGCGCATATTTTCGACATATTATTCAGACTGAATTCAGTGCATAAAATATGAGTATATTTCGCTATTTTTTGTGCATAAAAATTGCAACCCTGATAATGACGGTAAATCGAAATATCAGCTTACAAGAGTCTTCGCATGTATGACATGCTCATGTGAGTCGTGTGAGACGTGATCGTCATGCGCGTATTAAGGTAGGTGAGCTCAATAAGGCCCTAATTCAAGGTCTTGGCTCTCCAGATTTTCATGTAAGTGATATCATGCTTTTCCATATCTGTGTTATAGTCGTCGAATGCAATATGTAGAAATTGGCTGGCTTGAAATTTTTCTAGACTGCTCCACGTTCCTCAGATCTTCTAATAAAAATACCCTTTTTTCAAAACTTAATAAGGCCAGCGCACCAAAGAAGGCTGGTACTATAACCTAATAAGACCCAACCTAATACCTAATAAGCCTGACCTGAAATTCGGTAAATAAAAAGTTAAGCATGGTTCAACTAGAAATTTATGCGTAGTTCTATATACCTGAAATGATAATCAATTGATCTTACCAGGCTGAACCTTATTATAGGTTACAAACACTATTTTTCGTGAGTATCGCATGCCTCAGTTCCAAATTACTCGGATTTAACTTTTCTGGCGTCGATCGATGTAAATCCTCCAAGTTACACAAAAAACATATTGATCGGAGCACTTTTTACATTATTGGAAAATCATCAACTGGCATATCTCGCACCACTGGATGATAAAAACAATTGGACAGTGTTGCCATATCATGAAGGAACAAATAGCAATCAAGATCGGTACATTGGGCCTTATATTGTGGATCCGGGCCTTATCGGGCACATCTACCTTATGCAATAAAATTAGGTTTTTCCCCCTGAAAATGTAGTATTGTAGACGAAGAAGTATATTTAGCTTTAGTTTCTTATTTTAGCACATTCATAGCAAGTGGGGGGGGGGGGGAAGGTCATTTATTTTCAGATTTCGATTTTGTTAGACACTCTGTGTATGCGTATTGCGAGTTAAGTGTATGGTACGATACTATTAATTGTGGTATCACATGGCACTAATTCGTTTACAAATTTTTTATAACTGCAAGTACCTATAAATATAATTATTGGCCTTTGAATATTTCTTTGGGGAGGGAGCGGTAATTTTGATCATGTCTACCCCCTAAATTTTTTGGGGGTAGAAATCACCCTTCCCCCCTCAACAACGCCCATGCCCATAATTGGCCTTCAAAGTTGCAAAAATCACCTTGAGTAGAATTTTGCTACATGGAACAAGGATGATGCTCAGAATTGACGACAAATATTTTTTTAAACTAAAAATTCGCCAACAAATTTTTTTTAAATTTGAAAATTTATAAAAAAATTAACTGAACAGTTTCTAAATTTGTCGACTGCCAAATTATTGGGGATTTTTAACCCCCATTAGTTTCGTCCTTCCAAATGCAGACTGGAACCTTATTCCCCGAGTACTCACATTTGGGCACAAGAGCATACTGCAGTCTGGGAGGGTAAGATGGAAGGATATACTTAAGAGCTTTACACATTCAAGTGGTCATTATTTACTCTTGGTGATATTTTTTTTTTTTAATTTCCTCTGATTCGTCTCCTAAATTGACTCCAATAAAATAAAGTAAAAAAAGAAAACCTACGAAGTTTGAGGTTGATCGGATTAGGGGAATGCGTGCCACAAGCTCCCTTTCATTCTTATGAGGAAAACACATGGAGTTTTCACTTTTGTTCCGGATGTGTAAATGTCCTCCTGGGACATTCTTCAGAAATGTTGATATTTCAAGTATGTTTTTTCATGCAGGAAAGCAGGGGATATTTGAACTTTTTTTGATGGGAGTCCATTAAGAGGCGTTCTGTATAACATATTGGTAATATGGGGCCGACAGTGAGGGGATTCTGTATTTTGGCATGGCAATCAAAATGATGAATGCTATGCCGAAGCACACATTAAAAAGTCCATGCCGAAAGACAATAGCGAACAAAAAGTGTTCTGCCGTCGATTAGTAGATTCCAAAATAGAAAATTATATGGAGAATTGATAAAGGCATTGTAACCCATTAACTAGATGCAATTATTTTTGGATGATGAACGTCTATCGTTGCATAAAGATAACCATGCCCAAAGACACTTTCTTTTTAATTCTTAATTTTAAACAATAATACGCGAATGCACGAGTTTCGTCATCAGTGGCGTGGGAGCATAAGGGTTTTTGAGGTTTAAACACCCCTCAAGGTAAAAGGAAAAAGACTTGAAGAATTGCAGTTCTGAAAAAAGAATGATGTACGACATCTAAGATTCACCCAACCAGTGCATCAACTCCTGAATAATTTTATAGAATAACAATTTTCATACCCCTTTTGGAATGTATATGAATAATGAATTGAAAGAAATGCTTTCTTAATCATTTCTCAATTCTGAAAAACTTCACTGTTTTTTTGAATCCAAACCAAAGTAAGACGTGCTCAGATGAAGATATTAATGACATGAAAAATTTATGCGATTTCTATACAAATGACCTACACTTAGATTGTCCTATAGAAATTGCAGTACTCGTACATAGAAGAATCATCTCTTTGGTACAGACACGTCAAACAGATTTTAGCTCGTAGTAGTGGTAGAGAAATCAAGCGCAATCCACTTACATATATTGAATTTAGCAACGGAGAAACGTCCCCAGGCATTTATAAACCATTGAAAATTTTAATAAATTTGCCTGTAGATCGAAGACATATTTGAGAAGCACCACAGAAGAAAATAGACTCAATGGACTCGTATAATTAAATGTATATGTACAGAGTGTCTTTTTTGCAATGAACCCCCCTTCCATCTGGTAAGTAGCTAACTTACCCAGACAATATGTAGATATATTTGCATACTCTTACTTTTGAAGGAGCTGGGTTATGGTCAAGTTTTGAAAAGTTTTCTATCTCTGAAAATTTATTTTCTTCTCACGACTGGGAGATAGACAGAAAAATGGCAACAGGTAATAGTAGAGGGCAGTTGTGATAACCACAGAAAAAAAAAAGGTCGGAATCGGTTCAACAGGGTGTTCATAAAATCAATTTTAGTACAAGTTATATCAGAACATTTTCACATTTTTTCAATTTCCTGTGAAACTTGCCCTCTTAACCTACTGTTTTTTTTAAATTTGCAACAGATTGTACATTAAATTTCCCATAAAAAAGGTCATTAGCAACTTTCTTGTATCTGAATTAGAACTGCTCAAAATGGAGTTAAAAATATCCACATCATGAATTATTACTTTCTAACACAGATGCACTGACTGTATGAAGATAATAATCATCTTCTTCAGCTACTCTACCCCTTCACAGAGTTATATCGTTCATGGGGCTTATTCACTTCCCTCCTTTCATCAATTTACCCATACTCGTATTTGAAATTAAGAACCATGCAATTGGGGGGGGGGGGGGTTCTGGTATTTTGTAAAGTTTAATATGGGTATCGAATAATTGGTTCCAAAAGTCGCTAAATTCAGTTTTGGTAACATTTTGGCCATATTCCTTGAACTGTGACGCATACTAATGGGAAAGAGGTAGAAGATGACAGTTGTGGAAATCCTGTACACATCCATGTATAATAATACGAGAGCTGATGAAATTTTAGATATGCTGGTTGAAAAAAAAAAGAACATTACGTCTAAGATAGTTCTGTACACTTATTTGTATTAGATATCATAATAATGAACCTATAAAATTAATTTTTTTAACGCAATTTGTCATTCTGTATTGAGTATTGAAGTAATTACCTTCATCTTTCTAAAATTTCTAACTACTGAAAACATTCATCAATGGTACCAAAAATTCCACAAAAATGAAAACCTCTCCCAAAACTGAGACCTAGCTACGCCACTGTTCGTCAATAAAAAACCGGGATTTGACATGCGGAACCGTATTGCTCTGATAAGAATATGTACAATTTGATCACTAATTGCGACGAAAAAGTATTGAAACTTCTGTTTTGTGATTGGTTGAAAAAGAACCATGCTAATGGACAGAAAATCGAGGAACAATTTTCAAAGCTGGCCATACTGACTCCCACCTGTGAAGATACGACTTTTCAACGTTACCTTGTGATTCCTTCATCCATTTAAAGTATAGCACTACGTTGTCAGTTTGTTCTGATATATTATACAGCTTGAAAATTTAGGGTGAAAAAAGTAATAATAATAATATTAAAATTGTTCGAGGGACAGATATGCCGACGGACATTTAAGCATATTTAGTCCAATTTTGACCCATTAAAAGTGGATCAAATTTTCTTCTGAAAGCTTGAAAAAGTAGAATTGAGTAATATCCATCAACCGGGGGGGGGGGGGGAATGCCGGTATCATTAATAACCTGTGAGATAACTGCTGGGTACTGAAATACCAACATTTTTGAAAAGTAACCCTTTTATATTTACCGAGACCGAAGCCCGTAAATTATACAATAGAACATTTTCTATCATCGGATTCAACTGGTCACATTAGAAAATAAGTCTTTTACTATCAACTTTTAGATTTTAATAAAATCTTCAACTTTCTCGAATATCAGCTTCTAGGTCGTACAGAGAATTTAGTAAAAACCGAATAGTCATAGAAATTCGAAATTCAACGTTTGCTACCGACTTTCAGATTTTCGAAATGTTTTCCACATTTGGCTTTTTGTTTCAAGCTTTCAGATAACGTTCGATACTCAGCTGGAAACCTTCGGCTTTGCACTGACTAGTCTCTGACGGGAGTCCAGGGTACTCCATTTTCAGAAAACGAAATTTGACTTTCAGTTTTGGGAGATGGAGAGGAAAAATTTTTCGATAAATATTTTTTTTAAACTAAAAAGTCGACGACAAAATTTTAAAAAAATCAAAAATTTGCCGATTTTTTAATCGAAATATTTTTTAATTGAGAAAAAAAACAACAAACAAACATACATTCATAAAACATGAACAGTTTCAAAATCTGCTGACTGTCAAATTATTGGGAAGGTCAACCCCCCACACCCCCTATAGTTTCGCCCCTGGTTATATTTCACACAATATTTCACACATCGTGTGAACAATGATCCAAACCCTCCATGTTCACTATAAACTAATAAGAAAAGTTGGAGGAGGGAGGGGGCTAAGCAGGCCCGTAACCTAGTTTAATATAAAGTAAGTACAACAGCTAATTTGGAGAGTGTAGCGCGTAGTTTACCGGTAATTTACAATAATTTACCTATTTTATCCTCATTATGAAGAATGGAAAAACACGCCACCAGTTTTGGCATTATTCAGCTTTACCTCTTTCGCAAAACTCATTAATAATTTCGAGTGGGTACTGAGAACCAATAGTAGGTTGGATCCCCCCGACATTCTTCATTAGTTGACTGCGAATATGAAGGTTTTGGATCATTTTATTCAATCTGAGTCAGATATAAGCGCACAATTCTGAATATCAATTTAGTTTCATACAGCATGATTCCACTTAAAAGATACGATTTTTGCAAATTTTGAAGGTCAATTATGAGGAAAATTTAAGTGGATAAGCCATGTCAAACACATACTTAAATCAGTATGAAAAATTAGTATAGGAAAGTTTACGTATTGCATGATTTTTCAAATTTGACTTTTTCACTGTCCTAATTTTAAATTAGGAATTCAATTTTAAACAAAAAAATTTATTTTTTTGTGAATTTCTCTAAGTATTTTAGGACATGGTGGTGGTATTCGCATCATCTTCTATAAATACGAATTCTGGTGTGGTGGGACATATGGCGATGCACGAATGCCAAAGTAGCCCCTATGACACCGCATCCCCGGCCCCGGAAACTAAACTTTCGAGTATCGCAACAGCGGCCGGAGGGACGCTTTGAGGCCGGGCCCATTTCGCCGTGCCGCAACCGGTGCGCGCGTCCCGCAAGGGCCACCATGGGGTTCCGTACTGACCGAAGTCCGCGCTCCCCGAGCACTCGCCTGGAATTCTGGTCCCCCACAGCCGGACGCACTGCCTCTTCACTCTGAATTTAAGAGGTACCCAAAAAGCTCTCAAATTTTTCATTCAAGTCGAATTTGCCTTATTTGAAACAGGAAAAGTAGCTCGAAATTTGGGGCCCCAAGCTGGGTTGAACATAAAATTTGATTACATTTTTGAATTCAGCGACTCTAAAAACCCACATTCTGATACTTCGTGCTGTTTTCAAAGTTTGGCTAATTTTGTCTGACTAAAGGGGTCAAACTTGGATTCTGGAACTAAAATTGAAGTCAGATCCAGAATCAGATTAAATTCTTGAAATCAGCGACTCAAAATCTCCTTATTCCGATACGTTGACCAATTTTTCATGTAGGTTCAAGTTTGCCCATTTGAAAGGATTGAATTTGGGATTCAATTTTCGAAATCGACAACCCATGAAACCCTATTCCGATTGCTTTGTTTAATTTTCCTCACAAATTGAAACTGACCCCTCAAAAAGGAGAGGGGCTTAATTTGGACCTCAAGACGTAATCAAACCCGAAATCCAATTGCATTTTCGAACTCGGTGCGATACCCCAAAATATCCCTATTTTGATACTTTTTTCGTCGCTGCTCTTTCAAGAATATGAATATCCAACGCAACAACTCCTTTTCAAACTTGTGAAACTCAAAAAACACAATTTCAAGCATCTGGGTAAGTGAGGGATGAAGGAATGGAGTGAATAAATTTCCATGGATGGAAAAATATGGAGGTAAGGAATCTGTCGAATGTAAAATTTGTACACTTTTTGGTCTCCTAACTCAGTAAAACGAGGAAAATTCTTAATTTCTTTTACCGTAAAGCCTGTGTAGATTATCTTGAGCCCTCCCCTTAAGTCTTATATGGGGAAGATACGAAAAAAGTACACGGGGGGAGGTATATTTATTAAAAATCTAGTACGGAATAATTTTTGTTCGAAAATTTCTATATTTGCCATAGGTCCCAAAATTGTTGAGAATAAAGATTTCGGGATTCAATCTGCCCTTAAAAGGAACACAAGGGGTAAGGGTACTGATTCTTAGTTTATTGAGATCAACATACCTAACTTTTTGTCAAACATTAGCTTACTCAGATTTTTTTCGAAGTTTGACCGGGCCACCCTCGGAAGTTTTTTCTTACCCTATAAAAGTATGTCACCAAATTTTCAGATTCTTAAAATAATTTTAAACCATGTCCTCGGGGCCTCGGGGCTTAACACGAAAAACATTTCCTTACCACCTCTTCAAGTTAAGACAGTTTTGTGATGCAAATTCGATTTGGTATTCAAACTTCAAGTTTTAAATTTGGAACAGACCAAATCAGCTGGACTCGTGAAAATTAAACTATTAGTACTTGATTTAACTGTGCTACACGAAATTCTCTCCTTTCTATATTTTTTTAATGGGAAGTCGAGTCGATCGAAATAGGAAAATGTTTCATCATTTGATCTATAAATACGTCCAATAGGGAAAGAGAAAAAGGGAGTGTGCTTTCAGAGTTGTCGAGAAAAATTCGGATTTTTCGAAAAAGCCCAAGCTGGGGAAATCCTCCTTCCCTCACCCATCAGGTTAGATTGCTATCGAGCAGTTAATTTTTTTTCCACACGCCACATTCAAGCTCCTCCAATAATACAATCCAGCAAACATATCTACACAGTGTTAGAATGAGTTGCCGCCTTCCGTTTTCAAGGAGGATCGTTGACTCTGACTTCGAGGCACTGTACACGGACATCCTCGTAAACCCTATATCACTTGAAAAACTATTTCTGAACTTATTGCGAGTTATTTGCGGTAATTTGGCAATTACGGAGGGCTTAAGATGGATCTCTTCTCTTGAAAATTTGGTTAAGGAGAAAATGTTCAGTCATCGTCTCGAAAACGAGAGGTTTTTGTCTTCAAAATCTTAATTTCTACGAAGAATGTTTGGCTCTCTCCGAAATGAAATGTGAGGTCGCTACCATTGTTTTGGGTAGCGTACGGTCTCTGATTTCAATTTAAGTAATACAATTTTGATTAAATTAACTCCCCTCCCTCTCTTTCAGTTTTTAGAGTTAGTGAGAAAATAGTAATTTTAGGTTTTCACAAGTCTTATTTTTGGTGCAGAAATCAAAAGTAAATAAAGGTGAATAATCTAGAGAAATATCTGGCCGTTCGTTCTGGGAGCCACGATGCCATGATGTTCATCGAAGGCAGACAAAATGGATCTTACAATGACATAATTGTTCGCGCTTTCCTCGAAATGTAAGTAAAGTGTTTTGCTAACATATTAAGCTTTCTCCTAAAATGGATTCTTCTCATATAAGGTACAGCGGGGCAATTCCTGGAATGTAAAAATGCGGGGCAAAAACTAGACTGTCTTATAACTCTGCCATATTTGCGTTGTATTTTGGGACGACCGGCTCACAGTGTGTAGAACTACCCAAAGAACGACCTTAAAAAAATCCAGCACAAAAATGGAATCAGTGTTGAAAAAAAAAAATTCTCAACTTCACAAAAAGTCTCGCATTGATAATGTACAGTAATTAGAGCTGTTAATAAAATGAAAATGAATAAAGAAACGAGATTTCTAAAAGAGGATTTGAAAAGAGGCTGTTGAGGACTATCAGAATCAACCGAGGGGAAAATTTTGGATGGCTTAGAGGCCTTAGAATTGGGGGCCAAACGCGAGGGGTAAATACTAGTCGAGATTTTTTGAGTGATAAGGAGGGAAATTACGCAGGAGAAAACTGTTGTGTTATCAGTTTACATTCTCCATAATACTATTCAACTATTGTAAGCGAGATTCGTGGAATTAACGTACTGTTTCTTAAAAAAAATTTTCGCATTTTTTCACAGACATTTCCCCCTCCCTCCCGTGTCAATTTGGGTAAGTTTTGAATGTTTTCTAGTACTTTTTGAGTCGTTGAATATGATTTTGGGGTCAAAATTGTAATACGAGTAAAAATGAATGAGAGAAAGGACCGTCCACTTTTTGCTCCGTAGCGTCCATTAAATGGCTGAAATCTGGGGGCAATTCCTGGACAGAAACTTCCTTACGAATCTTCCTTCATCCTTTCATTATGACATCTTCACCCTTAGCATCATGAAGAGCAAGATTTAGGCCATCGATCTGTGAATTCCACTCAGTCATATGTCTAATATATCCATGTTTTTTTTCTCACAAATGTTCTTTTTGACCAGGAATTGCCCCGCTGTACCTTAGATAATGCATAGCAGTTCTGACATTTCGAGTCTGTCTCCCATGTATAATGGTAGAAACATAACCAATTGATGGGCCAAGTTCCCCCTCCATTCCCCAACCATGCAAAGGCGAAACTTGAGTTTCAGTTTGAGGGGGTGGAGAAGGAAAATTTCCCGAAAAATATTTTCTTTTAACTAAAATTTTGCCGACAACATTTTCTAAAAATTTGAAAATTCGCCTATTTTTCAATCAAACTATTTTTTAATTGAAAAAAATAAATAAATAAAAAATACTGCCTAGTTATTGGGGTGTATCACCCCTCCCTCCCCATAGTTTCGTCCCTGCAAATGCAGATTGGAACTTTATCCCCCAAGCACTCACATTTGCGCACATGAGCATACCCTATTCTGGGAGGATAAAGTGGAAAGATGTTAGGAATACTTGAGAGGAACACACAACTTCCTTTACACATTGAGGTGCATGGTCGTTGTTTTCTCGTGGTATTCTTTTTTTTCTCTGAATTTCCTCTGATTCTTCTCCTAAATTGATTCCAATAAAAACAAAATAAATCAAATCAAATCAAAACAAAAAACTACAAAGTTTCCTGTTGATCGGATTAGGGGAATCCGTGCCAGAAGTTCCCTTTCTTTCTTATGGGAAAAATACATGGAGTTTTGACTTTAGTTCCAGACTAAATTTCCCTCCTATATCGGGCCGTACAGCGCTAGTATCGACTACTCTTATCAGCGACCAAAAGGTGAAGTTTTTGACACATGTGCATGTAGCAAAATTTTGGAATCTCGGATGTACAGCCCGAATATTCACCAGGACCAAAGACCGTATAAATTAAACAACAGAACATTTGCTATCGGATTCAGCTTGTGACATTGGAAGATAAGTCTTTTGCTTTTCAACTTTCTCAAATTCCAGTCTCTAGGTCAAACAGAGAATCTAGTAATAACAGATTTCGGACTGCTCAAAGGGGTGGCGTACTGTAGTCGTTTACGAATGATTGAGTGAGTGAGTGAGTGAGCGAATAATGACTGAGTGAGTGAGTGAATCACTAAGTCACTGTGTAAATTATTGAGTACCTGTGTGAATAACTGAATAAGTAAGCGAGTGACTGAGTGAATCAATAAATAAGTAAGCGAATGCCTGAGTGTGTGAGTGAATCACTGACTTATTGAGTGAGTGATGGGTTGAGGAAGTGAATGAATGACTACATCACAGAAATAGTGAATAGCTAAGTGAGTGAGTGAATCACTGAGTCACTGAGTAAGTCAGTAAGTAACTTAGTGAATCACTAAATGAATAAGTGATTGAGTGAGCGATGGAGTAACTGAGTGAATAACTGAATAAATAAGTGAGTAACTGAGTGAATCACTGAGTAAGTGAGTGAGTGAGTGAGTAAGTAACTTAGTGAATCACCAAATGAGTAAGTGATTGAGTGAGTGACGGAGTAACTGAGTGAATAACTCAATAAATAAGTGAGTAGCCGAGTGAATCACTGAGTAAGTGAGTGAGTGAATGAGTAAGTGAGTAACTTAGTGAATCACTAAATGACTAAGTAAGTGACTGAGTAAGTGATTGAGTGAATCACTGACCCATTGAGTGAGTGACGGAGTAACTGAGTGAATAACTGAATAAGTAAGCGAATGACTGAGTTCGTGAGTGAATCACTGACTCAGTGAGTGGCGGAGTGACAAAGTGAACAGATTTTGGGCTGCTCAAAGCGGTGGCACGCTGTAGTCGTTTACCTTGTAACCCTGATCGAGGAGAATATTTCATTAACAGGCACATGAAGAAATCTCAAAATATTATGAAAACGAAAGCGTTTATCGAAAAATGATTAGGACAAAATTTATAGTACATACAATTTTCCTTCCATTGAGACCATTTTCATTTCAATCTAATAAATTTTTCTAAAATATGTAGGGTTTCAGTAGTTCCTTTTTATCACGTGCTTGAAATTATAGAGGGCGACTCTTTCGCGCTGGCAGTCCGAATAGTCATTAAAATTTGAAATTCAACATTTGCTACCGACTTTAAGATTTTTGAAATGTCTTCCACCTTTGAGCTTTGTTTCAACCTTTCAAATAACGTTCGCTACTCAGCTTGAACCTTTTGCTTTTGACTGACTAGTCTCTAACACGGGTCCAGGGGTACTCCATTTTCAGAAACGAAATTTGACTTTCAGTTTGGAAAGGTGGAGAAGAAAAATTTGCCGATAAATATTTTCTGATAAGTAAAAATTCGCCGGCAAAAAGTTTAAAAAATTTAAAATTTGCCAATTTTTTAACCGAAATATTTTTTAATTGAAAAAGAAAACAAATAAACAAATAAACATGCAAACATTCATAAAAAATGAAAATTCAAATGAACAGTTTCAAAATTTGCCGACTTTCAAATTATTGGGGGTGTTTCAATCACCCACACCCCCTATAGTTTCGCCCCTGCAACCATGGAAACCCGCAGGTGATAGAAAAAGCTCGGGAGTTCAACGAGCCAGTGTATTTATGCTTTATCGACTGCATGTCAACTGGCGGATATTCTCGAGCTGTTGAGAAAAACTAGGAGTACCAAAGCACCTGTTTGCTCTGCTTAAGAGCCTACACGAAGACATAACTCTGCTCAAGTGAGAGTAGAAGGAGAACTCACGCAGTACTTCAAACCCGCCAAAGGAGTACAACAGGGATGCACACTCAGTCCATCCTTTTCAACGCTTATGGAGAGTAGGTTATGACAGAAGCACTTAATGAATGGGAAGAAGGAGTATCGCTAGAAGGGAAACGAATATCTGACCTCGGATATGCAGACGATATAACTATGCTCGCCACAACGATAGAAGAACTGAGGGAACTACTGAAGGGAGTAGAGGCAGCTTGTGCCGCGGCGGGCCTGAGAATACATAGGTCCGAAACCAAAATTATGATCGTCGACGACACGAATGACAACTAACCAGGGATCACAGATGCGGATGGAATGGAAGTAGTGCAAGACTTCACATACTTGGGCTCCATGGTGACCAACAGAGGCGGCTCAGAAGGAGAAATAAGAAGAGCGGCAATCGCAAAAACAACAGTAGGAGAGCTCAATCGAATCTGGAAAAGTCATGATGTCACAAAACACACCAAACCAAAAACAATCGAGTCCCTGATTTTTTCAGTTTTTTTGTATGCAGCAGAGTGCTGGACAGTGAAAAACGCAGACATACAGCGAATTGAGATTTTCGAGATGTACTGCTATAGACGTATGCTGAGAATCCCTTGGACCAAGAAGAGGACGAATGCGTCAATACGCGAAGAGCTTGGCGTGAAAGACAGACTCGGCACAGTCATCAGGAGACGCATTCTCAGTTACTTTAGTCACGTAATCAGAATGTACAATCTGGAGAAACTGACTGTGCAGGGAAGAGTAGACAAGACTAGGTCGCGCGGCAGGTCATCTTCACGATACATAGATTTAATACGGAAAATCACTGGCAAGACGATGGAACAGTGGCGTCGCGTGGTGCTCTTTCCCAGGTGTTCAACTGGCGGGTCTGCGCCCTGCTTCTCCCCTCCCCTCCACAAAAAAATCAGTAGTATCAAAAACTGATGATCAATATCAGTATGTATGAATAATAAGAGTCCATGAAGAATGAAGTTGCATCCACCAACTCACCACACAGCATGCGCATGTGCTTCCGGAACGTCCATTTTTGCTGGTGAACACCCTGCCATTTAAATTAACGAAGTCTCACTGCGACAAGGCCGACGAGAGTGTGCAATGTTGCTAGTGAACATCCTATGCGATTCCCATAGTAAGTGTGACAAAGATAACACCACTGCATTAAGACCGACGAGAGTGTGCAATATTGCTAGTGAACATCCTATGCGATTCTCATAGTATGTGACAAAGATAACGCCACTGCCACAAGACCAATGAGAGCGTGCAATGTTGCTAGTGAACATCCTATGCGATTCCCATAGTAAGTGTGACAAAGATAACACCACTGCATTAAGACCGACGAGAGTGTGCAATATTGCTAGTGAACATCCTATGCGATTCTCATAGTATGTGACAAAGATAACGCCACTGCAACAAGACCAATGAGAGCGTGCAATGTTGCTAGTGAACATCCAACATCCTACGCGATTCTCATAGTAAGTGTGACTAAGATAACACCACTGCATTAAGACCAACGAGAGTGTGCAATATTGCTAGTGAACATCCTATGTGATTCCCATAGTATGTGACAAAGATAACGCCACTGCAACAAGACCAATGAGAGCGTGCAATGTTGCTAGTGAACATCCTACGCAATTCTCATAGTAAGTGTGACAAAGCTAACACCACTGCATTAAGACCAACGAGAGTGTGCAATATTGCTAGTGAACATCCTATGTGATTCCCATAGTATGTGACAAAGATAAAAACCGCGCGAAGCGCAAAGAGGAATATTCCGGGTATTTTTCAATTTTTTGAGGTTATATTTTGTATTTTAACCGAAATTTAAATCTTTTCTTGTTTCTAGGATTTTTGTTGTAAGACAAAAATTAAGTATGTGTGCAGTGAACACCCAGACACGTCCACTGCAATGGAATCATGTACTAGAACAGCCGAGGACAGAGACAACTGGAGGAGCCTGGTCGATTCGGTGTTACCTGATCACGATGCTCGAAACCGGGAAGACACTGACTAGCAGGGGGGAGGGGGTTCAAGGTTATAGAATTCAATTTCAATACTGGTTTAGCTGTAAATTCAAAATTTTGAAATCAAGGAAGTGGCAGGGGCTTTGAGATTTCATTCCATTCGTTTGCCTCACGAACTCGCGTTCTCGTTTCTTTTTTTTTCTTTTTTTTTTTTCTTTTGCTTGTTAACTAAAATTTGAAGGGGTACCTATTGTCTTATTCGGATGCTGAGGTACATCTTCGTGCCCTATTGGTTTGATCATCTTTATTGAAATCGGCTTGGCATGTCGGAGTAGTAGTGGTTATTAAATTCGATTCAGTGAAATTACTTTTAGTCAGCACTTGACTCGCTGAACTATTTGGTAGCCCAAGTGCGAAAATGCGTCTGCGGGTAAAACAGAAAAAAAAACTGAAAAATTCGGACGTACAGTTTTATCCTGTCATTAAGGAATGGAGTTGTTTTTACGATATGGAACCGCACGAACACCCTGATGAAGTCACATGTCACTGATTCACTCTGGAGACGTGATAATTCTTCCGTCTACCGAAGTAATAAGGAATTTCCCATAGACGACGGATCTCTAACTTTCGTTTATTTCTGAATTTTTTCCATTTTGTCCCCCATCTTTACTTTTTCTTTTATTTTTTTTCAACTAAAACATACACACAATAAGTACAGAAGACCGTGAAACAGAATTAATTTCCCTTTTAATAAGACCATCTGTCAATTGGATGTAATTTATTGGCGCGTTTACGATTTATCTCTTTAAAATAAAAGAAGACTCAACCGGTCAGAAATTATCATCTGGAAATAGAGAACGAAAGAATCCTTGGGAATGCGAATGGAGACATTTCACACGACGTTTTCAATTTGCAAGCATACGAGATCATTCGTTTTTTCAAACGGGGTAGAAGGACTCGAAATAGTGGAGAGTTCGAATAGACTCCCGGGTCGAGTTTTTGAAAAAATGTAGGTTATTGTCGAAATTGAATGAAATTTTTTTGACACCAATATCGTGCGAATTTAAACAATATAAGTAGAGGAAATCAATTTCAAAATTACAAACTTTTAAGGATCCCGGGCACGTAGCTAAGCCCCGTGAACAGTCGGCATGACATCACAACTTTGTATTCTCCAACGGGTATAGCAGCATTAAGCCCTAATTCACTCTCGGTGGATATTTTTGGAATTCTATGCGCCCTTTCCTTGATAGATTTCAATAAAGTGAAGTTCCTGCAAAGTTTCAGATCGATCGGGTAAAGGAAAGATGTGCTTAGAACCCCCTTCCCTTTTCATGGAAAAATATACGAGGTTTTCACATTTTAACAATTGTTTTTCAAATCTTTAATTTTAAATTCCATTTCTCTTTCATATTTTGAAAGGTCATTTGACGTAGATCAAAAGTAAGACGGTTTGATTTTCCGAAGTATAAGTTAATGACCTCGGGGAAGTGGCCTTAAAAAAGACTGGAGGAATGATGAAAAACTGAAACTGGAGATAGGGATCGAGGTCACTGAACTCAATTCCTTAAGTAATTTTCAAATTCGAGCCCCCAGTGTACCACTGAAACGGTGAGGGGTAAAGTATTAGTCATTTTCCCAAGATGATATGGTAATGTAGAGCCTATAATCTCAATATGGACCATCGGCCTATCTCGTCTATTTATGGCGCTACGAGCCGGTAAAAAATCTAAGCTGTTGTCCTTGGTGTACCATCTCGAGACATGCTAAAAATTCAAATTTGGAAGCCCTCCGCCCCCTCCCCAAAAAAATACAAGGAAAAAACGATTTTGATGCTTTTAACTTTTTTTATTGTCGCCTACGTTTTGTGTCATAAATTTGGAAAATTGATTGAAAGATTTTTTCGAAGGTGCTGTTCTTAGCCCACAGGTATACTGATTCGACTGCTGTATAGAGTTTTTCGACTGAAGGTTCTGGGCGGCAGAAAGACATTTATTTTGGTACCTCAATATGGACCATCTATGATAACATGGAAATGAGCACGAATTTTTACAGTTGGCAAAAAGTCGTAAATTATGGACCGAAAGAAATGCAATCGACTGTTCTCAATATTTAAAAAAAGGAAATTGAATGTCTAAAAGCCTCCAAATAACATTCCGTTCCTTTGATGACACTGAAGCGATTTGTAACGTGCTCATTGAATCTTTGAATTCATGATAGTTAACATTTTTTTATCACTCATCAAAACTGTTTACTTTAATAGTAAACATTTTTGTTTATATTTTAAAGTGGCCCATACAAGGAATCCAAATTTTCGATTTCCTAAAATCATGACATTTACAAAAAAAAAATAAGTCATTGCAAATCCATAATTTTTTAGAATTTTCTTCTAAGGGGTGATACTATGATCTTTGGCTACAATTCAAAGCTATTAGCAACATTTTCAAGTTCCTGGGGCCGACTTGTTACCAAAAAACAAAATCTGATCCATATTAGGCATTAGGCTACATTACCTTATTTGATGTATATAGGTTTTAGTAGGGATGTACCGAAGAGTTTTTTCTGGAGGGGTAAAAATTGTGAAACTCCCAACTGACTCAACTCAAAATTCCCAAGTATCAAAGCAAAAAATAAAAATATAAATAAAAAAACCTTTTGACCTGTTGAATTTTCCCAACTGACGTAACTCTCAGAATTCCCAAATATCAATGCAAAAGAAGAAAAACCATTTGCCTTGCCTTGTTCGGTTTTCCCAACTTCTCAATTCAATTCCCAAGTATCAAAGCAAAAAAAAATCTTTTGACCAGTTCGATTTTTCCAACTCACCTGACTGAAATGGTAAATTTTCCCAACTAGTGAGCGGGGGAAGTTGCCCCTCTGCCCCCTATCGGTACGTCCCTGGGTTTTAGAGCACATCCAATTCAGTTCTAGGGTTCTTTTTACATTCCATCTCCTGGAGTATCACCGAGGGTGCGAGGGTCAAATACTATAATCTTTTTTCCAAGATAATATTCGATTTGAAAGTTTTCTGAGTTTCTAAATACTGAAAGGGGAGGGGAGACACACTTGAAAAGGAAACAGGATATTTTGCAGAATTTGAGGACTGCCCCAATCGTTTCTAATGTCACTGTCACCTGAAAATAAAAACAATGATGGCAGCTGTACAAGAAGGGGAATCCATACCCTGCATATAATGTTAGTTCACTTATCCATAAAGGAAACAAGACTATCCGCTATCTAGATATACAAAACGATGCTTACATTGCATTTTATGAAATTTTCAAGCCTTTGCTCTCTCCCAAATAGTACAGTTTTATTCTTACGAGGAAAGTGACGTCGACAACAAATTCACCCACCAACATAATAATACCCATATTGCACTTATCGTCATTTCGATTTTTATTCCCCTTCCCTTAGGTGTAACAGTTTCCTTTTAATGTAAACTGAAATCAAAAACGAGGTCAATGACCTTTCAAGCCTACTAATTGATAACCATATTACATTGCATGAAATTTTTGAGCTGTCGCCGCCTCTCAAATCTACAATTTTGAACTTAAAGCCAAAATAGTATTATAATTAAAATTAGTGATTTTGAAAACCTTGCAACATTTTGTTTTGGTGACTCGGGCAACTGGAAGTTTTGAAATTGTAATGAAGAGGACTTCTTTTAACAGAGAGAAAACAGTAAAACACAACTTCAAATGTGTAGTATCTCAAGGGAGGGAGTGATGGTGTGGTGGGACGTATGGCGATGCACGCATGGCAAAGTGGCCCCTAAGACACCGCACCTTCGGCTACGAAAAATACCCTTTCGAATATCGCACCAGTGGTCGGAGAGGAGGGAGTAGAGGAGGCGTAAAAATTTCCATGACTGGATAAATATGATTGTTGGTAAACCGACCAGTAAAAATTTTCGAAAATTTCATGCCTTTTCTCTCACATCCTACATCAATACATGATAACGTACAGGGTCATTTTCAAACCCTCTTTTCGACTTTTCTAAGGCAATCAGGAAAAAGGTGTATAACACTCTTTCGTGTAAAATTGAACGAGGGACAATTTCTGTTAAATAAATGCAAAATTTCCCGGAAAACTGAATTTTGCCATAATTAGTTAGTTGGTCATGCTGATCAACACAGGGCCGTACCAACGGGGGGTCATCTCCTCTCATTGGCCAAAAAAAATCACGAAAAAACAATGGGTAGAGACGGAGAGAAGGGCGAATTTGTGACCGAGCCCCCCCCCCTCAAGAAAAAATCCCCCCATTGGCCAAAAAACGAAAAAAACAATGGGTTAAGACGAAGAAGAGGGCGGATCCCCTTTACTTAAATTCTGGGTACGGCCCTGGATCAACATAGTAAGAATCTACAAGAATCTAAACGGAACTTCGCCTCTAATGGGTCAAATAGGTCTACAAAATTAAGCTTTTGATGATAAGTCAATAAATATTCGTCCAATCGAAAAATGTTTCTCGCTCGATTTCACTTATAGAAAGTTCTTTGACACATTTTCGTAAGTACCCCGGAACCATTGTTAAGGGGGGCTCAATAATATCACCCTTTAGACTGACTTGCAGGTATTGGCTTAGTAGGAGAAATTAATGAATTGTTGAGATGTTTCCAATGTCATGAAATTACTAATTACCCCTCTACCTCTCCCTTTACTGACCGCTCATTTTTTTCTCCCCTCAATTCTAAAAAACCAGAATTTGAACTCTGTGTTTTCCTGTGTTTTATCACTTTCAGAAAAGACAGGAAGGAGTTTTCCAAGGTCCCGAATTAAAATACGAGGTCGGATTAATCCTATGTTGAAAACTGTGGCACCTAGTCAGGGGTGGGGGTCGAATATACTATTAAAATACAATGCAGATATCTTCCATAGGTTTGAAAAGTCGCCAAACTCATTTTTGATAATGATTTTACCCCAAATTGTAAATTAAGGCATCTGGACAGGAAGAGGGGTGAAGGAAGAAGCCCAAAAGTGGAAAAATTAATAAACACAACATGAGTATCATTTCAGGGGCTTGAAAGATCGCTGAATCCAATTTTAACCTAAGGTGAAAATGGGGAATTTAAAGAGGTAAGTGAAGGAGCTGAAAAGTAGAAATGTCAATACGCTCAATATGAGTATCATATCAGTGGGTTGAAAAGTTGCTGAACTCATTTTTCATAATGATGTTACTCTGGCGTGGAAACTGTGACATCTAGGAAGAGGTGGAAAAGTAGGAAAATCAGTAAATATAATATGGGTATCATTTCAGTGATTCGAAAGATAGCTGAACTCATTTTTGATAGATAACGGTTTTACCTTAATGTCAACATGAAAGTCATCTAGAGTGGAGCAGGGAGCTCAAAAATGAAAATATCGGCATGTCCAATGTAAGTACATATCCTGTCAACGATGTAAAAAGTGGCTAAGCTCATTCTTGATAATGATTTTATTCTAATATAAGAATTGGAGAATTGAAAGAGGCGTAAGGGAGAGGGCTGGAAAGCAGAAATATCCATGTACTTAATGTAGGTCAGTTTCTCAGTAAACCGCAAAATAGATAGATACGGTCACAGTTTCTGTTTAAAGGGTCGATAGGTAGAGTACTATTCTACTTTGCTGTTCTACTGAATTTTTTGTGGAGACTTTCGAATTTTATCGATTTATCGCTTCGGAATCAAACGTTGAAGCTTAAATACAAATAAATCTATGCTCTACGGGACAATTTTTTTATTAGTAAAAATGAGAGAACAAAACCGCCGAAGAATGTGTCAGCTTCTACCGTCGTCGTGCATAAATTATAAACATGATTCATCTGTTAGTCTTTGACATATTTAGGCAGATAAAATCAGTTTGGTAATTAATTAATGAGAACAGACGCTCTTTTCCAAGAAATTCTATTGTCTACGTTATCCCCAACAAACCGAATAACCTGATGACTAATTTCAGCAGATGTAATATTTTCAGTTAGAAAGAACTCAATTATTGTTCTGGAGTCCGGTAAATTGTATTATTAGTTGAAAATCTGACAGAAAGCATATAAAGATTTAATGACCATACCGCACACGGCGGTCCCTTTTGTTACCATCAGAAATGATTAGGAAACAAATCTCAATATCAGAAGACATTCATTGTAATACCATTAGGCACTCATTCACAAGCAAGCGCCTCTCCTTATCTAACCCCTTATGGAATAATTTATTACGAGCAGAGTAAAATATTAACTATCAAATATTAATATTTGATAATCAATATTTTACTCTGATCGTAATAAAGTCAGATAATTACATGTAAATAAATTGACTCTGCTATGAGTAGTCAATAAGTCCATCGCGGACAGTGGACCACTAAGGTCAAGCGAACGATCAGAGAAGCTATGAGCCTCAAGCAATATTGACTCTCCTGTGAGAAGTCAGTCAAGTTCATCGGGGACAAGGTACCATTTAAGCTAAAACAGCCAGTTTAAGAATTATCGAAATTTTCTTAAGGGGGGCCCACGAAAAGAGCAAAATATTCGATCTCAAATTTTGCAGGATCGCTTTCCTTAAGAGTGTAACCAAGAAGGGCAGAAGAATCATGTAACACAATTTGTAAAATAAATACGCCAGTTAATAAATGGATAAATAAATAACTATGTGACATCTATGACTGATGGCAATTTTTTATTTTGCCATGAAGATTTCAACTCCCACCCGCAGGAGTTTACAGCCAGAGAAAATTTATTTTAGTTAACCAGAAGAAATTTGTTTTATTTAGCAAATTTTGTGCTTAATGTGATGTTTGCTCCAATAAATTCTGTTAATGAATTTTTTTTAGTCCTTTATTGAGGGCAATGATGAGAGTGACTCATGAAATTTTCCATTGCGCAATAATCCTTCAACTGGTTGGAATAATGTTTCCCTCGATGGGGGATTATTAAAATATTAATATTTTAATTATGATTAATTCAATATTTTACTCTGCTCGTACTCAGAGACGTATCAACAGAGGGGGGCAACTTACCCCCTTCCCCCCTGTAGGAAATTTTCACTCAGCAGTTGGGAAAATTCACCATTTCAGTCAGGCGAGTTGGGAAAATTCAACAAGTTAAAGAGGTGTTTTTATTTTTTGCTCTGGTACTTGGAAATTGAGTCAAGAAATTGGGAAGTTGGGAAAACCCAACAAGTCCTTAAAAGGTTTTTCTTCTTTTGCATTGATATTTGGGAATTCTGAGTTGAGTCAATTGGAACTTTCACAATTCCCCCCCCCCCAGGCAAAACTCTTCGGTACGTCCCTGCTCGTACTAAATCATTCCATACCCCTTCCCACTTCCTTCTCCGTGTTTTACAATTTTGAAAATCCCCACCTCCTTCAGAAATAATGTTCAAACTCAGAATTCAATAGAGAAGCATTAAGTAGGTAATTTCGTATGAATGTTCAAACCTTCTCTTAAAACTCGTACAATCAGCATCGAGCTTAATTAAAGATATAGGGCATGGTAGGTTGAAGTTCACATAAGGTTTAAATGTTTGAACAAAGAACTCAAGATACCTATTAGTCTCCATGTATGAGACCAATCGCACGAAGGTAGAGGGGGAAATGACAATTTTGAAATTTGGAATACGCTGACCCCGTAAAAGTGTGTTCTAATGTCTATAGGAACTGTGCAAAACATCAGTAAAATTTTTTGATTATCTATAGTTCGCATGTGAGGCTCAAAGTTCAACATGGAATGGACACTGAAGATTTTTACAATAAGATATTTTTTGAGATACTCATACTCATAAAATACACGTATTATCACAGTACAAAACGCAGTATTTTTCGATTGAGTAAGTATAACGTTTTCATTAAAACAATTTTAGTTTCAAAATGTTCAAAAAATTTGGTTTTCATCGCCTTTTCAAGTTCTCTGTTTTTTTTTGTGTTTTTTTTTTCAAAAATGAGGAAATTGAATTTTGAAGTTAAAAACAATTTTTTCTTCTTGACATTTTGAGTATGTTACATAAAAATTGAAGAGTAAAGTATTTCACAACATGCTAATTTTTGATGAGCTTATGTTGAAAAATTGAATTGCTTGTGAACATTCCAAATTAAACTTGAAGCCAAGCCCTACACTTGTACTTACAATTTTGATTTTTTTTTAACTGATACTGTACAGTTTACACAGTTTCTATGGACACCAAAACGCAACTTTTGAGGGATAAGTGCATTCCGAATTCCAAATCCATTCCACTTTAATCCACATATATCAATAGATCGGGGAATGTTTCTCGATAAGACGGGAAAATGGGGAAGAAACGCTTTTATTTGGTTCTTGACGTACTCGTAGTTTCCTCCTGAATGAAAAAATTGTCTCACTTAATAGAAGAGGGCTCATATAAAAACCTTTTGGGTTAATGATTTCAAATATTTTACCAGATTTCTGATCCTACCCTGAGTTGGGCCACAACTTCGATATTTCCTCTTCCACTTTCAAGGAGCCCAATTGACTCACGGATCGTTGGTTTTGAAAATTATATACTTCATTTTCTGTCCGGTCTCGATTTGAACCTAAAACCAGATATTTTCTTTCGAAATCCAAATTGACTCGGGTTAAAAACTAAGTGAATTATCGAAATCGGGAAGTCTGGGGCGCTGATTTTGAAAATTGCATTACTTCTTCTATTTGGCTCTGATGCGGATCTTTTAGTTGCCCTAATACTCAGATCACTGTTAATGAAAGCCTGTAATATCTACTCGCAAGTCACATCGGTACTTGCATATTTGAAAATATTATTCATTTGTGTTGTAAGTGCACTGGATTTTCTTGCAAGTTCGTGTAGTTAGAAATATTTTACGTTTATGTTCGTCTCGTAACGGAAGTATAATACCTGCGTATACTTTGATAAACTTATAACGCAGTTGCAGGGTATTTTAAAAATCGAATAGAATTACTAAATTTTATGATCTACCGCTGAATGGCAACAAAACCAGTAGATGGTACATACAGCTTGCTCAGTTCGTGTCTGTGAATGTTATTGAATGCCGTAAAATAATTTAGAATATAGGTTAATTACTGCAGAGCGAGACAGTACTACCTCGTCAGAATATTGTCCGAAGAAATCGTCGGTACTTAGGACGAAGTTCAGCGGACAAACCACAAGAGGAGCCTTACTAAACATCTTCCAGACTTGGCAAATTTATTAAAATTGGATGTCAGCTGACAATATACAACCGGCAGTTGCCTAGTTTTCGCAAAAGTTGACCTTTTTTGGCATGTTGAGATGTTGATTTTAAAGAGGTTTATCAGTTGGCCAAATTTCCCAAGTATGTATTATTGACCTTTTTTTGGTATGTGAATATTTGGCAAAATTTGCGTATTTCAACTGGAAAAATTAAATTTGCGCCTCAATCTTCCTTCTAAAAAAACACATCAGTAGGTGCCTGTTTTATTATTTATATTCTAGTCGACATTTTCCTGTCAACTCGCCTCCAAAAGAATCACATCAGCAGGTCCCAGCTATAGTCCAGAAAAATTAAATTAAAAATGGGGCAATAAAAACAAAAATTGGTATCGCAGATTTTCTTGCGGAATATCGTTCATATTGGCTGTCTTAGTTACCACAAAAACATTCGACACCTAGGTGGCTTGGTAACTTTTTGAGAAGTGTTTTAATCCCCCAAAGTAGGTTACTTGCAGAAGAAACAAAATCTATCAAATACATGGATTAGTGCTGCTGTGTGAGAGAGAGAGAGAGAGAGAGAGAGAGAGAGAGAGAGAGAGAGAGAGAGAGAGAGAGAGAGAGAGAGAGAGAGAGAGAGAGAGAGAGAGAGAGAGAGAGAGAGAGAGAGAGAGAGAGAGAGAGAGAGAGAGAGAGAGAGAGAGAGAGAGAGAGAGAGAGAGAGAGAGAGAGAGAGAGAGAGAGAGAGAGAGAGAGAGAGAGAGAGAGAGAGAGAGAGAGAGAGAGAGAGAGAGAGAGAGAGAGAGAGAGAGAGAGAGAGAGAGAGAGAGAGAGAGAGAGAGAGAGAGAGAGAGAGAGAGAGAGAGAGAGAGAGAGAGAGAGAGAGAGAGAGGAGAGAGAGAGAGAGAGAGAGAGAGAGAGAGAGAGAGAGAGAGAGAGAGAGAGAGAGAGAGAGAGAGAGAGAGAGAGAGAGAGAGAGAGAGAGAGAGAGAGAGAGAGAGAGAGAGAGAGAGAGAGAGAGAGAGAGAGAGAGAGAGAGAGAGAGAGAGAATTTATTGTTTTTAAATTTTACAATATTCAATTAGTACATGACCCCTCCACTATGCACATATTTGTGCGAGCGTGGAGGGGGCTACTCTCACTTACATTTTAGAAAATAAAATAAACTACTGTAAGATAAAACAAAACAAAACAAAATGAAAAATCGAACTTAACTAGGGCAAACCAAAATGGATAAAGAAATAATACGATGATAACAAAACTAAAAGATAAATAAATGAAACAAATAGGATAAAAAACAATAGAATACTTTTGGAACAAATAATAAAATAATAACAAAAATAGTACTAAAAATTGTATAAATGGAATAAAATAAGGATAAATAAATAAGCATGAAAGCAAAATCAAGCTGCTGCAAACAATACTAGGAACCATTAAAGAATTTGCAAAACGATACTAAAAAATAAATAAATGAAATAAAAGTTAGCCAGCGATAAGTAAACAGATAAATAAATAAAAATCAAACTACTTGAATAAGGCGAACACTGTGACAGAAGACTGTAAACAAAAGAGAAGAAAAGGAAAAGAAAATAATAATGAAGATAATGAAATTTAAGTAACTAGAGAAATAAAATATGTAAATAAGAGTTATATTGTAAAAGAAAAAGAGAACAGAAAACAGAAAACAAGCAGAGATAAACCATAAAACACAAAATACAAAATAAACAGAAAACGCCTCTGGTGCAGATCTCAGCTGTTTTAGAAGCAATCAGACTCTTCTTAGGTGTAGACACAAGAACACAGAGCCAAAGCAGTAAACAATGTTTAACATTGGGTCATTAACAAATACTTCTTCAACTCAGCGCCAAACCGTTTGCTATTAGCGATTTCCTTTATACAGGTGGGTAAACTATTATGAAATTTTTGGCGCATTGTAAGCCCCTTGTAGCCTAGAATGATATTTTCTCCACCCAGGGATGGAGGCCATGTAGTCTCCCATTCTAAGGCCAACCCTAGGTCGTATGGCTATGTTAAATTTTGTTTTCCTTCTCTGAACATAGCAAGCAGCACTATGATTATATAAACTACTGAGAGTAAGTATATTGAATTTTTTAAATAAAACATCAGTGCTGCTTCTCTTCTCTACACCTGCAATATTCCTGATTGCCCTTTTCTGTAGTATGAAAATCGGATTGATTAGGTACGCTGAGGCCTTACCCAGTTCATAATTCCATATCGTAGTACAGACTCATATGCAGCTGTATAGATACGTAACAGATGTTTAATTGAAAAGTGCTTTGATGCGTAGTATATGAGATAATTTAGTTTACGGAGCTTAGTTTGCAGGTAGAGAGACTGAGCCACCCAGGTCATCTTCGAATCTAGCATGAGGCCTAGATACTTGATGTCATTCACTTGTTCTATACAACCACAGAGGCAGCCGGCAGCGCAGTTTGGGGTGGAATGTAGTTTAATACAGTTTTGTAACTGCGGCACGTTTCTGTAACTGTAGCATAGTAATTTTGTTTTCTGGAGATTTGGGAATAATTTATGATTGTAAAACCATTCAGTTAACACACTCATATCAGAGTTAATTATTTCGATTAGCTGGTTTCTATCCTTCCCATTGTATACAATAGCAGTGTCATCCGCAAAGGAGTAGATGGACCCTTCCAGTTTCAAGTTAACAAGATCATTTACATAGATTAGAAACAGGAGGGGGCCAAGCGTACTCCCCTGCGGTACACCACTTTCTATATGCAGCTTATCACTCAGTGTAGTGTTTAACCTGGTGATTTGTAGGCGATCTTTTAGATAGGATTCAAACCAAAGCAGTATTTCCCCTCTGAAGCACATTTTTCCATTTTATTTAAGAGAATATCATGGTTGACTGTGTCAAATGCTTTCGTTATATCAAGATATATAGCCGCAACTTGTCTACCTTTTTCTAAATTACCCGTAATTTCTGTGATGTGATCGAGTAGAGCATCATCAGTGCATTTGCCTGGTAGAAATCCATACTGTCTTTCACCAAAGAAGTTAGTTTTCGACAGGAAGGATAGAACTCGCTCCTTCATAAGGGTTTCAAAAATTTTTGAGAATACCGAAAGTAGAGAGATTGGCCTGTAGTTTGTCATTTCAGATTTTTCACCATTTTTGTAGACAGGGACTGCTACTGCTACCTTTAGTGCTGTTGGAAATAAACCCTCCTTTACTGATCTATTGAATAACTGGGCAAGCGGTTTAGCTAGTAGGTCTGCATATTCTTTAATTACTTTAATTTGGATATTATCAATACCAGTACTGTCTTTATTTGAGATCTTATGTATTGCATTATACGTGGCAGCCTCGGTGAAGTCCATGAAAGCGAATGACTCCAAGTTTCTTTTAATGTTATAGTTTTGCAGGTTATTTACTGTAGGGTTGTGTTGATTTTTTGCATAAATTAGTAGCAATACTGCAGAAGTACCGATTCAGCTCGTTGGATAAGAATTCTTCATTACCCTCTACTGTGTAGATAGTGTTATTGACTTTGAGCTTATCAATTTTTTCTCTCTTCTTTTTTATAACTGAATTAATTAGCTTCCAATAATCTTTGGCATTATTACCGCACTCGAGTAGACATTTGTCATAAAAAGCTTTCTTATCTGCGCGAACCTGTTTCACGACTTTTTTAGAAATTAATTTGTACTCGGCTTTGATGACACTATTGTTCGGATACTTCTTCGTTAGTTTATAGAGGCCAGATTTCTCATTGGAGAGCCTTGCAAGTTCTGGAGATGACCAGGGTGCTCTTTTGTGAGTTCTGCGACCTAGGTTACCTGGGTTGTCGAGTTGCGTATAGCAGTAGTCAGCGCTGAGTGGAAGTATTGAAATGCCTCATCAATGTTATCTGAATCCTTCATAAACCTCCAGTCCTGGTTGATTAACTTTTCCTCAAGTACATGTTTTTGAATAATGTTGATTTTTTTTTCAGAATGGACTTTGGTGGATTGATTAAAACATACCCCCTTGATGTGTACCAAGATAGCTGAATGGTCTGAGTACGTTACAGGAATAACATTACAATCGGCCGAGAGTTCATTGCCCTGACTGAACGTAGTTCGCAGGAAAACATGATCAATACAGGTTGAGGTGAGGGTTCCAATTCTGGTGGGTTCATGGATCAATGGTTGAAAACCTCTAGAGACCATTAAATTTAAATATTGCGTACAGGCTTGAGGATCAAGCAGATTGATGTTTATGTCCCCCAAGATCATACCTGGGTCTGTGTCACTGGTGACATTGTTTTCAAATTCATTCAGAAATACCACTTTACTCGATTTACAGAATCTGTATACTAAGAATAAGGTGAATTTTTGGGTTCCTTGTATTTCGGTAGTTAGTTTTAGGCCGTTAAACGTGGTTGCTGATATTTTTTCGACATTACAATTAATATCCTCTCTAACGTATAATATGACTCCACCAGACCTTTGATTCTCCCTTTCTTGATGGTGGACTGAATACCCCTGCAGAGCATACCTGTAAAGTTCGTCATTTGTTATCCAAGTTTCAGTCAGGGCAATGATATCGGTATTTATATTATGAGAATCCATGAATAACCGGAGGTCATCAAAATTTGCTCTAATGGACCTAATGTTAACAGTAAATATGGTAAACCCGTTCGAGATGATTAAACTATTGCTTTGAGAATTGAAGTGTTTAGTTTTGTTCATTTTGTTACATCTGCTTGCCTGTTATCTACTCCTGAATGCTGAACACTGAAAGCACCGAACATCTTCAACCAGTTAACTGTCACTGATAAAACCAGTTGCAACGTAATTTTTGCTTTCTTATCTTTGCACTGTTTTTCTGGCGTTAGCACTGTGTCTGCTTCGTGTTCTGTGCTCAAGTGCCCGGTTACAGCTGATGATGTTATTTCTGCCACCATTAAGCTTAATTTATATACTGAATTCTTATTTCCGATCCGCGTGATTTTAATATTCGTAAGAAAATTTTGTTGGCCTTGACTGAATATTGAATTTCTGGTATTAATTCTAGCAAAAATAAATACATTTGAACGACGGCGTTTACATATAGCACTTAGAGTCTAGGCCATGGCATTAGCAAACGAGCTAATCTGGTCAACCGATTCAACTTCCACTACTGGAAATTGACTAGTCCTCCTGACTAGGACTCGCCCGCGCCTTGACCATACATACTCGTAAGTGCCCTTTCCGAATTTTGTTTGAAGCTGCCGCTTAGCCTCGTATAATAGCCTGGCCGTCTCAGGGGAGAGATGTTCGGTGAAGAACACCTTCGTTTCCGAGCCACCAGCCCAGCCGAAGCCAGTCGCGGACATCCTCATTTTTTAGCTGCGTCGAAAACAGCATCACGAGTCGTACGCCTAACAAATTTGCAAACAATTTTGGGTTTGCCATTACCAGCCGGCAACTTGTGGCAGGCGTCAACATCCACAGATATCGACCCCCGCCTTTTGAGCCACCTGGCGTACTATATTAATACACCCAGACGTATCATCCGGCGCTGGAGTGCCATGCAGCACCAGATTGTTACGCCGTGTGTAATCGTGCATTTTCCTCATGGCCAGTT